>CM069150.1:36900362-37071567 GCA_035221665.1 Okamejei kenojei
GTGAGGCAGAGAATAATGAAGATAAATATGACAATAAATGGTCAATTTTAGCACAATGGACATGGCCATCAGTAAAGATTTAGCAGATCTGAGACTAGAAATGGTTAGGTTGAGTTTACGGCTCCAATGCTGTACTTCAAATAACCAGGATATCTTCCACCAAGCAGAATTGGCAGTTCGCCAGTGTCCCTGGTTGAATCCTGACTACGGGTTCTGTCTGCATGGGGTTTTTAGGTTCTCCTCGTGATCACATGTATTTTCTCCGGGTGCTCCGGTTTCCTCCCATATTCCAAAGACCTACTGGTTTGTCAGCTAATGGGCTTCGGTAAAATTGTAAAAGTTTTCTCTGGCATGTAGCATAGTGCGAGGGTACGTGGAATCACCCTGCGACACGGACTTTGCAGTTGACAGCAAAATCTATGGTATGCTAGATGGTGTTGAAAGGTATCTAAGATTACAGCAAGATATTGATCTACTGGCAAAGTGGCCAAATGAATGGCAATTGGACTTTAACTCAGACAAATGCAAAGTGATGTATTTTGGGACATTAAGCCAGGGCAGAACACACACAGTGAATGGCAAGAACCTGGGTAGTGTTGTTGAACAAAGAGGCTTTGGGTACAAGTGCATACTCCCCTGACGGTGCCAACAGTAATCAGATAAAGAAGGTGCTTGTCATGCTAGGCCTCATCAGGCGAGGGATTGAGCACAAGAATTGGGACGTCGTGTTACAGTTGGACTAAACGTTGCTTGGAGTTTGGTGCCGTTCTGCTCATTCTACGAAAGGAAAGACTGAGCTAAAGAGGGTGCAGAAAAGAATTACAAGGATGTTGCCTGGATTAAAGGAAAGATTGGATAGTGTTTGCTCTGTTTTTCTTCTGGAGCAAAGGAGGGTAAGAGGCGACATGGTAGAGGTATGTAAAATTATGAGAGGCATAGATAGCATAGATACCCAGAGTCTGTTTCCATGGAAGAGGTAACTACAACTAAAGGGCATAGGTTTAAGATGAGGGAAATAAAGTTTAAAGGGCATCTGAGGGATACATTTTCACATTGTTGGTATATGAATGAGCTATCAGAGGAGGTGGTGGAGGCAGGAACACTGACAACATTGAAGAAATCATTAAATGAGTTAGGCATAGAGGGATATGGCATCAATTTATACTTATCTGAGTTAAAGTCCATCTGCCATTCCTTTGCCCTCTTATCCAGTTGAGCAATATCTTGCTGTAATCTTAGATAATCTTCTTGACTGTCCACTCACTCTGGCCATGGAGGAGGCCCAGAACAGAAAGGTCGGATTCGCAATGGGAGGGGGAGTTGAAGTGCTGAGCCACCGGGAGATCAGGTTGGTTAATGCAAACTGATCCCATTCCGAGTCCAACCTTTCTGTCCTGGGCCTCCTCCATGGCCAGAGTGAGTCCCACCCCAAATTCGAGGAGCAGCACCTCACATTTCACTTGGGTAGTTTACACCCCAGCGGTATTAACATTGAGCTCCAATTTCAGGTAGACCTTGCTTTCTCCCTCCTTCCCCTCCCCTTCCCAGCTCTCCCACAGTCCACTGTATCCGTCTCTTCCTTTTTTCTTCCTGCTCGCCCCCCCACCCACACATCAATCTGTAGAAGTGTCTCGACCCGAAACATCACCTACTCCTTCGCTCCATAGATGATGCCACACCCACTGAGTTTCTCCAGTATTTTTGTCTACCCTCAACCAAATGATCTATCCGTAAGATAACCAATAGTGGACCCAGCACTAATCCCTGCAACACACCACTGGTCACAGGTTTTCCATCTGCAGGCAGGTGGGATCAGTATAGATAGATACGATGGTCAGTATAGACATGGTGGGCCAAAAGGCCAGTTTCTCTGCTGTAAAACTCTATGGCTCTATGATTGTCCTGTTTATTTCAGAAATGGAAAGAGAGGAACCCAATTGCCAGGAGAGGGTCATATAGAAACATAGTAAATAGGTGCAGGAGTAGGCTATTCGGCCCTTCAAGCCAGCACCGCCATTCAATATGATCATGGCTGATCATCCAAAATCAGTACCCCGTTCCAGCTTTCTCCACAAATCCCTTGATTCCGTTAGTCCTAAGAGCTAAGTGGGCTTAGAGGGTTAGTGGGCTGGAATGTTGGTGGCAATGTTAGGGCATCAGTGACTCTCCCAGAGTGAACTTAACCTATCTGATCCATTATTGAAAAATCTCAGGATCGATTTCCCAAACTCCCAGCTGAGGATAATATTACTACAAGAGATCAACCATCCATTATAGCAACCAGTGGAGTCTAACTTTCACCAAAGTAAGGCTTGGGGTCCTAGTCCCTTTGCTTAGATGGCAATATTTATGTCTGCCACAGTGACTAAATGTGTTTGAACAGCCTGGAGAATTCTAATCTCCCTCCCCACCACCAACCCCACCCTACCAACATCCAAATAATACTAGTAGCATTGAGTTGAATTACAACTGAATGAATTTAACATTTGGCATACTAACTTAATCGATGAAACATGGGAGATGCTGACATGTGTGCTACAAACTGATCTGCAGAAATAAAGATCTTAGGGTATGGAGGCTTCTAAACTAAGGAATGATTGCCTTTAATTGAAATCAGATCATACTTTTGCTTACATACTGCCATGCACTTAATGCTTTGCTACACACCTCCCATTTTGACTGCCCTGTCAAACGGCTCCTGGCTCTACTGCCATAACATCTCTAAATTATTTCTTCAATTTTTGACATACCAGAAACAATGTTGGTTGAGAAACTGCATATTGCATGAAGATATTTTACTCCATATGACTTGACATTGCAGCAGTTCATTACATTTATTTGACATGTGAAATTCATAAGTTAATATATTCTCGGAGCAGAATTAGGCCATTCAACCCTCCAAGTCTACTCCGCCATTCAATCAAGGCTGATCTATCTCTCCCCCTCAACCCCACTCTCCTGCCTTCTCCCCAGTAACCCTTACTAATCAGGAATCTAGCAATCTCCGCCTTGAAAATGTCCATTGGCATGGCCTCCACAGCGTACCTGCTGTAATTAAAATAGCTAAGGAATTCAAGAGTTAGTCAAGCATGCTCAATTGTCATATGTACCAAAATGAAACAATGGAACAACGAGGAAAGATTTTGCAAAGCTGGACAGAGTACAGAGAAGATTTATGAAGATTTGTCAGGAATTGAGGGCTGCACTATAGTGGGGAGGGGATTGGGCAGGTTGGGACTGTATTCCTTGGAGCGTACGAGGCTGAGAGTTGATCTTATAGAGGTGTATAACATCAGGAGGGGATTAGATAGGGTAGATAGACAGAGTCATTTACACTGAGTAGGGAAATCAAGAACCAAAGGACACAGGTTTAAGGTGAGACGGGAAAGAATTAATAGGATACAGAGGGTGGGGGATATATGGAATAAGCTGCAGGAGAAGGCAGTCGAGGCAGAAACTATAACAAGATTTAAAAGACTTTTGAACAGGTTCATGGATAGAAAATGTTTAGAGGAATATGGGCCAAACCGGGGCAGGTGGGACTAGTGTAAATGCAGCGCCTTATCGGCAGAGGCAAGCTGGGCCGAAGAGTCTGTTGACACTAAAATCTTACTAGCAGTAGCATAGCAGGTCCGTAAAAATAGTACCGGATAGATAACATAATAAAACAATAAAACAAAAAAGTCCAATAAATTTAACAAAACAATATTTATGCAAAAAATAAAACAAATGTCCAAAGTCCTTAGCGCAAACAAGGCAGTTGGCAGTTCTATGTTTAGTTAGTGTTGATAGTGTTCAATAGCCTGATAGTTTTTTGGGAAGAAGCTGTTCCTGATCCTGGATGTTACAGTTTTCGGACTCCTACATCTTCTTCCTTGCTGGCAGGAGTGAAGGTTAACTATAGAAAGGACCATTCCACCTATCGTAGCGGATGGCTGCTCGTTCCCACCCACTCTTTACCCCGCCCGGAACCTTATCTCTTCTCCCCTGAAGCAGACAGGTCGGGCACAGTCGGAGCTGGTTCTGACATTGTTCCGACTCGAACACTCCTGACTGTTGAAAGGACAAGGCTCAGAAAATACGAATATGTCAAAAGTTTTATTCACCTTGGTGGAGCGGGCCGAGGCCCCCCTGGGTCTCGAGGCCCTTAGCTTAAGCTTGTCTAGCTTATACGTAAATCCGGCCCTGGTGAAATGAGAAGGTGAACAGGGTGGTGTGGCTCCTTGATGTCCTCCTGCAGGTCCCTTTGATGGTGAGGAGGTCAGTACCCATGATGGGTACTAAATAGTAGGCACCTTCATTTGTAAGACAACTTTAACACAAAAAGCATCTATGCCTCATAACAAATTGAAAAAACTGAGCTAAAAAGGCTATGATGAGGTGGACTGGGGTTGAGAAAGATGAACGATTAACAAAACCAAGTTGAATGATGAATTTTGTGTTGGGGTTCAGTGGGAGGAAAGATTCATTGACGATCAAAGGCCATATTTAATAGTCTGGAGATTCTCAGAGGATCTGTGTGGTCAAACTCCTTGCCGCCTTGAGTTTGTTTGTAGACCTTGCAGTCATGTAGATTAATGAGGAAATTAATTCTGCTGTAACGCACTAATTGAAACAAAATTCTATTATGTTTGTGGCGTTAAGCCAAAAATAAATCAATATTTGCTGAAGCCCTTCCTCAAAGAGAAGTTTTAAATCCATTGGCCAAAAGGACAAACTTCTATTAAAATGGATCTACAGGGAAGCTATAAAATATATTAAGTCACTCAATATAAACAGAGGAATTAGATTCCCTTCAGATAGAGTTAAAATTACATTTCAGCATCCATACCATATAAAGTATTTTGTTTCTCTAGGTTTATTTACTCCTCTCTACCGCTAAATCGTGTTATTAACTTTCTCCACCTCCTTGTTATCACTGAACTAATCTTCTTCGAGTCCGTTGCAATCTCAGATGTCGTTCTGCCAGTATCTGGCGCAGGTCACAGCTGGTTGGGTCGGTTCAGCCAGGTCCTGGGGGCTGCACTGGGGGGTGTCGTCACACACCAGTAGGTGGGACATTGTCTGTACTGCTCCACGGCTGCATGTGCCTTCTGCCTGGTAGTTCCATGCTTTCATAAGTGCTTTGCACCTCCCCTGTTCCACTCGTAATCTGTTGAGGGTCTTCCAGGTTGGCCATGGGAGGTCGTGCCCGTTGGCGAGGCATTCAGTCGGGGTGATTCCTCTCTCCATCCAGTCGTGGGCTCGGGTGTTGAGCTGGTTCCATTCATCTTTCCAGATGTTGGTCCTTGCTGTTTCTTTGGTTGTCTGGAGAGGTGGGACTGTCTGCAAGAAACTGGCTCTGGATTTCAGTCGGGGTGGAGGTGCTGCGTGTCCGTGCAGGGGGTGCCTGGTATCGATCTCCTGTGCTCTCCGCTCGTCTTGGGCGACGATGGATCTAATTATCATGTTCATTGCTCCCTTCCTTTCTCTTGCCTCCCTCGCTTCCTCCTTCTATCTTCTCCCCAATCTCCTTGTCTTTTCCTTTATTTTTCTATATCTTCCATCCCCTGCTTTTGGTCCCCTTGCTCTTTACTCTTGATCACTCCATCTCTTCCAGCATGTTTTCTCACCATTAATTTCCCTTTATTCACTATCTTTCTCTCTGCAATCTTCATTTCTCCATCCCACCCTCCTCTACTCACCCCCCGCCCCCCTTTCTCAATTGCTTCCCTGCAAATTCAGCCCTCTCATTATCCTTAGGAAATTACTGGGCTTTTATTTCTCTCCATAATCCAGATGAGATCGAGAGCTCATTTTCTGATTCATTACTCCAAAATATAAATGGGCCATTTGAAAGTCAACCATGTGGCAACATCTTCCTATTAGCAGAACTTTCCCCTTAGCTCCCATTCACTCTCCCAGAATTGTACTAGACAGATGTTTTAATTCCATTTCGCCATCTTTCATACTCCTTGCAAAATGTTTTCAATGTTTTCAAGAGACAGTTGGATTTAGTCTTCGGGCTAAAGGAATCAAGGGATATGGGGAAAAAGCAGGAATGGAGTATTGATTTTAGATGATCAGCCATGATCATATTGAATGGCGGTGCTGGCTTGAAGGGCTGAATAGCCTACTCCTGCACCTATTTTTCTATGTTCTATGTTAACAATCTTTGATATTTAATTCCTGAGGGATATTTTTTGAATTAACTGTAATAAATTTGCAGATTCCAGCAACTTTCATTGAATGACTGCAGCGGGACTTTCTATTTGATTGTGATTCCTTTAATTAAAAACTAAAAGCATATATCACAGCAAAAACAGTTGGTGTTGAATAGGTTATATGGTCCCTGAAGGAGCTAATGCATTTGTTATGGTCTGTTCTGCTTTTCAATCAAAGACAAAATTCAAACTATATAATTAATAATATAATTTATTCGTCATCAGTTTGCCACCATCTGACACAATGTTCTTTGATCTAAGCTAAGACTCTAATCAGAAAACAAGAACTACAAGCACATTATATTTTCTCTTTGATTTAGTTTTACAGTCACTGATGTTTAAGATAAATATTCCATCTCCCACATAAAGAGACCGGATAGACAGGCAGTTTATTGCCAGATGATTTCCAGATAATTAATACAGATTTTATCTGATATAAGGTTGTGGAAATTGGTTTATTCAGTCGCTACCTGTCAGACGGAACAAGTGTGGCATCAAATGTGCTGCATTACTTGAAATGGACTTCTGTATGGGAGAGGACTCCTGACAGTTATGCATCTTTCTGATTTGCAATCAAAGACACTCAAATTTTGGTGGAAAGGCCAAATGGACATTAAATCCGATGTTTGTAGGAAGGAACTGCAAATGCTAGTTTACACCAAAGATAGACACAAAATGTTGGATTAACTCAACAGGTCAGGCAGCATCTTTGGAGAAAAGAATTAGGTGATGTTTTGGGTCCAGGGTCTGAAGAAGGGTCATGTCCCGATACGTCACCTATTCCTTTTCTCCAGAGATGGTGTCAGACCCGCTGACTTAAGGGGCTGTCCTACTTGGGCGACCTAATCTGTGAGTTTAGAAGAGTGTCTTTGACCTTCAAACTCGCAGCATGGTCGACACGCGGTCCTAGGAGGTCCTATGAGGTCGCTGGAACTCTCCTTCATGCTCGAGGGAAGTTCCCGAATACTCGTGGCCTCAGCTAGGTCACGGAAATTTCTTCTCAACCCCCCCTTCTCTCCCATTCTCCCTCCTTCTCTCCCCCTTCTATCCCTTTCTCTCTCCTTCTCTCCCCTTCTCCCCTTCTTCTCCCCCCCCCCCCCCCCCCCCCCCCCCCCCCCCCCCCCCGTGCTCTCTAAAGGACACTGTGCAGCCGTTTTACCTTCTTCTTCATCGCGGGTGTGAATTTCAGACAGTGCACCCCCGCTTACTCTGGCCCCCGCCTACGAGATGTGTGTGTGTGTGTGTGTGTGTGTGTGTGTGTGTGTGTGTGTGTGTGTGTGTGTGTGTGTGTGTGTGTGTGTGTGTGTGTGTGTGTGTGTGTGTGTGTGTGTGTGTGTGTGTGTGTGTGTGGTCGGTTGATCCAGTTCGCAGTTTCCACGCGGACGGTCGATCCAGCTCAAGGCTTTCCAGGTGAGTGCCGTCAAGCTTGAAGGTCGAAGCCACTCTTCTGGACTCGCGGATTACATCGTCCAAGTGTGACAGCCCCTTTACTCCAGCACTTTGTGATAAATCCTATGTTGTTGCTAACTTCACAGTCATATCCAGCTTTCCTGTTCTTTCCCAGTACCTGTAGATGATATGTGTGTACACCTTTAATTGATAGTAACGATGTCCATGCTAACCACTCCCCTCACCATTTAGTATAATTGCAACCCACAGGCCCCTAGCTCGCTCTCTGGTGTTCGTGACAGACCACGTACAGCCAGGGCTATGTATGACGTGTGCTTAATAAAAGTACTGAAGACTTTAAGGTGGCTGTGAACCTTCTTTACAGTACCCATTCAGCTAAAACATCCCCAGCACATGTGAGCAAGTCTGAGTCACATGTAGGATTCTTACACTTCAGAGATTATCATTTGATGACAAGATTTCCTAAACCAAGGCAGTGAGTAGAATATTTTCTTAAACAATTATACTCACAGATGATTTGAGTTTAACCAAAAACAATGATTTAAAATCGAAACATGTCTGGAAAGGAATATTAAAGAGGCACTGCATGGGATGTGTGCCAGTTTTGTTTGATGGCCTCAGCAAGAGAATCAAAGTGACATGCTTAATAAAACAAGACTTGTGCCTATGTCTTTGGTTGAAACACTTTTGCCCACAAGATCATACCCTGGTGGAGAGGGCAGCACATTAAAAAAAACAAGCTGAACAAAGTGAATGTAGAGGAAGAGAAACAGAGAGAATCAAAAGAGCAGAATGTACAGATTACTCTTGTTATCACGTACCATGGGGTGAGGGGGATGGGTATAGTGTCCATTATTGTTGATGGTCCTTTATAATTGAGTATGAGATTCACTCCAACCACCTAGCAGTCACTCCGTGAAACAATGAGTGGTTTTCAAATACAAAGTTATTTTTAACAGCTAAAAATGTATTGTTTAATAGAGTATCTTTGCACAAGTGTCGGTCAAGCAATTATTTGTCCATTTCAATGGCCCCCCACTGTCTAACTAGCAACCTTAAAGAAACTGTGGTGTCTGATTAGCATGGGGAAGCTCCGACCACTATAACCAAAATCAGTAAGAGGTTTGTAATAACAAGGGTAGACTGTATACGTACTTTTGTCTGCTGTCTAACCTCGCTTATTAATGGGGCTGTCCCACCGTACGAGCTAATTCAAGAGTTCTCCCGAGTTTCCTCTGATTTGAACTCGGAGAATTACGGTAATAGCCGCTCATAGGTACTCGGGGCTCTCGTGGAAATTTTTCAACATGTTGAGAAATCTTCGCGAGTCATCCCGAGCTTACCGCGTTTCTCGAGTACCTGCCGTTAGCGTTACGAGCCGCTAAGAGATGTCCCGAGCTCCGACGTACCCGCAACGTACATTCTACGTGCTTCCACGAGTTTGATTTTTTAAAAACTCGGTAGAGCTCTTGAATGAGCTCGTACAGCGGGACAGGGCCACAATCAAGCCTTTCTCCCAATCAATTGTGCACCTAGTTGCTCCACTTTAAAACCAACTTTGTCTGAATGCAATAGCAAAGAGCGTTTTTACATTTTTACTTAGGGTGGCACCGTGGTTGCTGCCTCACAGTCACCAGAATCCCGGATTCGATCCTGACTACGGGTGCTGTCTGTACGGAGTTTGTACGTTCTCTCTGAAATCGCTTGGGTTTTCTTGGGGCCATACTCCAAAGAGTGGGTTAATTGGCTTCTGACAATTGTCCGGACTCGGTGGGCCGAAGGGCCTGTTTCAACGCTGCATCTCTGAAACTAAAACATTTCAAAAGCAGTAAGAAGATCATGAATAAATCAGATATAGAATTTCTACGACATGTCTGGGCATATTGCAGCCTTCTAGGCTTAATACTGGATTCAACAATTTCAGGTAACCCACTGTGTTTGTCTATTTCAGAATTGTCGATTCTGCTGAAGGCCATACATCTATATTATTAACTCCATCTTTCTTTCTCTCTCCACCACCATCTGATCTGCTTAATGTTTTCTGCGGCTCTGATCTGAATTTCAAAGGTTTTTGATGTTCCTGTGTTTGTTTATTTATTTGTTTGCCTGTTCTCTCCCCTCCCCCCCTCCTTCTCTTCTCCCCCACTCTATCTCTCCCTCTCCCTGCCCAATCTCTCTCTCTCTCCCCTCCCTCCCCCTCCCTCCCCCTCCCTCCCCCCCCCCTCCCTCCCCTCTCATTTTCACCATCACTTCTCCTCTCTCTCTCCTTTCCCTCCCCCTCTTTCCCTCCCTCCTCTTTCTTTCCTTCCTCTTTCTCCCCTCCCCCTCTGGCCCGTCCCTCCTGCCTCTCACCTCCCCCACTTCACCCTCTCTCTCCCCCCCCCCTCCACTTTCTCATCCAATCCCTACACACTAGGGATAATTTTTCAGAGGCCAATTAACCTAGAAACCCACACATCTTTGGGATATTGGGGTAAAGCCGAACACCCGGAGGAAACCCCTGTGGGCAAAGGGAGAACGTGCAAACTCCACACAGACAGCACCCAAGGTCAAGTTTGAACACGGGTCTCTGGTGCTGAGAGGCAACAGCTCTACCAGCTGCACCACTATGCTGCGCCTAGATTAGCCCTGGAGTGAGAGAGGCTGAGGGGTGACTATACAGAAGTTTATAAAATGATGGGGCAAATAGATCTAGATGGCCAGTCTTTTTCCTAGTGTAGCAGAGTCTAGAACTAGAGGACACTGGTTTCAGGTAAGAGAGGAGAAATTTAAAGCAGATCTGAGGGGTAAAAATTTGACACGGAAGGTGGTAGGAACGAGCTGCCAGCGGGCTGGTACAGGCAGTCAAAATTACACCTTTAAAAAAATATCTGGACAGGTGCATAGATAGGAAAGGTTCAGAGGAAATGGACCAAATAGAGCCAATGCGATTAACTGAGATAAGCCTCTTAGTCAGCATGGACAAGTTGATGCAAAGGGCCTGTTTCTTTGTTGTATAGCTCTCTGAATCTAATAGGATTCACAGCAAATACTATCTGTTTAGAACATGGTATTTTGTCCATAAAGAAAGTTTATGGCATTTGAATGTACTGTGAAACAAACGGGCAGTGAAGAAATATTAATCCCGAAACGACTGCAAATCCAAAACAAGACAGGTAGCGTAGGAAATGTGTACCAGTTTAGTCAGCCGACATAGGGCTAAGGTTATTGATATTTCCTATCCACAGAATTATACATTATAATCTTAACATATAATTTAGGAAGTTTTAAAACTTGGTGAGAAAAAGAAAGAGAATTAATAATCAGGGGAGTCAAAGTAGAAAGGTTCAAAAATCAGGGAAAAGCAAGCAATTCAACAGGTATTATCACGGAATATTTATGACATCTATTGTTTAGTCTTTTTATATTTCTCCACTGCCTTTCTGACCAAGGATAATGACATGTAAAACAGATGAAACCATGGCAACGCTAAATTCAATAACAAACACCAGAAGAGATGTGGAATAATGCAAAACCATGTAAAATTTGCACATAACCATATAACAATTACAGCACGGAAACAGGCCCTCTCGGCCCTTCCAGTCCGTGCCGACCATTTGTTTTCCCCTAGTCCCATCTACCTGCACTCAGACCATACCCCTCCATTCCCTTCACGTCCATATACCTATCCACTTTACTCTTAAATGTTAAAATCGAAAAACGAGTATCCCCCTCACGTCAACTCTGTCTATCCCTTTCATCATTTTAAAGAACTCAATCAAGTCCCCCCTTAACCTTCTGCGCTCCAAAGAATAAAGATCTAACTTGTTCAACCTTTCTCTGTAACATAGTTGCTGGAACCCTGGCAACATTCTAGTAAATCTCCTCTGTACTCTCTCTATTTTGTTGACATCCTTCCTATAACTAGGCGACCAAAATTGTACACCATACTCCAGAATTGGTCTTACCAATGCCTTGTACAATTTTAACATTACTTCCCTACTCCTATATTCAATGCTCTGATTTATAAAGGCCAGCACACCAAAGGCTTTCTTTACCACCTTATCTACATGTGATTCCACCTTCAGGGAACTATGCACAGTTATTCCTAGATCCCTCTGTTCCACAGCATTCCTCAATTCCCTACCATTTACCATGTACATCCTATTTTGATTTGTCCTGCCAAGATGTAGCACTTCACACTTATCAGTATTAAACTCCATCTGCCATCTTTCAGCCCACTTTTCCAAATGGCCCAAATCTCTCTGTAGACTTTGAAAATCTACTTCATTATCCACAACACCACCTATCTTAGTATCATCTGCAATACTTACTTATCCAATTTTCCACCCCATCATCCAGATCATTGATGTACATGACAAAGAACAGCGGACCCAACACAGATCCCTGAGGCACCCCACTGGTCACCGGCTTCCAACCTGACAAACAGCCATCCACCATTACTCTCTGACATCTCCCATTCAGCCACTGTTGAATCCATCTTGCTACTCCGCCATTAACACCCAAAGATTGAACCTTCTTAACCAACCATCCATGGGGCAACCTTGTCAAAGGCCTTACTGAAATCCATATAGACAACATCCACTGCTTTACCCTCATCAATTTCCCTAGTTACCGCTTCAAAAAATTCAAGAAGGTTTGTCAAACATGACCTTCCAGGCACAAATCCATGTTGACTGTTCCTGATCAGACCCTGTTTATCCAGATGCATATATATATTATCTCTAAGTGTCCTTTACCATTAATTTGCCCACCACTGACGTCAAACTAATAGGTCTATAATTGCTAGGTTTATTCTTTGAACCCTTTTTAAACAATGGAACAACATGCGCAGTACGCCAATCCTCCGGCACTATTCCCGTTTCTAATGACATTTGAAATATTTCTGTCATAGCTCCTGCTATTTCTACACTAACTTCCCTCAATGTCCTAGGGAATATCCTGTCAGGACCTGGAAACTTATCCACTTTTATATTTTTCAAATGTGTCAGTACTTCCTCCTCTTTGAATCTCATAGTTTCCATAGCTACTCTACTTTTTCCCCTTAACTCACAGAGTTCAATATCCTTCTCCTTGGTGAATACCGAAGAAAAGAAATTGTTCAATATCTCCCCCATCTCTTTTGGCTCTGCAGATAGCTGTCCATTCTGGTTCTCTAATGGTCCAATTTTATCCCTCGTTATCCTTTTGCTATTAATATAGCTGTAGAAACTCTTTGGGTTTACTTTCACCTTTCTTGCCAAAGCAACCTCATACCTTCTTTTAGCCTTCCTAATTTCTTTCTTAAGATTCTTTTTACATTCTTTATACTCCTCTAGCACCTCATTTACTCCATGCCTCCTATAATTATTGTAGATATCTCTCTTTTTTCGAAACAAGTGTCCAATTTCCCTTGAAAACCATGGCTCTTTCCAATTTTTACTATTTCCTTTCAACCTAACAGGGACATAAAGATTCTGTACTCTTACAATTTCCCCTTTAAATGTCCTCCATTTCTCTTCTACATCCTTCCCATGAAACAAAGTGTCCCAATTTACTCCTTTAAAATCCTTACGCATTCCCTCAAAGTTAGCCTTTCTCCAATCAAAAATCTCCACCCTAGGTCCAGTTCTGACTCTCTCCATAATTTTTCATAATTACATGATTTTTCACATTGTGTAACGGTTTTATATGAAGCAATTTATAGGTCACGATCGCATTAACCTCTACGTACGTGAGTGCCTTATTGATCCTAACACCCAATTTTTATTCTTCTTTTTCTCAATTTATTTACTTATTTTGCGTAGTTATCAATTTAATCTGTCGACCTGTCTCACAGCATGAACCTGCAGATGCTGAAATAAGAAATGGAAAATGATGAAAGAACTCAGTAGATCCAACTTCATCAATGGAAAAAGAGGCAGTCAACATTTCAGACACATGACCTTTAGTCAGAACTCTGAGGATGAAAAACCTTGACTGACTAGGCAGCAGTGCTTTTCCCGTGCTTTCCTTCCCGATTTTCAGTCTTTCTTGGAATAATTGTTTTTTTCTGATAAAAGGTCATCACTTTGTCAAGTTATGATGCCAGAAGCTTTTTAGTTTAGTTTAGAGATACAGAGCGAAAATATGCTCTTCAGCCTACCGAGTCCGCGCCGACCAGCGTCCCCTGAGCGCTAGCACAGATCCTACACACTGGGGGCAATTTACCAAAGCCAATTAACCTACAAACCTGTACGTCTTTGGAATGTGGGAGGAAACCGGAGCAACCGGAGAAAACCCACGCGGTCACGGGAAGAATGTATAAACTCCGTAGTCAGGATCAAACCCGGGCCTGTGGTCCTGTAAGGCAGCAACTCTACCGCTTCGCCACTGTGCCACCCTAAACTGAATTTTTCTCTTTGAATATGAATTAAATGACCTTCTTGAACTTTTAGGGTGACTTCCCTTATTCAGGTAAACACGGGTAAAGATAATAATTGTGTTAAATGTGTTTCATATTTTATCTTTAAATATCCGGTTGCAATACTCTAATTTGTTTAGTTTAGTTTTAGAGATACAGATGCAGGCCCTTCAACCCACCAATTCAATGTTGACCATCAAACTAAATTCTTACTTGCAGTAGCACAACAGAATATGTAAACATAATACTCTGTACACAATTTAACAAATGAAAAAAAATCAGAATGCACATGTACATACACACACATATATATGTGCATATATGTGTGAGTGTGTATATATATATCCATGTTCTCCAGAGGTGCTGCCTGACATGTTGTGTTACTCCACCACATCGTGTTTCCTTTTGTAAAAGAGCATTTGCAGTTCCTTGTTCATGCAATAATTTTGTTTTGTTTTTACCGCTAGCAATGAGGAATGAATTCAGATGCTTTACTTTTAATTGCCACTGTAATGTTATCGTATTTTGAAACCATGTTGTTGTGACATGCCATCCCAGCGTTGTACACTCTGTATTGTCGTCATGTGAGAAGTCTGCAGAGCAGTGCAGAGCAGAACCCATCAAATGGGCACCACGACACAAAGTGCTGTTTCCATTTCTTTCATTTGGACTTTGCAACCATAAAGCATAACTGCTGCCATTTGCTTTTTCTACTACTGATTGATAATATCATCTGGTCAATAAAACCTAAAATGATTGGGGTGATTGTATAGACTGCTCAGTGGAGCTATCATTAACGCTGTCTCGTTGTAGGACACTGATCTTTCTTTTTTATTCTGGATTTTAAATCATGTATTGCATTTTTTGTATATAATTTATGATGCTTTTATAAGTAATATACTATGCTTTTATATGTATTTTATGGTGTTTTTATATGCAATGTATTTTATGTAATGTCGTCCCTTGTCTGGACTTTGAGTCCGAAATAAAGGTTAATAATAATTCACATCACTATCATTAATGTAAGGCTACTGGAGATTGGACATTTACGAGGCCCCATGGGAGAGATCTACAGCAGATAATCACATCACAAACCAAAGCAAAACCAAGGCTCAGTAGCCATTCAGAAAGTGGAAGATCTCTGCATAGAGAGATATCATGCAGAAGCTGGAGTTTGGGATTATTGCTGTTTCCTTGTCTCCAAATTTACCAGTTTCTTAGCATCGAGGGAAGCTGTGGGAAGACTCACGAACAGTCTGATATTGGAAGGTTCACAAACAGTGTGATATGTTTCATTATTAATGCTCCTCCCATAGTAATCCCCATGGTTCCACCAACCAAAAGAATTATCAGTCCCATATAACGGGATGTGTTTTTTTCTCACAAGCCATTACCTCCATTATAATGAGTGGTCCGTCTTTGCATTCTTCCAGCGGTTTATCCATTATGGATCCAGCATCCATAAAGACTCCTCTCACCCTTGTAATGGACTGTTCGAACTACTCCCTTCCGGCAGATGCTACAAGGCCTTCTACGCCTGCACCTCCAGACTCAGGAACAGCTTCATTCCCAGAGCTATAGCTGCTCTGAACCGGCCCTGCTGAGTGCCCCCCACCCCCATGGACTGTCTCCCTCGGATGGTCACGTCACACAGATGGACACATCTGCACTTTAGTCTGTTTTGGCTTTACTGGTCTAATGTTCGTTTTACAAACCTTGTTCTCGGGGTATCTAAACCTAAATTTTATTTGTCGATTAAGTTATGACATCGGATGGAAATTGCAAACCAAATCTCGTTGCAATTATGTGTAATGACAATAAAATATATTATTATTATTATTATTATTATTATTATTATTATTATTATTATGTTAGACATCAGAACTGGAAGTACGATCTCTGCATGTGGAAATGTTGGGAAAATATTTGAACTTTGTACTTTCAGGAAGCAAAACCAGAGTCAGCAGAGTGGAGAATAATGCGCTCATCAATGCCCTTTCAAAAGTGGATTACTTTTGTACTGCCCAACAGTATTAGTTGTACCATGAAGACAGAGGCATTATAGTCTCTGTAAATATAATGCACACTCCCACCACTCATCGTCTCTGCCTTGTATCTAGACTTTTCTTAGCTCTGACTGGTGATTATTGACACACAACAGCAACAAAAAGGGATCTGGTTATTTTGTGTACTTCACAGTAGGATAGTTGCTTAAAACCTTACACCCACGCTTTCCCTTGGTGGCTTTATAGAATTCATTTGTTCTCCTCAGTCTTACACTGTGACTAATGTGAATATGTGGGAGAACTGCCTCTGGTGACGGATGCTGCAGCCCCATGGTGATGATGATAGCTTAGAGCCTCTTCATAGCAGACTCTACAAGGTACATTTAACAGCTGGTTCGGCATTGACGCAGTGGTTGCCAATGGTGGCTGATCTCTGCCAAACCCACATTTCATCAAGCAGCCCAGTTGGAGTTAAAATTTACATTGCCATCTAACTTTGTTCTTCCTACCCATACCCTATGGGCTGGTAAGCTTTTTGCATATCTTTTATTCATTGTTCTTTATCTCTCCACGTCATCGTCTATATTTCTCGTTTCCCTTATCCCTAACCAGTCTGAAGAAGGGTCTCGACCCAAAACGTCACCCGTTCTTTCTCTCCAGAGATGCAGCCTGCCCTGCTGAGTTACTCCAGCTTTTTGTGTCTATCTTCAGGCTAGTTCTCTAAATTGTTATCCTTTCCATTTGCTGGAAATTGCAAAAAATGCAGAAAATCAAGTATTTTTGACATTATTGATTTGATGGCCTTCAACCTTGGTTCCATTCTTATTGTAAAAAACCTAGAAAAATTAAAAATCATTGATAGAGTTTTAAAATGTAACTTGTCCCTAGTTATCTCCATTACACCATTAGACATAGGACCATAATTAGGCCATTCGGCCCATCGAGTCTGTGCTGCCATTCGATCATGGCTGATCTATTTTTTCCTCTCAACGCCATCCTCCTGCCATCCCCCCATAACCTTTGACGCCCACACTAATCAATAACTTGTCAATCTCCATTTAAATCTACCCAAAATGGCCTCCAGCCATGCTTGTGGCAATTAATTCCACAGAGTCACCTCCCTTTGCAATATAAAGACATTTCTCCTCATCTCCATTCTAAAGGTGCGTCATTTTATTCTGATGCTGTGCCTTTTGGTCCTTGACTCTCTGACTACTGCAAACAATCTGACAACATTTACTCTTTCTAGGTGGATGTGGATCTCACATTTCTTACATAAGAAGGAGGCCATTTGACCCATCAAGGTTATGTCAGCTCTCAGAGAAATCCTATACCCCCACGTATTTTCCTTCAAACGGTTTTTTCAACATGCTCATTAGCTTCACCAACAACCCCCTTCCAAGTGATTTAGGAAGCAACCAAAGCTTTGGGGGAATGCCCATGCCATCATGGGGACAATCCCACACAGATACCACCAGACGTCAAGGACAAATCTGGGTCACTGAAGCTGTGAGGCAGCAGCACTACCTACTGTACTACTGTGAACCTATCCTTGCACCAGAAAAAAATGCATAAGTTGCTCTCATATTAACGGGATACACAATATTTATTATTATTATTAGCAGATATTAGTAGTAAGCACAAGGTAGTGATTGTGGGAGATTTCAATTTTCCAGAAATAGACTGGGAAAACACATTCTGTAAATGGGCTGGATGGTTTGGAGTTTGTAAAATGTGTGCAGGATAGTTTTTTGCAGCAGTACATAGAGGTATCGACCAGAGAAGGGGCAGTGCTGGACCTCCTGTTAGGAAATGAGGCAGGTCAGGTGACGGAGGTATGCGTTGGTGAGCACTTCGGGACCAGTGATCACAATACCATTAGTTTCAATATAATTATGGAGAGAGTCAGAACTGGACCTAGGGTGGAGATTTTAGATTGGAGAAAGGCTAACTTTGAGGGAATGCGTAAGGATTTTAAAGGAGTGAACTGGGACACTTTGTTTCATGGGAAGGATGTAGAAGAGAAATGGAGGACATTTAAAGGGGAAATTGTAGTGGTGCAGAATCTTTATGTCCCTGTTAGGTTGAAAGGAAATAGTAAAAATTGGAAAGAGCCATGGTTTTCAAGGGAAATTGGACACTTGTTTCGAAAAAAGAGAGATATCTACAATAATTATAGGAGGTATGGAGTAAATGAGGTGCTAGAGGAGTATAAAGAATGTAAAAAGAATCTTAAGAAAGAAATTAGGAAGGCTAAAAGAAGATACGAGGTTGCTTTGGCAAGAAAGGTGAAAGTAAACCCAAAGGGTTTCTACAGCTATATTAATAGCAAAAGGATAACGAGGGATAAAATTGGACCATTAGAGAACCAGAATGGACAGCTATCTGCAGAGCCAAAAGAGATGGGGGAGATATTGAACAATTTATTTTCTTCAGTATTCACCAAGGAGAAGGATATTGAACTCTGTGAGTTTAGGGGAAAAAGTAGAGTAGCTATGGAAACTATGAGATTCAAAGAGGAGGAAGTACTGACACTTTTGAAAAATATAAAAGTGGATAAGTCTCCAGGTCCTGACAGGATATTCCCTAGGACATTGAGGGAAGTTAGTGTAGAAATAGCAGGAGCTATAACAGAAATATTTCAAATGTCATTAGAAACGGGAATAGTGCGCATGTTGTTCCATTGTTTAAAAAGGGTTCAAAGAATAAACCTAGCAATTATAGACCTATTAGTTTGACGTCAGTGGTGGGCAAATTAATGGAAAGGATATTTAGAGATAATATATATAAGCATCTGGATAAACAGGGTCTGATCAGGAACAGTCAACATGGATTTGTGCCTGGAAGGTCATGTTTGACAAACCTTCTTGAATTTTTTGAAGCGGTAACTAGGGAAATTGATGAGGGTAAAGCAGTGAATGTTGTCTATATGGATTTCAGTAAGGCCTTTGACAAGGTTCCCCATGGAAGGTTGGTTAAGAAGGTTCAATCTTTGGGTGTTAATGGCGGAGTAGCAAGATGGATTCAACAGTGGCTGAATGGAAGATGTCAGAGAGTAATGGTGGATGGCTGTTTGTCAGGTTGGAAGCCGGTGACCAGTGGGGTGCCTCAGGGATCTGTGTTGGGTCCGCTGTTCTTTGTCATGTACATCAATGATCTGGATGATGGGGTGGAAAATTGGATAAGTAAGTATGCAGATGATACTAAGATAGGTGGTGTTGTGGATAATGAAGTAGATTTTCAAAGTCTACAGAGAGATTTGGACCATTTGGAAAAGTGGGCTGAAAGATGGCAGATGGAGTTTAATGCTGTTAAGTGTGAAGTGCTACATCTTAGCAGGACAAATCAAAATAGGAAGTACATGGTAAATGGTAGGGAATTGAGGAATGCTGTGGAACAGAGGGATCTAGGAATAACTGTGCATAGTTCCCTGAAGGTGGAATCGCATGTAGATAGGGTGGTAAAGAAAGCCTTTGGTGTGCTGGCCTTTATAAATCAGAGCATTGAATATAGGAGTAGGGAAGTAATGTTAAAATTGTACAAGGCATTGGTAAGACCAATTCTGGAGTATGGTGTACAATTTAGGTCGCCTAGTTATAGGAAGGATGTCAACAAAATAGAGAGAGTACAGAGGAGATTTACTAGAATGTTGCCAGGGTTCCAGCAACTATGTTACAGAGAAAGGTTGAACAAGTTAGGTCTTTATTCTTTGGAGCACAGAAGGTTAAGGGGGGACTTGATTGAGGTCTTTAAAATGATGAAAGGGATAGACAGAGTTGACGTGGATACGTTTTTCCCATTGAGGGTAGGGAAGATTCAAACAAGAGGGCATGACATGAGAATTATGGGACAGAGGTTTCGGGGTAACGTGAGGGGGAACTTCTTTACTCAGAGGGTAATGAGGAATGAGCTTCCAGCAGAAGTGGTGGAGGCAGGATCGATTTTAACATTTAAGAGTAAAGTGGATAGGTATATGGACGTGAAGGGAATGGAGGGGTATGGTCTGAGTGCAGGTAGATGGGACTAGGGGAAAACAAATGGTCGGCACGGACTGGAAGGGCCGAGAGGGCCTGTTTCCGTGCTGTAATTGTTATATGGTTATATGGTTATTATTATTATTATTATTATTGTTATTGTTATTGTTATTGTTATTGTTATTGTTATTGTTATTGTTATTATTATTATTATTGTTATTGTTATTGTTATCCATGCTTGATTCTGAATGTTCAAGAAACATTGCTACATATACCTGATCTCCCTCATGAGCATTGACATGCGGAGTTATTGGGAAAGGTTCAGGACTAGGAACTCAGGTCACTTCAGTCCAAGCTAGTTGTGAGCAGTCAAGTCAAAGGTGAGGGGGGGACCTCATTGAAACTTACTGAATAGTGAAAGGCCTGGATAGAGTGAATGTGGAGAGGATGTTTCCACAGTGGGAGAGTCTAGGACCACAGGCCACAGTCTCAGAACAAAAGGAAGTACTTTTAGAGGTAATTTCTAAGGGATCTAATTTTTTTCGAAGGAATGAGAAGGAATTTATTTAGTCAGAGGGTGGTGAGTCTGTGGAATTCATGGCTGTGGAGACCAAGTCATGGATATTTTTAAGGCAGAGATGGACAGATAATTGATTAGTATGGGTGTCAGGGGTTATGGGGCGAACACGGGCGAATGGGGTTGAGAGGGATGGATCGATCAGTCATGATTGAATGGCAGAATAGACTTGATGGGCCAAATGGCCTTATTCTGCACCTACAACTCATGAAATTATGAACTTATGAAGTCAGTATTTACCAAGATTTGAATATAGCTTCTTAATGGTCTGCATGCTGAGGTATCTCCGAATGTCAATGCTGGAGGTATCATCCTGACCCTCTTTATAGATAAAACAAGAAAATCTGAATTCTTCACCCTTTTTGCCATACACCTTTTTACGGTTAACTGAGAAACTAATCATACCTTTCTCCACAGGCAATCACGGGTTTGCTAATTGTATATATTACAAAACAAAAGATTAACCACCCACAGAACAGAAAACAAAATGATTGACCTCCATGCAAGTATATTTTTAATTACTTCTGTAGTTCAGCAGCAGTGATAAAAGCATTAATGAACAACTTCCTACTTGAGCTTTCAGGAGATTGCAAAGTATTAACCCGTATTGACATCATATCCCCCTTCAACAAAAACTTTTAGTCAATGTAATGCTGTTGTACTGAGTTAAATGTTCAGTGAGTGTTGCCTCTTCACATACGGATGACATTTAGTTTCCATTACTTTTAATCAATTTGTAATCAAACAAGCACTCCTCTGGCAAATGGCAGTTCTGTTTCTTAATTGCAGTGTCCTTCTGAATACCTTGAAACACAGTTTGAAGATTTTACGCATTACTGGCTGAACCAAATACACACCAGATGCACCAATTTCTGATATAAAATGGAAACAAACTTCATTTTTTCTTCAGAATTAATCACCTTCTTTTCGGCATTGTTGAGGCAGTTTAATTTCAATTGGATAAAAAAGCAAACTGAATTTGGTAATATGATTCCAAAATGCTCTTATTATCCTAAAATTCTATGCAATATAAAGGAATTTAACCTGAGGATCCATTCTGAAGCTGTGGCCTTGGTCAGAGACTTTTAATAGTAAGATTAAACGAAAACTTACCAGTTTGAAGTTTGATCCTTATTTTACGAGGAGTTACGATGAGGGATTACGTAAAGCCCTGCCAGGCGCATGCGCATCATGCTTCAAAGCAGTGGTGTGAAAACACAGAAACCGATAGCCAAAGTAACATAGTAAGGCTTTAGAAGACTCGAACTACCAGATGATCCATTAGATTATGAGGGCCGGGAGCGGAGAACATGTAATCCCTCATCGTAACTCCTCATAAAATAAGGATCAAACTTCGAACTGGTAAGTTCTCGTTTAATCTTACTATTTTATTTCGGAGTCAAGTGAGTGACTACGTGAAGATTTCAAAGCTCTATGATTTCATGCCGTAGATGCTCCATACGACACACTGCTTCAGTTGACACAGTAGTGAATAAATAATATATTGAACATTGCTTTGAATTATCCAATAATCATTTTTAAAATAACAATACAGTAATAACCCCTCTATCCCAGGGGAAATTACAAATGAAATTTATGAAGACAAAGCAAATCAAATCAACCGGAACCCAAAACAGCATGCCCAAACCCTGGCACTGTCAGGACAGGTTTATCATAATTTTAGAAAAGTTGCTTCCTTAGAGAATCCTGCGGCCTTGCTGCGGATGTTGATGCCACCCTGGTGGAGTGAGATTTAAACACATGAGTGGCTACTCTAGTGGAATCCAAAACCTGTTTTACCATCTAGAAATAGTTTATACTGACACCTCTTATGAGATTTTTTGTGACTGATGAGCATTGCTGTCTCAGAGCCTCTGAGACTCTATGTTACCTCGATATATTCTCAGGTGCTTAACTACACATAACCTTTGGTCAACAGGGTATGCTTTAAACCTACTTTGGTTCTGGCCATTCCTGGCCTGTTTTGTTAGATTAAATCATACACATAAAACGTAATTTTATCTGCAGAAGAATACATGCTATCTAATTGTAACTTTGCAATGTTTGCACTCTTTGCGCTGATGCTTGCGCCATAAGCTTAACGACTTTAAGTTTAACTTCTGAAAAGACAATGGCGTAATTGGAGCTCATTGCCGAAGCAGTGTGAGAACTATACCGACATCTCAGATTTCTGTATATCAAGGTTTAATCCTCTCATGAATCGGGACACTAATGGATGATACCCAATAGGTTGTTGTTCTGAAACTGCCCTAAATAGGAGGACAAAACACTCCGAGTACTATTAATGGCACTATAACTTAAGTGTTCATCAAAAATGCAACATAGCAAGGAACTCCAATACATCCGGTATGCTTACAGTATGATCAAATATATCTAACTGTAAACAAACCATCTCCCATTTCTTAATTTGAGACACATATTGTTTCTTAGTGCTATCTCTCCAAGCTGCAGTTATGACATCCATGGTCCTATTCGACAGTCCAAAGCCTTGGAACTGTCTGGTCAGAACCTGCAGATCAACAAATTAATATGATCATGTAACGAATGACTTTCTTCTGTTACTGGATGCACCAAGAAATTACTGCAGTTGGGGACAGTCATGAATGGCTGTCATCATTCTGAGCACCATGGCTCTGTAGTCCAGTCCGGAACCACCAAGACGCCTGAGGCGGAGTCCTGCTCTATTCTGGTGAGACACTGCCTAATCAGGCAAAATGGGGAAAGCATAAAAGAAGTACGTCCCCAATGTAGCGAGAATGCATCCACCGCTACTGCTCCTGGACCAGGTTCCCATGAAACATATTTAGGCAATTGGTGATTTGGTCTGGATGCAACAGATCAATATCTGGCAACCCATAGCAGCTGACAATCATTTTAAAACTTCAGGATTTAATCATCCATTCTATGTTGTCATTGAACTGTCATGACCTGTTGTCTGCCACCACATATTGTCTACCTGGTAGGTAGATAGCTGAGACCCAGATGTTTCTGGAAATACACCAGTGCCACATGATATTAGCCAGATTATCACATGATACTGACCTTATTACTCCCATGGGATTGATATATGGCACAGCCATGGTATTATCAATCTGGAGTTGAACATGTAAATTATTCATTGTTAAACAATAAACTTTTACTCCATAGAATGCACCCTGCAATTGTAAGTAATTTATACCATGCCTGTGATGGATCAAATCCTCTTGCACACTCCATCTACCACCACAGCTAGACTCGCTGTCCGTAGCTCCCCATCCGGTAGCACTCACATATGTCTGTAAAAGCTCTGAAGGTTGCTGAACCAAAATGTTTTTGGTAGTTTGTAATTGAGCTATGGCTCTGGTTGGTAACTGCATAGGTCTATCTAAATGACCTGCATGTTCTTTAAGTGCTAGTCCTCTAGCTCGTTGCAGACTTCGATAATGCAGTGGTACAAACTGCACTGCAGGGAAAGCTGCCACCAATTTACCAATAGCAGTAGTTACTTCCCAGATGGAGGGATATTGTTTTTCAGCGAGACTAGTAGAGAGCTCGCTGATCTCCACAGCCTTGGCTGTAGGCAAAGTCACTCACATATCAACTGAATCATGACAAATCCGAAATGAACAATTTTTTAGGATGGCTCAAACTTGGATTTGGTTGGATGGACCAGGAACCCTACCCTTTCCAACCATCTCCCCAGCCCCAGTAACCTTAGTGGCTATTCTTATTTATAGGAAGAAGGGTCTCGACCCGAAACGTCGCCTATCTCCTTCGCTCCTTAGATGCTGCTGCACCCGCTGAGTTTCTCCAGCTTTTTGTGTACCCACTTTCCAACAGGTATTTGGTTGCTGAAACCGATTCCTCAGCTGTCTGCTGAGTGTTGCTTATGATTAAATGTTATCTAGATAAGCCATTATCATGTGGGGCCAAAGTAGCACCAGCACTGGTTTCCACTATTTCTTGAATAGCCTGAGGTTAACTCATTGGGTATTGCTTTAAATTGCCACAGCTGTCCCATCCAACTAAATTTCAAGTATCTCCGATACTGATGATGAATTGGTACTGAATAATATGCATCTTTCAGGCCTATAGTTGCCATATAACAGCCTTGTGATAACAGCCGTTTCACAGTATTGAAGGTGTCCATTTAAAAAAATGCCTATAGTGAACATAGGAATTTAACTGGTTTAGGTCCAGAATGCCTCTACATCCCCCATCCTTTCTCTGTCTGGGGAATATATTGGACACAAATTGTTGAGGATGGTTTATCGTCCTCTAAATTACCCCTTTTTTGGGACAAAACCGTAATTTCTTCTTTTACCTGCTGAGTTTTTGCATAAACCCCAACACTCTATTAGGCATATTCTATATGGATCAATTCCTGACATAAACTGTATTTGAGCTTGAGACCGTGTGTGGTATAAACCGACGAGATATTATGCAGCACCATTCATCATAACTAATTGTAACCTACCCCCAACCGGAGGTCCCAGAATCTTATCCTGGACAAAATGAATCACCTGTACCTCTACAGTCGGCCTTTACTCCTTCTTCCCATATTGGGGTTGTAGCTGGGATACACAGGTGAGTAAAACCGTCGTCCCACTGGCCCCACTCTGCTTGGCCCTGCCCCTGGATCCGTCACCTTTTGCGCTGAAACAACCTGCGAGGTGGCATCCTGGCAGAAGGGACGTATGTCTTCATGAGACGGATTGTTTTGGCATGTTCCTCCAGGTCCTTGACATGTTCGAGGAGGTCCACCCCAAATAAATAATCTGGGCTTGGATATTGGTGGACCCACATAGAGCTGCAAGTTCAGGTTCAACGTAGGCGTTGCAGAACAGGCCAGCATATCTTGTTGAGTATCAGACATCGGTGCCCCCTGGACCTTCTCCGAATGCCTGCTGCCAACAACTTGAGGATGCATTGAAATCTCACTTCTTGTCCCCACACCGTTGCATTCATTTGTGCCTTTTCCGAGTTCACGGTGGGCATTTTGAGTGAAGCAAACTTTACAGGTGTTTTATAACGTGTGGAAGTCTTCCATGAACGTATCCTGGAGCTGGTGAGAACCCATGTACTTTACATTGGCGGCTAGAGTTTTCTCGATAGCCTCACCTGTCCCTTACGGGTTTAGCGACGTTTAACGCAACGTCCGGGACACCTGGAGCATGGCTCGTGTGCGCTGGTGTGTGCACATAAGCAGTGACACCAGCTTCAGGGTCAGACTCCTTCTGCCCTGCTTCTCCCGAGTCATGCTCTAGGGAGGTCTCATCCAGCCCTAAACAAGGTGCTGGAGAGGATGATTCCCACTGTTATCCGTAAGCGATGTTTTCTTATTTGCTGTATGGACCTCTGCGAGAGGCTGTGTGGGAATCCTAGGGCATTCAACCCCAATTGAAATTTTCCATGGCTCTTTAAATTTGGAGCATTTTCCCCAAACCTTTAAATTAAAAGGAGGGTGTCTTGCATATCATCAGACTCATGAGACAAATGAGCCTGAGAGTTCTTTAGTTTGATATTTCTGAGTGCCTTGAAGCACTGGAAATTGATAGAGATAGTTGAGAAATAAAGTTAGCATTTCATTTTATTTCATTTCATTTTTATTTTATTTCATTTCATTTCAGCTGCAGTAAAACAGTAGCGGGTATTGGAGCCGGCATTTAGCGCAGCCATTATCTCCAAACTCGATAGCGGTAATAGCGGGAGCCGGCTTTAGAACAGCCGTTATCTGCCGACCTGATCTAAAAGCGGTAACCGAGGTCCCCGCGCGTTCCACTCCATTACCGCAATTTAACAATATATATTTAACAATTCTGGCTGGCTCTGCGAGCCAGACTTACAGAGTTTAAAAAACACTCGCAGGAAAGGCTTAATATTGACTTACCTGCGGGTTACTACTTACCTGCTGGTGGAGCTGCGCTCTCCAGCCGGTCGGTGCGACATGTGTCGACATAATGACGCGCATGCGCCTGGCGGGGCTTCACGTAGTCACTCAAGTGACTCTGAAGTTAAATTCAGCGATATTTTATCAGTCATATGTTGTATGTTGAGTTGCCGGCTTTCATGTTTAGGTTTAGAGCATAAGACATGGGAGCAGAATTATAGACAATAGACAATGGACAATAGGTACAGAAGTAGGCCATTCGGCCCTTCGGCCCTTCAAGCCAGCACTGCCATTCAATGTGATCATGGCTGATCATCCACAATCGGTACCCTGTTCTTGCTATCTCCCCGTATCCCTTGACTCCGCTATCTTTAAGAGCTTTATCTAACTCTCTCCTGAAAGCATGCAGAGTACCGGCTCCCACCACCATCTGAAGCAGAGAATTCCACAGACTCATAATCCTCTGTGTGAAAAAGTATTTCCTCATCTCCGGTCTAAATAGCTTACCCCTTATTCTTAAACTGTGGCCCCTCGTTCTGGACTCCTCCAATATCGGGAACATGTTTCCTGCCTCTAGCATGTCCAAACCATCAATAATCTTATCAGTTTCAATAAGATTCCCTCTCATCCTTCTAAAATCCAGAGTATACAAGTCCCGCTGCTCCATTCGCTAAACATATGACAGTCCTGCCATCCCGGAAATTAACCTTGTGAACCCACGCTGCACTCCCTCAATAGCAAGAATATCCTTCCTCACATTTGGAGACCAAAAATGCTCCAGGTGCAGTTTCACGTGGGCCCTGTACAACTGCAAAAGGACCTCTTTGCTTCTATACTCAACTCCTCTTGTTATGAAGGCCAACATGCCATTCACTTTCTTCACTGCATGCTGTACCTGCATGCTTACTTTCAGTGACTGATGAACAAGGACCTCCAGATCCCGTTGTACCTCCCCTTTTCCCAATTTGACACAATTTAGATAATAATCTGCCTTCCTGTTTTTGCCACCAAAATGGATAACCTCACATTTATCTACATTAAACTGCATCTGCCATGCATGTGTTCTGCGTGTTGCTGAACACAATTACAGAGTTTTAGAATGTTAATTTCATTTGATAATAACACCAGCTTTATCAGATTATGGTTTGGTGTGTGAATATTCTGAAAATTGGTAAAAGAAGACATCTAAACATTGCCTTTGGATATTTTATGGTCAACTGACTAAGGTATTAAATAGTTTCTTTTTTAAAGTGGCTCGATTTAATGGACAATGGACATGCATTTATAAAGTTGGTATAAATGATTGTGAATGCAAAAATATGATTTCAAAACTATGACGTTTACTCTGTCTTCTGAGAATAGTTATCCAGCAGTCTTCTTTTCACAAAGTAGAGTGAATGGTGCACTTTCTTTCTGTATTTAATGTCAATTATGAAATATTCAACATCCTCAAATTGTAACAAACTCTGTTTAATCTTCCATAATTTATGTCTTGCCGTTTCTTTTCTTTCAGAACAGGCTAATCAGCCCATGGCGACCAGCGATCACCCATTCACACTAGTTTCATGTTATACCACTTTCTCATTTACTTGGGGTAAATTTACAGAGGCCAATTAACCTACGAACTCATGCGTCTTTAGGGTGTGGGAGAAAACAAGAGCGCCCGGAGGAAACCCACGATTGTGCACACTCCACACGGACAGCACCGTTAGCCAGTTTTGAACCCGGGTGCTGTGAGGCAGCTGCTGGGGCTCATGTTGTCGACCTCCCCGTGGTGAGCCCCGTCAACTGACCTCAGTCAGGCGAACGACAACAAACAGAGACAGCAGCAGCGCCGCAGCTTGGCGCCAACCCGGAGCATGCGCCCTTTATAGGGCGGGCACCTACGGATGTCAAACCGGATGGCATCACCCTGCTGCAGACTTCTGCTGCCTCAAACGCAAGAAGAAGGCAGCTGCTCTATCAGCTTCACCACTGCGCCACTGCATGAATTGGTTGTATAATTTCAATTTTTGAGCCAATAATTCATCTTACCAAACTATGAAACCCGCCCCCTCAAGCTTCAATGCGAGTAATTATTTTGTTTCCAGAATCACCGTAAGGTATTTTTATTAGCAAATGGTAATTGCAATAGATTTTCAGCCAAAATAATGTTTTTTTAATTGGTGAATTTGCTCTGGGGTTTTGATTAAGCATTCATTTTTTGTTAATATTAATGTGCTTTTAGTTTATGAACAGTGAATTATTTTGAAAAATGTTAACCAACCTAAGGTGTACAAAATTCCTATGTTGTGATTTTAAGTCCCAAAAAGTGAAGCATTTAAAGTCACACCATTCACTTTAATTTTTTGTCATAATGCAAAATCTGATTTTTCTTTGTAATTGTATTTTGTATCAAGTGTTTGACATGAAGAAAATTTTGAAACATGTACTAAATGTGTCTTTCCTAAATGAGAGTATTTTGATATTAAATCAATAACATTGTATTAGCACAGATTGGTACTTTTAAAATGTGCACTCTCTTAGTGTTGTAATTAACCAGGTTCCAAAACCAAGTAGGTGGAGTTCATTTTAGCATCTCTAAATATTTTGTTTAGTAGAGTAATCAATCAACTATATAAGGGTGGCATGGTGGCACAGCAGAGACCCGGGTTCGATCCTGACTAATGGTGCTGACTGTATGGAGTTCGTACCTTCTCCCCGTGACCTACGTAGGTTTCCTCCGGGATCTCTGGTTTCCTCCAACACTCCAAAGACGTACAAGTTTGTAGGTTAATTGGCTGGGTATAATTGTAAGTTGTCCCTAGTGCGTGTAAGAAACTGCAAGTGTGCGGGGATTGCTGGTCGGACCGAAAGGCCTGTTTCTGCGCTGTATCTCCAAACTAAACTAAACTACACTAAACTCAACTACTGATGTATCCTTGCATGGTTGACAGCCATAATTAAAGTAGGATCAGGCAAATCTTGGCGCCGCATACTGTGTTACGGTTTAATGAGGACCCATGTATTGCTGTTAATACTAATATCCTCAAAAGACTAAGGAAGTTGTCCATGTCACCAATAGCTTTTTCCAAATTCTTCACCGTAGAAAGCATCCTCTTAGAATTCTTCACAGCGTGGTTTGGCAACAGCTCTGCCCAGGAATTGCAGAAGGCTCTGCATGTAGCCGAATCCATACCGCAAACCAGCCTCACCCATTGAATCCATCTATACTTCACACTGCCTCCATCAGCCAATATAGTTTAGTTTAGTTAGGAGTTTGGATGATAAATGGATGATTTCAGGAGATTATGCTTTCAGAATCTAGAGCGTTACTATGGGTATTCAGCAATATTGTTCCCATTGGATTTGGAATTGCTCGCTTTTTGTACAATCAAACCTAATCCACATTTCTTCAAATATATTAAGAAAATCCCCCTCTTAGTTTGTCCAGTTTGCAGTTGTTGGCAAACTATACAGTAACACTGTATACAGCTGCAGGCGAAACGCTGGGGGGAATGCATAAAAATAATTTGTGGTGCCATAGGTGAGAATATTTTAGATAAAATTGTTTCCCAGGGAAAGCCATAATAGGGACAATATTACGGTGAAGAGCAAATTTGTTTACCATAAATTTAATCACTGGTCAGTATCATATATTTACCAAATAAAATGAAAATAGCTTAACATGTAATGAGTTATACGGTATTGGTATTGGTTTATTGATGTCCCATGTGCAGTGAAAAACAATGATGTGTGCTAGTTAGTCAAATTATACCATACCCGAGTACAGTCAAGCCATACACAAACACAACAGGTTGTGCAAAGTGACAAACTCCAAAGTATAGTACAACAGTATTATAGCAATACAGTTACAGGGAAAATGCAGATAAAAAAAGTGCAGGATCACAATGAGATTGGTTGGGAGATCAGGACTACATCCTAATTTATGTGGGGACTGTTCAGTAGTCTGAAGGCTGGGGAAGAAGCAGTTCCACAATCTGGTGGTATGTGCTTTCAAGCTTTTGTATCCTGCCCAATGTGAGAGGGAGAGAGGAGAAGATGAAATTAACAGGGTAAAAATAGTCCTTGATTATGTTGGCTGCTCTTTGGAGGCAGTGTGAAATCTAGATGGAGTCGATGGGGTGAGGCTGGTCTGTATTATGGATTTGGCTACATGCAGAAACTTCTGCGATTCCTGGGCAGAGCTGTTGCCAAACCAAGCTGTGAAGAATTCTGAGAGAATGCTTTCAGAAGTTAGAAGTTAGTAAGAGCCATTGGGGACATGGAGAACTTCCTTAGTCTTTCGAGGATATTAGTATTAACAACAATACGTGTGCCTCTATATTTTACCTTTATCTGCATATAATCCAACAAAAATGACTTCAGGAAGCTAAAGAGCTTTTTGAAAAGTACAAGCATAGATATTTCCAATAATCCCTGGTGTCATTACTGCCATCTTTGTTCATGGGGCCTAAAAATGTTTAACTGTGAATTATTACAGTTGGCTGATAATTGAAACTATAGTCACACAGTAGCAATGTAAATGTGGGGTAAAGTTGTTAGATAAAGAGAAGTATGCTAAAGGGTCTGTCCCACTGTACGAGGTTATTCAAGAGTTCTCCCGAGTTTCCCCTGATTCGAACTCGAGAATTACGGTATTAGCCACTCGTAGGTACTCGGGGCTCTCGTGGACATTTTTCAACATGTTGAAAAAACTTCACAAGCTTACCACGTTTCCCGAGTACCTGCCGTTAGCGTTACGAGCCGCTAAGAGACGTCCCGAGCTCCGACGTACCCGCTACGTACATTCTACGTACTTACTACGGGTTTGATTTTGATATTAAACTCAGGAGAGCTCTTGGGTAAACTCTTATAGTGGGACAGGCCTTTAATTGCCATACCATGACAGTACACAAGATGAAATGCAGAAGATTGATTATTGGTTAAATTAGACATAAGAAATCAAATGTTTTCTCTAATGGAAAAAGAAGACATTAATAAGAATCATTCCATACCCTGTAATCTTAAAGACAGATTGATGAATGAAATAATGATTGAGTGTTATTCAAGTAGAAAATAATTGCTCTAAAACTAAAGGTTTTTAATTAGAACAGACAACAAATAATTTAGCTTTGATTAGATCCCGTTGCATTGTTTTTATATTTGACCCAAAATCAATTTTATCCAGAGTAAATTATGTTAGTGATCATTTCGGAATTAAATTGTAAAATTAGGATGGGGTACTTCCGGGCATGGTCCTCATTAGCACATCTGACCTTTTACCCAGCATCAGGCGTACATCTAATGATTCATAAATGACAAACTGTATGCTTCTGTCGGCATGGACATATATTACATGGACATGTATTACATTGCTCAATGCAACAACCATCATAGAATCTGAGCAGTAGAAACAGGAATATAGACTTGTAGAGTCATACAGCATGGAAACAGGCCATTTGGCCCAATTCGTCCATGCTGACCTATTTCCCAGCAATATTCCATTGTGTTTTCCTCACTATTTAAAGGGACCATCTGCGAATAACAGAAGACCTTACAGAGCAGCTTTAGAACTAGCAGTAGACTGCGTAAGCATATTCCAGAGTACAAAGGAGGCTATTTATTTTCCAGTGTACAGTTACTGAGCTAATTATGCAATGCTGCTTTGGTTAGGTGAGGTTAGTTTAGAAAAGGCAGCATGGAAACAAGCCCTTCAGCCCACTGAGCCCATGCTGACCATCAATCAGCCATTGACACTAGTTCTATGTTATCTGACTTTCTTATCCTCTCCCTGTACATTATGGGCAATTTTACAGACACGTCTCTGGGAAATTGGAGGAAACTGAATTGCCCAGAGGAAACCCATATGGTCCCGGGGTGAGCATGCTAACTCCCCACAGACAGCACCCGAGGTCAGGTTGTCAGATTCGAACCCAGGTCTCTGATGTTGTGAGGCAGCATCTTTACCATCTGTGCTACTGTGTTGTGCTACCAGAAGCATTCTTCCATTGAGACTTGGGGCAGCACAGTGGCTCAGCAGTGTAGTTGCTGGCTTACAGCTCCAGAGACCCAGGTTTGATCCTGACTTTGGGTGCTGTCTGTTTGGAGTTTACACATTCTCCATGTGACCGCATGGGTTTTCTCCGGGTGCTCCGGTTTTCTCCCACATTCCAAAGACTTGCAAGTTTTGTAGGTTAATTGGCTTCTGTAAATTGTCCCTAGTGTGTAGGATAGAACTAGTGTATGTGTGATCATTGGTTGGCATGGACCTGGTGGGCTGAAGGGCCTGTTTCCACACAATATCTCGAAACTAAACTTTCAGTAGCCATAGCAAGCCCTTTATCAACAGTCATGGACAATGGAACAGGAAGCAAAAACATGCCTGTCAGCAACAAACCATTCCTATGATTCTTCAAGGACACCACGTCCTATCTGGATCCATCTAATTGCCAATATATTCACAGGCTCAGGCTTTCCAAGTCAATCGTTACTAAGATCTGTGACATCCTCTCGGTAGATCTTCAGCAACACTCCTGTATCCGGACCGCTCATTCCACAATGCTGAAGATCATGGTGAATCTGAGCATCCAGTCCATGGTATTAATTTGCAGACAATAACACTAGAACTAATAACACTAATGTTTTACGTGTCATTCCTAACTGTCACTGTATGTCACGTTGCTACCTGCGGGCGGAGCACCAAGGCAAATTCCTTGTATGTGAACACTTGGCCAATAAACGTATTCATTCAAAACGTATTCATTAATTAATTCATTCAACTATGCTATTTCTCTCAAATGTTCCTCTCTGTAGTGTAAGTCACGTCATCCACATACTCACATATAAAAGAACAATTACAGTGGGTGATATATTGGGAACTGAGAGATTCCATGGGGTTTTCTGGCTTCCGACAAGTGAAGACAGCCCTAGATTCTCAACTAGCTACAGCTAACAATCACCTGCTCCTTTATCATTGTTATTTCTTTGCATATATTTCATTCATTTGTTCTCTTTCTTTCCACACCATCAACCATATCTCTCGTTTTTCTTTCCCGTGACTTTCCGTCTGAAGAAGCGTCTTGACATGAAACGTCACCCATTCCTTCTCTCCAGAGATGCTGCCTGTCCCACTGAGTTACTCCATTTTGCATCTATCTCAAATGTACTCATGTACCCACCAAGGGCTCCAATAGACAACAAGAATACTTTTCGCGACAGAAAGGGGTTTTCAATCTCCAAATGGACATGTGATTTTCAATCACGGAAAGATTTTCTTCTTTGTTTAAAGTAATGTCTCATGACTCGGGCGGCACGGTAGAGCTGCTGCCTTACAGCACCAGAGACCCTGATTATGGGTACTATCTGAACAGAATTTGTACTGTGACTGTGTGGGTTTTCTACGGGTGCCCCTGTTTCCTATCACACTCCAAAGACATACAGGCAAAGATCTTTGATACAGGTTTGTAGGTTAATAGTCTTCAGTAAAAATTGTAAAATAAAATTACCCCTCGTGTGTTGGATGGCGTTAGTGTACAGGGTGATCGCTGGGTCAGTATGGACCTGGTGGGCCAAAGGGCCTGTTTCCACGCTGTGCCTCTAAGGTCTAAAGTCTAAAGACTTCTCCATCCTAAGGGTATCTGCATTGCAGATGTTTTTGGTAGACAGCATTGTCCCAATGTTTCAACCAAGAAAAAGAAGGACTGTATATCTGCAGCAGTCAATGACAACAAGAAGAGCCGAATACTGATTTAATAGAATTAGGCAAGTAGAAGGATCATAGAGCACCTCAGGATGAGCACCAAGAGACGTAGCCTGAAGACATGCAAGAGGATGAGGATCAAAAGATTGTCTCAGCTGGATATAAAGCTTCATCTCCCGGATGAGTCAACAATGGAAGCCTCGTCCATGGAAGCCCTGGGGGGAATCCCTGAGAGATGCCTTTCATAAGAAGCCTGCTAAATGCAAACCAAGGAGGCTTCCTCATTTATGGAACCTTATTAACAACAAAGTACAATAATCTGGGGGGAACATAGAGAGAGTCATAGAGTCATACAGGAAAGAAACTGGCTTTTCGGCCCAACTCATCCATGCTCAAGATGCCCCATCTAGGTTAAGGGGCTGTCCCACTGCGGGGACCTAATTGGCGAGTTAAGTAGAGTTTAGGAGAGTTTGAAAAAGTGTCATGTTGAAGACCTCTTTCGACTATGTGGAAGACCTCCTTCGACCTCCTTCGACTATGTTGAAAACTAGCTTCAACTAGCTTTGGGAAAATTGGATAGTAGAGAGTGAAGATGGCCTCCTTCGATCTCCTTCAACCTCCCTTCGATTATGTTAAAGACCACCAACAACTACCTTCGACTACCTTCGACTACCCTCAATTACCTACGAATAACATGCCGACCTACTACGACCTACCGCGACTAAACCTCGAGGCCACGAGTACGCGGGGACTACTCTCGAGCATGAAGGAGAGTTACAAAGACCTCCTAGGACCTCATGTCGACCAAGCTGCGAGTATGAGCCGAGGGCAAACTCTTCTGAACTCGCGGATTAGGTCGCCACAGTGGGACAGCCCCTTTAATCCCATTTGCCTGCTTTTGGCTAATATCCCTCTAAACTGCTCCTGCCCATGCACCTGTCCAAATGTCATTGTCAATTCCTCAACTACTTCGTCTGGCAGCTTTTTTCATCAAAAATTCACCTATCCATGTTTTTCAGAGATGCAGCTTGATCCACGATTTACTCCAGCACTTTGAATCATTTTTTCGTAAACCAGAATCTCCAGTTCTTTGTTTCTACTATTCTTTAATATCAACCTATCTAGATCCCATTGTATTTGATTTACCTTTACTCTGATGATTGAGATTTGTTGTTGCCAAGATAACTGACGTACTTTTTTTGGTTGTTACTTGACTTTAGATCGGCACTTAAAATGTACCTATTACGTCAGTAATTGCTCATTGACAGTGAAATATTAGACTGAAATGTGCATTGAAACTAACTCTGCCCTTTGTCATTACTATATAAAACAGGCAGACATTTTAACAGCCACAGTTAAATGTAGAAACTCACTGCCAATCATGGTCTCCTCGTCCCCAGAGTGTACTGTTGCAATCTTCACAAAGGGACTGCAGAAAACCATTGGTATCGTGTGAACTTGAACGGTTTGTCTGCACCATTGCTGTAAAAACTAATGAAAGCTTAACCCATGGCCCTCAAAGGATATCCTGACCTGACTATGCACATCACAACTCACTATTCTTCTGCGTACATTATCACCCTCTAAATGCTCCCATTCAGTCATTAACCAGATAACCTTGTTTACAGCTTATCTCCTTGGTTTCACCGTCAAAAATATCCCCCTCTCCCACCTTCTCTGTAGCTTCACCAGCTTATTTTGTTTCTTTATCAGCTCTGGCCTGAAAGGGAAGCTATTTCTCTTCCCACATATTATTTTTCTCTAGAGATGCTGCCTGACCCATTGCGTAACAGCAGCCTTTTGTGTCTGTCTTCTCTTCCCACAGATACTGCCTGACCTGCTGAGTATCTCCAGCATACTTTGTTCATGCTTTAGATTTACAGCATCTACAGATGTTTTGATTTACACATGGTTGATAATACTGCATTGTCATAAAGACTGCTGAATGACCTCTTTAGACTTAAAATGAATAACTTAGTCAATGTCAATTCTCAGTCCTCCTAAAAATAATTTTAAAATTGCATATATTATTTATTAAAAGGATCTTTTTACAGTGCATAAGCTTAAATCTAAATCCCAGGTGGATATCTATCTGTCTTTGTGTCCAATTCTGCACAATGACCCAGATTTTTCAAGGAGATATCAGTGCAGACCTGCGTAACTGTTCATATTGTCTCCTGCTTGGCTGGCAGCAACTTCAGGACTTCACCATGAATACTGACATCCTAAAGATGTGCATTAATATTGATGAATGTGCACCAAAGCTGGGCTCATGGTGTCCAATGCGGCAACGTTGCAGAGATTTCATGCCTTCTGCACAGTGGAATCTGCTCAAGAACATCCCAAGTCAGACATAGTTTCTTCATGAATTTCAAAGAAGAACAGTGGTGTGAGAGATCAAGGTAAGAGTCAGTTTTTAATTGATTGAGTTTATGAAGGACTTTAACTGTTTTAGATTGTTGTCATTTTGTTTTAAATCCTTGATAAATTAATTTAACTGAAAAGCCAACTCTATTTGTGTGAGAATTATTCAATCTGGTAAACTAATAAACTTGCCCATTGTCCATCCTGGGGTTGAACTCAATTGAATCATTTATTAGTTGGAGTAAAATTAGAAGTTTTGGTTAAAATGAAAAAAAGTCAAAGTTCCAAACAAGACCATGTTTTTGTAGATATTTTTCTTTGAGGTCAGCAGCAAGGCAAGGTCCTTGGCCTCAGAAAGAGATTGATTTCAGTGGCAATTGAATGATGAAGTGCCAGATAGGACTGCAGGCATTGTTCCATATGCCACCATTAGGATTCCCATGCATGTGAAAGCGCTGGAGGTCAAGCAACATCTGGGGGAGAGAATGGACCCTTCTTCGGTTTGTGCCATCGGGAATGATGCCAGGTTCGGCTGTGACCACACCAACATTAGGGTGAACACACACGATATGTTGTATTCACAGTGACAAGAAAGTCCAGGACCGCATGGGGGCTTGGTCTCTCGTCATCGGGGCGCATGTGCGGTGACACTGGCAATTTTGGGCTTGTCTTGGCAGCAGATGTGCTGCTCTTAAGCACAGCAATCTCAGGCTTCTCCCTGCACTTCACCATTGCTTCGAGAGAAGGTGCTGGCGGTCCCAGGCCTGTCCTAGCGGTTCAGCGTTGTGCTTGAAGGGGCAGCACTTGTGGTCTCTGGTGTGTGGGCACAGTCCTTCATGGACCATGAGCAGGAAGAGGCACTTGAGTCTCAGGCTGGCCCTGGCCACTCAGTCTTAGTCTCAGTTCTAAGACTCACATTAGCTCTTACAAAATAATAGTATATAACATGATGTGAGGCATAGACAGAGTAGACAGTCAGAAATTTGTTCACAAGATGGAAATGTTCACAAGTCGGAGGAGCAAAGTATAAAGGAGATTGAGTCCTAGAGTCATACAGCATGGACACCGGCACTTTGGCCCAACTTGCCCACACCGACCAACATGCCCATCTATACTAGTCCCACTTGCCTGTGTTTGGCCCATATCCCTCAAACCGATCCTATCTATGTACTTGTCCAAATGTTTCTTAAAGGTTGTATTAATACCTGTCTCAGCTTCATTTCGTTCCATATACATACCACTCTTTTTGTCAAAAAGCTGCTCCTCAAGTTCTTATTAAATCTTTCCTGGCTCATCTTAAACCTCTGTCCTCTGGTTCTCGATTCCCCTACTCTATGTAAAAGGCTGTGCATTGACTATCTATTCCTCTCTTGATCTTATACACCTCTATAAGATCACCTCTCATCCTACATATGGCGAGATCTTTTATTCAAGGGTACAATCGGGAAAGCCATAAAAACAGCAGGGACTAATTGTGAGATAGATGAATACGTTACATAGCTGGGATGGAGATTAGCATTTCAGTCCTTCCTGCCCAAAGAAAGATTGTTAGAAAAGCACTTAAAATTCTCTGCAACAATCCTTTGATGCCCTGATTTACAAAAATAGTTACATGACCTGAGGTTCTTTTAAATTCTGAATGTTTGAACATAATTATTTCTGTTTGAAGCATGTGTTCTTTAATTACAAAATCATTAGACACAGACAACAAACCCACAAAGATCAAAGGAATACTGAAAAAGAAATCATTGTTTAATTTCCAAGCTGTCATTCGAAAGCTGAAAAACATTTGGCAGCAATGAATCATGGTGCAATGCACATAGGGGGTAATAATGGAGGTGACACCAAGTAAAACCCACAATGTCACAGCTTGAAGTTGGTCATCGTGTATTTCTTACATGACTATAAAAATCCGTTGCCCAATTTACACTGGTTAATGATATAACATTGCCGATTAAAGCTGCCCTTGCTAAAACAAGAGAAAGTATTAAAATATACCTGTAAACCCATAGAGGACACTTGGCAGATTGATGACCTCAATTATCCTGACGAGAATCTTTAATGTGAGCGGAAAAGGAGACCAATGGGTTCAATCAAATCGTTTTCTGATCTAAAGAGAGAGAGAAGAGGGAATGCTGTCTTTTGTAGCTATTGTCATTTATCATCCATTAGAGACTGACAAAAAGGTTGCATTATGCATGAAGTGAGATTCAATTCCTATTATGGAAAAATGTTGTAAACTTTTTTGAATCCATTTTTTGGATAACTAAGGTTCCTTGTAACTAGAGTCATAGAGTGATACAATGTGGAAACAGGACCTTCGGCCCAACTTGCCCACACCAGCCAACAATGTCCCAGCCACACTAGTTTCACTTGCCGGCGCTTGGTTCATTTCCCTCCAAACCTGTCCTATCCATGTACCTGTCTAACTGTTTCTTAAATGATGGGATAGTCCCAGCCTCAACTACCTCCTCTGGCAGCTTGTTCCATACACCCACCACCCTCTGTGTGAAAACGTTACCCCACGGATTCCTAATAAATCTTTTCCCCTTCACCTGTTATTATCAGAGAGTGGGAACGTTTCTCTTAATGAAAAAGAGCACAAATTGGAAACCATAATGGATTGATCGCCCCACATTTCATTTCAATATATGAGCTGAATATATTCTTGTTTAGTAGGTTGGAAAGGTTTGAGGCGAGAGAGGAGATAGTGGAGGCAATGCTTGCAGAAGATGTGCAAGCATTGCCTGCACTGAGTTAGGATGTAATTGGTGCAGATTTTAAAATTATCCATAGCTAATTTTCTGCTAAAAATTGGTTTTATTGTTGCAGTTTATTTAATTTAAATTTTTGGTAGTGATCAAAGAAAGGGGACTTTCTTCATTCAATCTGAGTTAGTTTTCACGCTCAGTAAAAAAAGAATATGCATTTGTGAAACTATATCGTAGTAGGAGCCACAATCATCAGGGCAATTGCAATGAACAGATTTTAGGTAAATTAAGCAAGTACGTTAAGTGAGAAGTGACCAAAGAAATGTTAAGTCCAAATAATGCAGCAAATTAATATCAATCCACATTGCTCATAATTAAACATTATGTTTAGAGTCAATTAGCTAAGGACTGTTCATTTAGGAAATCGAGTGTTCACTATTGAAGGTCTGATGTAATAGCAGTAACTTATCACTAACTTCTTGGTGACAAAGGATAGGCAATAAATTGATGGACTGGTTTGTAACATTCATATAATCATTTTATTTACAAAAAATACTAAATGCTTACTTCTTGAGTTACATTAATAATAACAAAATCCTGCTATCATATTCCAAACAGATACAAAAATATCATAGGTGGAAAACACCATTCAAACCATCTTATTGATTCATTCAAATGATCCCCAAATCACTCTTTGCAATGTCTATTTGGCTATTGAATGATTTAAGGGTTTTCAGTTCAGCAGCTCGATCCAGTAATGCTGGAGCTCCAGCAATTCGTGTTGTATGTCAATAATTTGGCTGGCAGGACTCTGCACTTATGGCCAAATTTGATGGAGATACAAAACTAGCTGAGATTGTGAGTAGTGAGGAGGTTGTAAAGAGACTTTAAGACGATATAGATGAGCTGATAGTCAAGGTGCAATATTGTGCAAGGTTATCCACATTGACGCACAGCATAAATAGCAGAATATTTTTTTATGATTTTAGGTAAAGCCTCCCTAATCACTTCCCAACCTGCATGCTGACTTTCAACAACTTACACACAAGTCACTGAAAGCCAATATTATGGTATGGCATATGTTGAGGAAGGCAAATGTAATATCGTGCTTTAATGTGAGTGTCTTTGAGCTCAAGAGTAAAGCTGTATTATTGGAATTATAGAGGGCTTTGGTAAGATTACACTATTTTGCACCGTTTTGTCCAGTTACCTATAAATGATATAGAGGAACTGCATCAAAGATTTACTGGAATGGTTCCAGGGGTGGTAGATTTGTCACGAGAGGAGAGATTGAGTATATTCAGTCTGTATTCTGAAGGCGGAGTATATTTGGCCTGAGGAATAAAAGGTAATCTCATTGAAACTTCAAAACATTTAAAGGTGTGACTTGCTGAGAAATCTAGAACTGTGATCACAGTCTCAAAATAATGGCTAGGCCATTTATGAGTGTTGAGGAGAAATTTCTTCAAGTGTGGTGAAGATTCAGAGGGTGATGAAGATCTTGAATTTTCTACTCCAGCAGGTTGTATGGATTTTCTCCCGATAACTGGAGGGCAAGGGTTACAAGGGGAGACTGAATAGATTGGTTTATTCTCATTGGAATGCAGGAGGCCGAGGGGTGACCTTGCAGAGGTTTATAAAATTACAAGGGGTTTAGGAGGATTAGTAGTCGGCCTTTTACCAGCTCACAGGAGTCTGGAACTAAGAAGGAAGAAATTTAAAAAAGCTCTGAGGGGCATGTTTTTGTTCACACAGATGATGGTAGTTTTAGTCTTTAGACTTTAGAGATACAGCACGGTTACAGGCCCTTTGGCCCACCAAGTCTGCGCTGACCAGCGATCACCCCATACAGTAACGCTGTCCTACACACTAGGGACAATTTACAATGTTATCGAAGCCAATTAATCTACAAACCTGTATGTCTTTGAATTGTGGAATGTAAACCGGAGCACCCGGAGCACACCCGCGTGGTCACAGGGAGAACGTACTAACTCCATACAAACAACACCTGTAATCAGGATCAAACCCGGGTACTGGCGCTGTAAGGCTGCAACTCTACCGCTACGCCACCGTGCCACCCTTTTCTGCCAAGATGTACCAGAGGAAGTGGTAAAGGATATACAATTGCTATGTTTAAAAGACATTGGGACAGACACTTGGATATGAAAGGAATAGATGCCAAATGCAGGCAAATAATTTTAGTGTAGATACGCATAATGGTTGAACAAGAAAGGCTGAAAGGGCCCATTGTATATTGTATGCTTCTATGAATTCATTCAAAGCAGGGGCCAATAAATGTTTGAATATTAAGCGAATCAAATGGTGATGGGAGATGATTAATCGATAAATCGGAAGTAGGCTCGAAGGGCTAGATTGGTTCCTTTTATCTAATGTTCATTCATTCTTAGTGGTTTAAAACTCCATATTTAAAGTTTTATCTCCTTTTAACCATTTTCTAAAAGACAACAAGGTCTACTTCAAGGACATATATATACTGTATAGCAACTTTGATTCAAAAGGGGAACAAATCTTCCATTTATCTGAGGTTCAAATGAACTATAATGAAGCAACACCATTTATTTTGCTGTGTGGAAATTGCCATCGGAAATCTTTCCAAGCCTGTTTATTGCTCTCTAGGTGTACTTACACACAATGTTTTGTGCATTCATCTTTCCATTTTGGAAAGTCTGTTGTGTAAATCTAACCCGATCAGAGTCCAATCAAGCAATCATTCTCCTCCGGCCAGGTTATTGTTCATCATGGCCAGCATGGACAAGATGAGCCAAAAAGGCCAAAAGTCTGTGCTCCTACATCTCCTGCATTCCATGATTCTGGAACTCAGCTTCATTTGAACTCTCCATGTAAATCCAGTGCAATCCAGGTTGGAGATGTGAAGGGATTGCTGCATTTTTAAAATAAATAGTAATCACTTTGTGAAGACAGCATATTGGTTTCAACAATAGCCTCTGAAGAGCAGAGCCAGAATAGCCACAGTAGAGGTTGCATCCCCTCTCTCTCTGTCCCTCCCCTACCCCATCATTATACTGGTTTCACCGATGTCCTGTTGCATTTCACTGTTGGTATAATTCGTTATCACCAAAGATCCTATAGCAAGCAAGATAGACCACTCCTTCTAAATGCAATGGGCTGACGTGTAGTACGCAACAGAGCGGAACGTGGGCCTTTTTTACATCCATTTCAGTAACCCGACCCGACCCGACTCGCATTGTAATCAGCGTTGCGGGGGAACAGTTTGTGTTAATAAATTATAATTCTGAAAATGAGAAGATTTTTCCCAAATAACTTTTATTTTTAGGAGGATGTTTCCGTAACCGGCTTCCGTCTCCGCACTAGTATCCTATGGGATCTTTGGTGTGGAGACGGAAGCCGGTTACGGAAATGGGGCCGAAAATTACCCATGAATCTGCCCATGACCGTACTACGTCTTTTTCGTCGAGTGCTTGCTATAGGATCTGTGGTTATCACCTACTCCACAGCTAACAATGGGCCACTGTGGGTTCCACATTTCCTTGATCATTGTTGCTTTTTGCATATGTTTCAATCACTTGTTCTATTTACCTGCTATATCGCTCGTTTCCTTCCCCCCGCCCCCCCGACTCTCAGTCTGAGAAAGGTTCTCAACCCGAAACGTCACCTATTCCTTTTCTCCAGAGATGCTGCCTGACCCAATCAGTTGCTCCAGCTTTTTGTGTCCGTGACCATAAAGGTAAAACACTGGATTAGGTGACACATAAGAAAACTAAAGACTCCAAGGTCAATTTATGGTCCAATTCAATGATTAATTATCAGTTGGAAAAAAGGCAAGGTTATATTTTAGTTTGAGTATAGTTTCTGGGTAATATAACAGCAAGATTACTGCTTCTAAAATAAAATAAATGAATCACTCGCCTCCCAAGATGTTCACTGACTGATTCATTAGATGTTAATCAGTAGTGTTGGCAGCAAAAGCAAATGTAGACATTGGTCTGTCACAAAAGTGGTATTTTTCTGTCCCTTTGCAAATCAAACACACCATGTTATTTTCAAAGGCCATCAGCAAGGCAAAACCTTTGTGAACCAATCACTTGCGGCAATTTAATGTAAGACAATAGAGAACCAGCATTTTCAAATAACCTTTTTCGAAAAGGTTTTGTATTTGTATATAAATGCAGAGCATTGTGCAGTAAGATGGAGCAACCAGGGAGAAAAGAGTGATTGAATTGTGTGTACATGTTACTGTGAGAAAAACAAGAAACCATTACGATACAAACAGAAAACTAGAGCCAAACAATTTTTTTAAGGAAGTCTCATCTCAAGACTCCTTCAAATCAGTCTTTTTTTTTCACTCAGGTTCCCATAGAGCATGAATCATTGAACAAGCACGGCCGAAACAGCATCATGTGCGAAAGGGCTGGAAGATCAGTAAAGTCTCCTGCTGGGACAAGTGGGAGACTTGCAGTGGGTGACTGTGAACTAGGGAGAGAGACCCAGGGGCGGTAGTGATGGAGGGCGGAGATTAGAAGTGTTCAGCAGGACGGGACTGGTGGATACGTTCTCAGAGCTGGAATCAGCCATGTAACAGGTCTGAGATTAGTGGGAATGAGGAAGTTAAGTTTAGTTTAGTTTAGTTTATTGTCACGTGTACCGAGGTACAGTAAAAAACGTTTTTCCATGTGCTATCCAGTCAGCAGAAAGACTATATTTGATTATAAACAATCCGTCTCCACAGTGTACACAAGGGGATGGGATTGGTGGGTAGTGGCAGCAGGAATGGGATTGGAGGGTTTGGGGGCCATGGATGGGATTAGAGGGTGTAGTTGGGGATGGGAATGGTGGGCAGAGAGGCAGAAGACCCACGGATGGGATTGGTGCATCGAAGATCATAAGCTGATGTCGGCCTTTTTATAACATCTCTTTGAGAGAGTAGTGGGGTGGGAGATTGCAACCTTCACGTGGTTCGCCCTGTTTCGACGAATGCAATCAACCCGGCGTGCACAATCAAGTAAGATCAAATAGAACAAGTTGTCCTACAACTTTAGGCTGTGCACGCCATACGCAAGAAGAAGAAGGGAGAGCAGTCAGGGACTCCACTGATAACCTTCCCAATACTCTATTAAAGCCAGGTAGGATTCATGTGCTTGAGAGATTGTTATGGGTTTTGAATCCATAACCTCCTAATCAGACATACTGTAATAGGACACCAAATGAGGTGTAGTTTATACCTGCGTCAAACCATAAAGCAGGAGGACAAAATGTAAATTATTTCCGATCCCTGCATAAATACTTTCTGCAATCATCTTACTTTGTTCAAAGGCCCATGGATGGTCTGCTGGTGATTGATGCGAAATTATGGAATTTCATAAAATGCATTGCACAGAGGTAGGGTAACTGGCCCATGACTATGTTCTGCACAATGACACTCAGGGGTGGGGGATTGCAACCTTCACGTGGTCTGCCCTGTTTCAATGAATGCAATCAACCTGGCGTGCACAATCAAATACGATCAAATAGAACAAGTTGTCCTACAACTTTAGGCTGTGCATGCCATACGCAAGAAGAAGAATGAAACTCAATCTAATTATTTTATGTCAAAAGCAATCAGCCTAATCTTCAATTTCTTTCCTTTCTTTTGCATATCTAACTAACTTTACATTAATCCACTATCGACGTGTGTGTGATGTATTTTAAAGTACATTGCATTGGCAGGGACTTTGCTGTGGTTGAGTGCCAGAGGCTCTTTACACACCATGGAGGCCCCATATCAATACTCCAATGATTGTCTTAACAGAGCTGTTTCCTTCAGTTTCTTTTTAAAAATTCCATCACATGTATGGTGGTACTGGTTATGTCAACTTATCCCTGATACATAACTTAAATGAGAGATTTGGGACCATTATAGAGGTCATTAAGAGGAAACGTTATGGGTGAATTTATGGTCACAAGCAGTCCGGACCAGGGGAAGGAAAACAATGGCACAGGCGAGATGCCATAAAACAACGAAAGTGTTTTTTGAAATGGGCAGCAAATATTCACCGGCAATCTTGTTTTCTTGATCACTAAGGCGGCAGCTAAGGACCAGGGAGGGTGGAGAACGGACCTCCAGCTGGGTATGAGGCACTAAGACAACATGTGGTTCAAGACCCTGGAGACCAGGCGCCAACACCACAAAATCGTCAACGGCAACAGCAACACACGGCGCCATGGTGGCGCAGCAGTAGAGTTGCTGCCTTACAGCGTCGTAGACCCGGGTTCGATCCTGATTGTGGGTGCTGTTTGTACAGAGTTTGTACGTTCCCCACGTGACCGCATAGGTTTTCTCGGATGCTCCGGTTTCCTCCCACTCTCCAAAGACTTACACGTTTGGAGGTTAATTGGCTTTGGTAAAAATTGTTAACTGTCCCTAGTGCGTAGGATAGTGCTAGTGTACGGGGATCACTGGTCGGCGCAGACAGATGAAACATTCCCCTCTCCAAGCTGGACAATCTCAAAGCCACACCACCATCTCTCTCAGATGACAACAACAACTATCTGAAGAATAGCTCGGATAGATGCACAGAGTCTCTTGCTCAGAGTAGGTAAATCGACGATCAGAGGACATAGGTTTAAGGTGAAGGGGAAAAGATTTAATAGGAATCTGAGGGGTAACTTTTTCACACAAAGGGTGGTGGGTGTATGGAACAAGCTGCTAGAGGAGGTACAGCAGTTGAGACAAGGACTATCTCAGCATTTAAGAAGCAGTTGGACAGGAACATGAATAGGACAGGTTTGGAGGGATATGGACGGAACGTGGGCAGGTGGGACAAGTTGGGCCGAAGGGCCTGTTTCTATACTGTATCTCTTTATGACTATGATTTGTAAGAGTAGATTTCCTTGCAAAGTACAAATATCATAGGATTCTGCGCACAAGCATGATGATGATGATAATAATGATACTTTATTGTCATGCCTACCTAGGTACAGTGAAGTCTACATTTTTGAATGCTGAGTACACAAAAGAGTCGCCACAAAGCCACCGACAAAGTTATAAAAAGTACTCATCCCTTCTTCGTATCCCTCACCCCACTCTTGGTCCACATTTGTTCTCAGCTGCCCTCCCCACGCCGGGTCCCCCTTTGTTCTCAGCGACGCGATCCGTCCACTTCGGCCCGACTCCAACCTCGCTGCTCTGACCTCAGCCCAACATGTGATGACCATCAATAACACATGACCCTCGTGGAAATGTAGAATGTGGGTAACTTACAAAGACCTTCATTATTTACTGGCAGCAATTGCTGTGTTTGCTCATGGTGCATGTGTGCTGCAGATTTGTCATTCGCCGAACTAGCCTGAGAGGTGCCTGAAGCAGATATTTTAACAGCGTGTTCATCTCCACAAACAGAGGACATGCTGCTGATTGCCTATGGAGAGTGTGGGGCACAGGTCACATTCCTGCACATTTGACAAGATGGTCAAAATGGATCGATTGCTCAGTGAGAAATGCATGAGGAGCGTTTGATGGCTCTGGACCTGTACTCGCTGGAGTTTAAAAGGATGAAACCTACTAATAATGAAAGGCCTAGATAGAGTAGACATGGAGACGATGTTTCCGGTAATGGGAGAGTCCAGAACCAGATGCCACAGCCGCAGAAAAAAAGGACATACCTTTGGAATGGAGATGAGGAGGCATTTCTTTAGCCAGAGGTTGGTGAATCTATGGAATTAATTGTCTCAAATGGCTGTGGAGACCAAGACATTGGGTATTTTTAAAGCAGATATTGATAGGCTCTTGGTTAGGAGAAGGCAGGGGAAAGGGGTTGAGAGAGGAAAATAGATCAGACATGATCAAATGGCAGAGTAGACTTGAAAGGCCGAATGGCCTATTTCTGCTCCTATGTCTTATGGTCTAAATTGCCAGAAACTTGACCATCCAGTTTGTTCACGCACACGACGGGTCTCCATCTATTACATTAGTCCCAATCCCACCGACGGATGATCCCAATTTAAATTTCTTGCTCTTTAAGGACGGCACAGCGGCGCAGTGGTAGAGTTGCAGCCTTACAGCGCCAGAGACCCAGGGTTCAATCCTGCCTATGGGTACTGAGCCACAGGGCCTATTTCCGTGCTGTATCTCTAAACTAAACTAAAAACTAAAATAACAGTGGTCCTCATTTTTTATTCCAATGCTCACATTAAAATGAAAAATAAGGTTTAATATTGATATTTTTGATATACTCACTAAAAAATGACCTCATCCTGATATATTTAATTTTTTTAATAAATGGGTAACGAAATCAAAATGTCTGCACTTTTCAGAGGAATCCAATGCTTCGATGAAGCACAGTCGCGATACTGTTATCATATGGTACTTGATAAATGGACAATCCTTTGAATTCAAGAATGAATTTAGTGTAGTGGCTTACAGCAGAGCTATCCTCTGGAAGAACAGGGCACTTGACTTTCTCTGGCAATAATTGGTTATGCAAGGAAATTGCCTCAAATAGTTGAAGACTTTAACTTTGCACAATACAGGTGTGAAGGGGGCAGCAGGTAGGACACCCTCCCACACCATTTGAAACACCAGCTCCTTTGACAATCATCGTACATTTTGTGAATCTGCCATCCTGGGACTATTGGTTTTTATTAATTGTTTATTGTTTATTAGTTTATTGTCACGTGTACCGAGGTACAATGAAAAGCTTTTTGTTGTGTGCTAAGCAGTCAGCGGAAAGACTGCACATGAGTCCAATCGACAGATACTTGATGAAGTGAATAACGTTTAGTGCAAGATAAAGTCCAGTAAAGTCTGAATGAAGATAGAGCCAAGAGTCAAGAGTGTTTTATTGTCGTATGTCCCAGATACAACAAATAAATTCTTACTTGCAGCAGCACGACAGAACATGTAACAGAATAACAGAACAGATATTCTGAGGGTCTGATGTCGAAAGTGGCAGATAGCAGATATATGTAGAACGTATTGACTTGATAGGACTGTAGCTGTATGTATCGTGTTTTATGTTTATATGTTTATATTTGAAATAAAGGACTACCTTGTGTGTGAAGAAAGGCCAAAACTCAACAATGTAGATAGGAGTAGAAAACTCCAAAAAGAGCAAAGTACTATTAGTAACTGGATAGACTGGATAGCGCGCAACAAAAGCTTTTCACCGTACCTCGGCGCACGTGACAATAAACTAAACTGAACTGAACTAGATACATTTACAAAACAAAAAGTGCTAAAGTATTCTATTGGATGGTAAGTTAAATTAAAATCTTTTACCTCATTTCCCAGTTTAGCATTTTTATCAGTGAGTCTATCGGGCTAATTTTATTCTTGCACTGAATATGTTCACATTGGTTAAGTACAAACCCGCTTTCAATTGGTACACCAGTTGTGATTTGTGGTATTGTCAAGAATATGAAATCGGAACCATTTAGATCTCACTCCCTTACAAAATACCAGAGACATATATATTAATGCATTTGGTGACCATGAGAACTGTGAGCACAGTGGGATTGAGTGTTCAATTTATCTTGTGCACATGAATGCACAGCTTCTATTATATGGCACTTGATAAATACACATCCTTTTGAATGCAATGATAAACTCAATTCTCTCTCTCTCTCTCTCTCTCTCTCTCTCTCTCTCTCTCTCTCTCTCTCGGCCTTCTCCCTCCATCTCTCTCACCTCTCTCTCACCTCACCTCTCTGTCAACTTTCTGTCCCACTCTCCCTCTCTCTCTCTCTCTCTCTCTCCCTCTCTCTTTCTCCCCTCTCTCACCTCTCTCTCACCTCTTTCTCTACCCCCTGGCATGCTGAGACTAATATCGCAGCTTGTGCTGCATACCATTGTACATCACTGTTCTTATCTTGGCTCTTCCATGCTTGCACAGAACAGGCTGAAGACCCAGAGGTAGTTCAAAGACTTCTCACGGCTGTGGCTGTCTGATGATTTTCCCCATTTAAATTGAATTATTTTGCACCAGAAGACACGACAGTGTGCAATGCAATCTCTTGTTAAATCTGTTTGAACTTTGCTCAAAACTTTATTTTAGCTCTCGTTACAATTTAAAGTTAAACAAAGAAATTGAAGATGTTTTTGAGTCTGAAAGAATAACTGTGTTGAAGTTTCCTTCAAGTGTTTTCATTGTAATGGTATAAAGCTGACAAATGTAGACTTTTAAAAAGTAGATATTACTTTGAAAATGAGCCTACTGCATGCGGCATGGTTCTTCTCCCAGTGAATAGCTGAACAATAACACCATTCTGAAGAAGGGTCTCGACCCGAAACGTCGCCTATCTCCTTCGCTCCTTAGATGCTGCTGCAGCCGCTGAGTTTCTCCAGCTTTTTGTGTACCCTCGATTCTCCAGCATCTGCAGTTCCTTCTTTAACAACATACTGACACCTCTGTTTGACTGAGAATTACGTTTTGACCATTTAACTAGGATAGGAGCTGTGACAAGCAATGTAAAGTACCTTATAAGATCCAAGATCAAATTTTGTCTTAAGTAAATGGAAGTTTTGTTTCTAGCCTGAAATACATTTATGATTTTTCAAGTCTCTATCCCCAGTTACACCCTCAATCCCCAGTTACATGCAGACTTATAATCATAAAATATTATTTATTTTTAACATTTTATAATATAAATATTTAATATATATATTTAATTTTATTATTATTAAAATATTTTATAACATATAAAAGAGTTTCCCTTTCCCGACCCCTGACCCCTGAAGAAGGGTCTGACCCAAAGCCTATTTTGTGGCCTATTCCTTTTCTCCAGAGATGCTGCCTGACCCATCGACACTCCAGCATGTTGTGCCTATCTTCAGACTTACAATCATACTGATTTTATCACCAATGAGGAAGGGGATTAATTTCTAAGCATGGGTTCTAATATAAGAACTCTTGACTTTCATTGTAACCATAAGGTATAATGGAGGATTGAAAGGTCCATTCAAATGTCTGACAACAGTGGGAAGAATCTATCCTTGAATCTGATGCTATGTGTTTTCAAGATGTTGCGTGTTCTGCCATGGGCTAGGGGTGCGACTGTTCCTTCCTGCAGAAGATGTCTTTAACTATTGCCTTTAAGACCCAAAGTCCCCTGATGCTGAGGTGAAGATTATGTGCATAAAGAGTGAGTTTTTCTCCCCTGCTTCCTTTCTCCTTGTCTCCATCTGTTGGATGCACTGGACCAATAACAAAATACAAAGTTGTAGCGAACATAAAATAGAAGAGTGCCACAATAAGGTAAAGTGAGAATATATAATTTCCTCAATTAATGTAGATAAACAGAACAGACCAGCTGACCACTGAGATCTCTCCTCTCTCCTGGTTATTCACAACCCCCCTGGTAATTTAAAATTCCTTTATATAGCACAGGTATTTCAGATATTCAACATCCCAATATTTAGCTCTTAATTATACCTCTTGCTCATTAGTGCCTGAATTGCAAATGAGGAGTTGTGTTTTGAAATAATTCTAAAGTAATTAAGGTTTGCCTTCCTTCAATGTGAAATTTGGAATAGTTATGAACAATCAGGTGACCAATAAAAGATGACTACATCTCATTGTTATCAATTATGACACATTTCAGTGACAGATTGCAGATTAATTGAACATTAAACTGCAGTTCACCTCTTAAAGCCATTAGCAATGGTGTTTAATATCATAAGATGATAAGAACTGCTTTTCTGGTAAAAATGTATTCTCAATCAACTTGCACTCTTTACATTCTCTGGGGCCAATACCCAAGGAACGTCTGGTGCCAAGTTTAACAAATGTAGAAGTGTTACTCATCATTTTGTATATATATATATATCTATTTATATATCCTGATTCCAATTAGCATTAAAAAAAACAAATTTGCCAATGAGTACTAATTAGTCCTTCTGAGATTCTTGATGAAGAATACAGAGAATACACTTGAATAATTCCTCTGACATTATGTACCATGAAATGAATTTATGTAGACTGTAAAATAGATCATCACACAATCCTCTGCCTTATTGCTGACTCTGTAAACTTACAAATTGCAAGATAGTTATATTCTGAGAGTTCATTATGTTTGATCACTGACCTTATAGAGGCATATAAAATCGTGAGGGGAATAGATAGGGTGAATGCACAGTCTTTTTCCCCAGGGTAGAGGAATCATGGACGGGAAGGCTTAGAATTAAGGTGAGAGTGGAAAGATTTAATAGGGATCTGAGGGGCAACAATTTCACAGAGGGTGGAAAAATCAGAGCACCTGCAATCCCTTTCTTGCCTCTCTCAATAACCTGGGATAGATTCCATCAGACCCTGGGCATTTATCCACCTTATTGCTCTTCCAGAAGCCTAACTACTTCCTTCTAGTTCTCAAACTGCCCTAGCATATTAGTATTCAGCACACTGATCTCACTGTCCTCCATGTCCTTCTCCTTGGTGAATACTGATGCCAAGTACTTATTTAGACCCAACCACAAAGAACAATCACAAATGGAATAGTAAGATTAAACGAGAACTTACCAGTTCGAAGTTTGATCATTATTTTATGAGGAGTAACGATGAAGAAGCCCCGCCTGGCGCTGGAACGGCATACTTCAAAGCAGCGGCATGAAAAACACAGAACATAATAGCCGGAGTAAGATAGTAAGGCTCAACATAGATTTAGAACTACCAGATGATCATTTATTTTATGAGGGTCGGGAGTGGAGGGCACGTAATCCCTCATCGTTATTCCTCATAAAATAACGATCAAACTTCGAACTGGTAAGTTCTCGTTTAATCTTACTATTTTACTTCGGAGTCACGTGAGTGACTACGTGAAGATTTTGAAGCTTTCTGTGTTTTTTATGTCGTAGACTCATTCCATACGACACTCTGGCTCATTCAACACAGTAATGAGCAAAATAACACATATTTTCCCCCAAACATTGCCTCAAGTTATGTGATAAATTATTTTACATTATAAAAGAATAAAAGTAATGCCCTTTCCATTTGAAAGACACAAATATCAATTGATATATATAATTTGATGGTATGAACAAAGCAACAATTATAGAGAACCCAACACTCCGTGTCCAATCCTGACACCATGACTGGTTCCATTTAATTTAATATTTATTTTACACCCTCCTGTGGCCTTGCATCTTTGCTCGAGCGGCTCATCCTGTGCCATTCCTGTGAATTTATCTACCTCCTTAACAGAGTGATTTTCCACATTTCAGTGTCTATTTCCACTGAGTGTTATTCAATTTTTAACCATCTAGAATACATTTCTCTAGAACCATCAGTTTTTACTGAAACCTAATGTGGATTTTTGTGTGTAATAAGTAGTGCTGTCTCATCACCACAGAGACTCTTACTTACTTCAACATATTTCATCAACATTCACACACACACACAATTTAAGGCCGACAGGATATGCTTATAGGTTTACCTTGGTTTCAGCTCTTCTTGGTCTGCTTTGTTTGGTAAATTCATAAACATATATGATAATGTAATCTGTATCCATATACAATTATAACGTAATATTTGCAATGTTTGCACTCTTATATTGATACTAAAGTCATCAGCATTATTACTTTCAATGTTAACTTTTTTGAATCATTGATAGAATTGGAGTCCATTGCCTAAGGCAATTCAGGACTATATTGATCTCCAGACTTATGCATTGCAATTTTGGACAGATTATATAAATATATACATATATATATATTTATATCTACATATATATCCCTTTTCATATCGGGATATTACGATTGAACCCTATAATTTCTTGGTTAGTATATTGTCCGTAAATAGGACGATAAACACTCTGAGCCCTATTATTGGCTCTATCAATTAGACACTCAGAAAAAATGCAATCCACAAGGAACTCACATATATCTAATATGACAAATAACTTTACTGTATACACAGACTTCCAATTTCTTATAAAAATATTGTTTTTTAAACTTATTTCTGCAAATTGCAGGTATAACATTTCTTTTATACATAATTATTTTATTGTTATGTTGTTATATTAGTTAAAAATTCATAGACTTCTTTGACCATCAAACTGTTGTAATGGTCTGGTCAACCTGCAGATAGTCAATTCATATTTTCATGTCATGGATGCCTTTGTACAACAATAAATTACTGCAACTATGAATCATCACAAGTGGTTCAACATCACTCAATATTTATGAAAACCATGAAGGATCCGTTTTGGGCCACCAAAATGCCTCTGGCAGTGTCCTGCTACATTTTCATCAGACACTGCCCTATCAGACAAAAAATGAGGAACATAAAAGAACATTTTTCCTCATGTAATTGAGAGAAAAGCATCCACCTTTCCTGTTCTTGGTTTACCCACGAGAACATTTGAAAGATCGGTGATTTAATCTGTATATGACCAGATTAGTCGTAAGTAATCCATATTAATGACAATGTATTTTCCCCCCTTAATTTGTTGTCTCCGATAACATTGTCTCTTTCTTAGAGATAAACAGCTGGACTAAAACATTTTAGAATATGCCACATCTGTTTACTCAGATAACCCCATGATTATTATTTTACTTATCTTATGTGATTTAATATATGCCACAGCCGTGGTATTGTTCACCTTGATATGACATGGACACTTCCATAATAGAACAATCAATATTTAATCCATAACTCCTTATACTTCAATAATTAATACAAATGTTTGGAGAGATTTCTTAGGACAATCCATTTGCAATTACCTGGTATTATTGTCCATAGTCCCAACAAGAGACGTATCAATTATTTTTATAAGAATAGATAATATTCTTATCTTACCCAAATATTCACAGAAGCTGTCCATCATCTGTTAATACTTGAATGAAGATAGAGCCAAGAGTCAAGAGTGTTTTATTGTCGTATGTCCCAGATACAACAAAGAAATTCTTACTTGCAGCAGCACGACAGAACATGTAACAGAATAACAGAACCCACCGCAGCACCAGTAAAAAAAAAATTAAAAAAAAATAAAAAAATAAAATAAAATATATATATATATATATACAGGTGTAGGTACAACACCTGAATAAGGCCATGGAAAATAACCATGGAAACCAAAATTAGTTGGTCTCTCACTAAAGCTGTTATGATTAAAACAGCAGAATAATAATAAAACGTTTATGTTTTATTTAAGTACACTTCAGCACAAAATATATATAGAGGTGTACTAGGTACGATACCTGAATGAATGAGTGAGGCCATGAAAAGTAAATATGTTATGATTAAGCCACCACTATCAGTGCATTTTTAGGGTCAGTTTTCCATTTTATTTTTACTGCCCTTGTTACTCCTGAGTTTTTCCCTCAAGGAGACTAACTTCAAACATATCTGAGGTAGATATTCCCACAACATTTCATCATATATATTAATATATGAAACCCCTTTAGGGTAGGTTAGGGAATTTTTTTGGGCCTTTTAACCCTTTTTGGCTTGAATTCTTTATTTATTTTATTTTTATTTTTTGGAATCTTTTTTCCATTATTTTTTCAAGCCATAAAGCTTTTTTAGTCTGAAGGCCTTTTATTGTAACTTTTTAAATTATGTCCTTTCTGACTTTATAAAATTCCCCCCCCCCCCCTGCCAAAAGTTTGTGGAGCGACTAAAAAGTTTTCCTAGCGTAATTTTGACGGCCACCGGTATCGGAACCAGCGCCGTAATCTCCTGTTCCGATTGCTCCCCTTAGGACGTTCTTTTAAAACTCTGTTGTTTTTTATATAAAGTATTTCCTTTTATTTTAACTTTTACTTATTTTTTACTTTTAAATTAGTTTTAAATCCTGGTATTCAATACCAGCCACGGAGTTTTTTAGACCCTGAAAGTGTTTTTCCCTGCACTTACCTGCGGGCCCGTACCTACCGCTGTCGAGGAGCAGCCTCTGCAGCTCATGCTCTGCCGTCAGCGTCGACGTCATGCAGTTCCAGCGCCAGGCGGGGCTTCTTCACTTAGTCACTCAGGTGACTCCGAAGTAAAATAGATTTGTGGCCTCCATTATACAGTGGAAATTGAAGAGGCTTATTGCTCAGATGAAGCCATTTTAAGAATGATAGTTGCAACACATATCACTTAATTTTAGAAATAATGACTGAACTTCAAAGATTATTGTCAATTTGAAGGGCACAATGAAAGGATTGAAGGCAGTTCATTTGTAAAACAGTGATAACTGTTCTGCAGATAGGCTAAAAAATCTGGAGCTCAGCAGGTCAGACAGCATCTCTGGAGAAAAGGAATAGGTGAAAGTTCGGGTCGAGACCCTTGGAGACCCTGAAGAAGGGTCGAGACCCGAAACGTCATCTATTCCTTTTCTCCAGAGATACAGTCTGATCCGTTCAGTTACTCCAGCTTTTTGTGCCTACAGTATCTTTGGTTTAAACCAGAATCTGCAATTCCTTCCTACACATAACTTCTGCATTCACCGTTGCTCATTTTGCCCAATCATATTTTCTGCTGTAAGTGGTCAGAGTTTCCGAAAGCGCCCATCTAAATTCTGAAGGGCATTCAGTAATTAAACAGAAAGTAAGGGTATTGTAACATGGTCTGTTTGTGCTTTGATGGCCCAGTATGTCACATCACTAAACTTTGGCATCGATAAGCAAGCTGGAATGCCAGGACAAAAATGTTGAATGCCAATTCTTGTTTTCAAATCAGCAGGACTACAGAGATACAGAGCTTTGCTTTTAGGTTGGCGTCTGAAGTGAGGAAGAATGCCCATCTTCTCTTGAAGAACATCTCGCCTTTTAAGCGGTTCCAGGCATCTGAAGCCTGCTGATATCAAACTTTTCCTCAATGCTCATCCTTCCACCAAATCACACATCATCTCCTCCTCCATGGCAAGTTCTAAAATACAATTAAAACTACTTTCAACATGAAGGGTCTGAAGAAGGGTCTCGACCTGAAACGTCGCCTATCTCCTTCGCTCCTTAGATGCTGCTGCACCCGCTGAGTTTCTCCAGCCTTTTGTGTACCCTACTTTCAACAAAAGGCTGGGCAAAGTACTTAAATGAGGCAGATGCTAAATGTTACATTAGCACCAGCAGTTACCCCTTTCGAGATTATAGAACCAGCCTTCCATATTGAATTAGCTCTCCAGGAAATGAGTTTGCTGCTGTCTTGTTCCTAGGGGTTAAAATGGATTTAAGGTACCCTTCAAACTACAACATAAAACCAGTCCTGGCATTAACAGGGAAGTTATGACAAGAGTGCTGCGTTAAAGCAATGGAGAAAGTACAGCTTGAGGTAAATTGGTGAAGGATAATGAGTGCTATTGGGGTAAGAGTGTACAATATCAATTCTTGAATTATTTAGTTATACTTATTGTGAGAACATGTATCAAAGTAGAGGGAAGTAAAGCATTATGAAATTGATTCAAAAATGTAATTGTAAACTCATGCAATGTTTTAATATACTGTATCACATCAATATTTATGTCATTCACAGTTACACTGTTTGCATGCCCAACACCAGATTCCAGAAACAGATCCCCTGTTCTGAGAAAGGTCACAGGGAGAGGTTAGCTGGGGACAGAAGTAAAGGTTCAAGGATGTGTCAAAGTCTCCTTGAAGAAATGCAACTTCTCGACTGTCCCATGGGAAGCCTTGGTCCACTTTAATTCAAAATGGAGCCTGAACAGTTGGAATGTAATTGGGAATTTTGGGCTCATTCAATTGGAGTACATAAAAAGCTGGGGTAGAGGTAAATGTAGCACACCACCTCACAAATCACCCATCTGTAAAACCCATCAGACACCTCCTACCGCATCTGTAAAAGTTGTTTTCAAACTGGCTTCCTTAGCCACTTTAGAGCCCTTAATATTGAAAACAAAAATTCTACCAGTGTTGATCATTACTTTCTGACTACAATTTAACTATTATAAACCAGATCATTGCCTGTCTTAAACCACTATATCACATTACAAATTGCAACGATATACAGAAACTCAAGACACTGCTTTGCTCAAACAAGCTTCTGTAGAAGGTACACAAAAAGCTGGAGAAACTCAGCGGGTGCAGCAGCATCTAAGGAGCGAAGGAGATAGGCGACGTTTCGGGTCGAGACCCTTCTTCAGACTGGTCAGGGATCAGGGAAACGAGAGATATAGACGGTGATGTGGAGAGATAAAGAACAATGAATGAAAGATATGCAAAAAAGTATAGATGATAAAGGGAACAAGCCATTGTAAGCTGTTTGTGGTGTGAAAATGAGAAGCTAGTGTGACTAGGGTGGGGGAGAGAGATAGAGAGAGAGGGAATGCCAGGGCCAGAGGTGGGAAGGGGAGGAGACAGCAAGGGTTAACAGAATTGAGAAAATTCAATGTTCAAGCCCAGAGGATGCAGACTCCCCAAGCGGAATATGAGGTGCTGTTCCTCCAACTTGCGGTGTTGCTCACTCTGGCCATGGAGGAGGCCCAGGATCTCGTTTCCCTGATCCCTGACCAGTCTGAAGAAGGGTCTCGACCCGAAACGTCGCCTATCTCCTTCTGTTGTCCTTATACTTTTTGTGTACCCTCGATTCTCCAGCATCTGCAGTTCCTTCTTTAAAGCTTCTGTAGAAATTAGCTTTGACATAATCAAGAGTCAAGAATGTTTGATTGTCATAGGTATCGGCAAAAGCCCAAAAATCTAAAAGTCCAGAAGGCCACCAAAGAGAGTCTATTGTTCATAGTTTAGTTAGTGTTTGAAGAAGGGTCTCGACCCAAAACGTCACCCATTCCAACTCTCCAGAGATGCTGCCTGTCCCGCTGAGTTACTCCAGCATTTTGTGTCTACCTTTGCTCTCTACTGTGCACTTGTAGAAGTTCAATAGGGTATTTGGCAACAATCTTTTCAGGAAGTAGAGGCTTTGATGTGCTTTCTTATGATTAGATCGCGCTAACGATTATTTGCATAAGTGATAATGTCTTTAAATAAGACATTACTTAATGGTTCTTGCTGGTTTGAAAGCTTGCATCTCACCCACTTGGTTAAAACATCCCACTGACTGCAATTTTACGGCTTTTTGGGAGAAATGGTTGCAAATTATTGTCGCAGTGCGATGGTACATTGTATCTGCTCACCATATCTTGTCTGACAGACAAGAACATTTCACGCTTTAACACTCTTGCCAAAGCCCAATGGACTCCATTCGACACCAATTCATTTCTAATAGTGACCTTCAACTTATCCCAATGGAGCTTTCAGCATCTGTGAAAGGTCAATATTTCATACTATCAGGAGTTATTACCTTTGGGAGGAGAGGAGATGTATGGAGAAATTGGAAAAGTATGAGTAAGTGGAAGTAAAGGGCTTTGGTTTCAGGTACTTTGGCATTTGCAAACCCTGCCGCTATTACACAGATTACAAAAAAATGGCATGGGTTTACAATTACATTTTTTAACCAATTTCATAATGCTTTACTTCCTTCTACTTTGATACATGTTCTCACAATAAGTATACATAATCCAGGAGTGCAATGTACCAGTGCATTGTTTATTATTTTCCTAGCCATCACAGCACACCTACTCATGGTGTCTCCAAGGGACAAAAATTCATTAGAGTGTAAAGATTCATTAGAGTGTAAAACATGGCATCTTCCATCCATCACTAAGATTCTAACTGAAGTGCTAATAGCCAGGTGTTCATCTGGATCAACCAGAAATCTCCTGAGCCACGAGAGTAGTAAACCTATAAATAGAGCTACTTCATTATTTTCCCTTCCCCATTTACCGCCTGGACTTGCCTTCTGTCCATGATTAAAATATAGACTTTCACCAGCTGATGTAAAAGCAATTTTCCACTCCATGTTCAACCAAGCTGTCACATCTATCAGGTGTACTATATATAAAAAATAGTCCCCGAGAAGGGCACAAAATTGTACCAAAACTACTTACATGATATTGTATGTCTGAATCACAGCTTTAACTTTAGTGCGGTGAATGTACCTTAAGTTTCTACAGGCTCAGTTGTAATGGTTGGATCTTGATCCTATCACTTTTAAGGACTTTTCCCCCCATTTTAAATATACACACCTAGTGAAATAACATAGAACTAGCGCGAATGGGTGATCAAAGGTCAGCATGGACTCAGTGGGATGAAGGCCCTGTTTCCACACTGCATCTCTAAACTAAACTCAACTACTGGTGAGCAGAGAGCATAAAATGAATGTCAACAAGTGTCACGAAACAACTACTAAATTAAAGCTTACCATAACCTGTGGGTGGCTACACATTTGTTACAATTATTTTAACAATACCTTTTTAAAAATCCTAAAATGTGTGCGGCACAGTGGCGCAGCAGTAGAGTTGCTGCCTTGCAACACCAGAAATCCGGGTTTGATCCTGACTACGGTTGCTGTCTGTATGGAGTTTTTAAGTTCTCCATGTGACCGCTAGCGTTATCTCAGGGTGCAACAGTTTCTCCCCACAATCCATAGACGTACAGGTTTGTAGGTTAATTGACTTTGGTAAAGATTGTAAATTGTCCCTAGTGTAGGGTAGTGTAAGTGTCCAAAGATTGTGGTCAGTGTGGACTCGGTGGGCCGAAGGGCCTGCTTTCCGGCAGTATCTCGAAACTAAACTAAACTAAAATGGGGAAACAACACAGAACCTAATCATTAAGCATAAGCTAGAGTAAAAAACCTTACTGAGAGATACAGAAAGAAACTTGTTTCGATACCACCTCCACAAAATCATGTACTTCTTTAGTCGAGAGCCACATTGCCTTCCTGATGTGTGTCTCAGTGCCACCTAACAAATTTCATGTCCTTTTTAAGCGGTAAACAGATCAGTTGTAGTTAAATTAGACATAAATTAGACAAAATAACCTTAGGTTCATTTCGAAGAGCCAATTAAACGATGGTCACTCTACATTAACTAAGTGAAAATCAAAATGGTAATATTGTGATCTACAACATAGAAATCATTTCAGTATAATTTAATGCCTTGCTCCGAGGTTATTTTTCAAATGCGGAATATCGGTGCACTTGAAAGATGGAACAGCCTGGTTGAACAAGAAGCAGAAAATGACTTTTTCATCAGCAGGGAAAGCTGAAATGATTCCTGTTGGGATTTCCGTTTAATCCATCTGCTATTCCAGTTGAGACAGGGATCTCAAATTAAAAATCAGTGCACAATTCTTTCTACTCAAGAACCAAGGAAGGTTCAAATAACATCTGCGAAAGCAAATCCAAATAGAACGTATACAAACAAAGTTTTAATAACTGACGGCTGATGAAGATTGAGATGAAATACACCATTAACAATCAGTCCAAAGGTTGAATTGATTTGTTTAGCTACTGCAAGCTTCTGAGCAAAAAGATCAATGCTTAAAATGTGTGAGTGGGCTTGTGTGCATTGCAGTCATCTTCTCAACAAAGAACTTCCCACTCTCTCCCACTTTTCTTGCCTCTTCTCATCTTTTTAGCTTGTTCCCATCTACAATTTCAAATACAAGTCCATCACAATGATTGAAGACTTTTTCATAAAATTGTTTACGAGAAATCACTTTCTCAGTTGTTCAAACTCTTGTAGACAATACTTAAATACGTATGTCATTGCCACTGAAGATACAAGTTGGGAAGTCAATTGGAACCAAACATTGAACTTACAGAACTTACAGCATAGTCCACTATGTTGCACCCTGTTTGCACTTCTGATTTTAAGATTTTGCTTTAGTTTAGTTTGGAGACACAGCATGGAAACAGACCCTTCGGCCCATCAAGTCTGTGCCGACCAATGATCAGCCATGCACACTAGTTCTATCCTACACTCAAGGGACAATTTACAGAAGCTAATTAACCTACAAACCTGCACGTCTTTGGAGTGTGGGAGAAAACCAGAACATCGGGAGAAAACCCATGTGGTCACAGGGAGAACATAACAGGGACATTACAGAAAGAACATGTAGTCAGAATTAAACGGGTCTCTGGTGCTGTAAGGCAGCAACACCACCACTGCACCCTTCTATGGTAGTGATGTTATTTGTTGGTGCTTACATAGTTATAACGATTTTTGACACATCAAACTGAATTATTTGAGGCTGGTCTCATATCAATGTGCTTTCAATGCAGTTTCTATTCCAGTATAATTTCTTTAATGGCTGCCTTCATGGTGCCTGACCTCCCCAGAGGATTATACAACATGAAGTTATCTCTATAAAACTGCTATAAACTCACTGTTTATCTCACTGAAACAAAAATTATATTTGTGATTGATGAAATGTCCCTGAAAAATAAAAGCCAATTACACAAGTAAATTCAAACATCAGGTTTTTGTTAGTTTGTGAAACCAGCATAAATGTATTCAGTAGAATTTGATTCTGTTCTAAGTTGATCATAACAGACAAACTAGCTGCTCTGAATGGAAAACCAGACGATTCAAAATGTTTTGTTGCAAAAGAAAAGCCAGGAAAGCAATTCAAAGAAAAGCAAAGCTCTGAGGCAATTATTTGGTTCTTATCTCTCAATACAAAGTGAAAACTTGGCTGCTTGCATTTTAATTAAACTAGCCTTGCCAGTATTAAATCCCGATTACAATCTATGCTCATTACATTTTTGTGAAAAATGGTCTTAACTTCTGCATTACAAGCAAAATAGTTAAAATGTGTTTGCTTCTATTCAGCAGATTTCAGGAACTTCAATTTCACTTACATGAAAATTTGGTGTAGCATGCATATATTTAAAAAACAATATAATATTCTGTTAGCTAAATGACTACAAATCCTTTCTTAATCCATTTATTTAATCCAAGATTGAAGAGTTTAGATCAGAAATGCAGCATATAAAGAAGCCTCATTACCCCAGCGAGTGCATGCTGACCATTAACCATAGATCAAGTTCTATGTTATCTCACTTTCCAATCTATCCCCTACATATTCAGGGCAATTTTACAGAGGTCAGTTCAACCCATACGTTTTTTGAATGTGTGAGGAAACGGGAGCACCCGGAGAAAACCCACATGGTCACAGGGAGAACGCACAAACTCCACGCAGACAGCTCTCAAGGTCAGGATCAACCAGGACTGTTTGCTTTATGAGGCGTCAGCTCTACCTGCGGTGCTATTGTGCCACTTATCAAATATGTACAAATATAATATTTTGTTAGTAATAATCATGAAATATTTTGTTTCTCAATTTGTAATGATGAAGAGGAGCATCTACTAATATTTGAAAATGTCTCTCAATAATTGATGTAGAACAGCAGATAAGTACATAAAATATTGAAAATAAATGTTGATTTAAAAAGAAACTCTCAGCTTGTAGTATTTGACATCAATGTTATTGTAATAGTGTGTTTCGTATGATTTATTGTGGGGACGCATATTAAATTTAAATCAGAAGCTGTGACATTAAAGTGACATTAAAGTGACAATCCGATAAGGAAATTAAATTGAGGAAAGATTCCAAGAAGTCTCCAAAGGTATTATTTGAGGATTGCAAAAGGGAATTTTTGTTGCTGATTTAATGGGCTGGATGGATGAGATCAATTCCAGTCTGGAAAAAAATGGCCTATGTATGTCAACATTCAACCAGATTGTGCCTAATCTTCTACCTTATAGTCATTTTCCTGTACGAACTTCATATCCCTTGATTTATCTATTATCTATTGATTCCCATTTTGAATGACTGTCTCCACAGCCATCCAGGGTTGTGAGCCCAAGTATCCACACTTTGAATAAAGAAATTCCTCCTTATTTCAAACGCAAACAGCTTCTCTGATATATTAAAACTTTGTCACACCTCTGTCACCACCCATCCCCACCACAAGACCAGTTCTCGACTGCTCAAACAGGAAAACGCTCTCTGTATATCTGCCTAAAGAAGATCCGTCCCTTGTGGCTACCAGTTGCCAAAGCCACAAATGGACCCTTCCCTGATCTGCATAACTTGAAAAAGACCCTCAACGGTTTGAAAGTTTGTTGGCGATCAAGGGGAGCGTAGATGGTTGTGGATGCTTAAGATTCGAAAGCCGTGAGAGTATACTGAAGCTTACCGCAACCTTCTCAATGGAAACATGAGGGCTTTGGCAACTATTCCTCTTGGAGACGTGCAATGTCAATTTTTAATTTTTTGCACCACTTTTTTGTCCGACGTTTGGTTGCTTGGGTATGAGTACATCATCTGCATCTTTCATATCAGGATGAGGGGAATTTAGGATGTGAGCGAACTACAGCGAATTGTGGACGGAGCCCAGACTAGTTTATACCTCACGCTGCCTCGGCAAGGTCAGCAGCATAATCGAGGACGAGTCGCACCCTGGCCACTCCCGCCTCTCTACCCTCTCCCATCGGCTAAAAGGAATAGACGTGTGAAAACGCACACCTCCAGATTAATGGGCAGTTTCTTCGCAACTGTTCTCAGGCAAGTGAATCATCCTACCACAACTAGAGAGCAGTCGTGAACTACTAACACCTCCTTGGTGACCTTCGAGCTATCTTTGATCAGACTTTACTGGCTTTACCTTGCACTAAACGTTATTCTGTCATCTGTATCTATACATGAATGTAATCCTGTATAGTCTTTCTGCTGACTGGTTAGCACGCAACCAAATATTTTCACTGTACCATGGTACACGTGACTATAAACTAAACCAAACTGAACTGAAGGTAGACAAAAATGCTGGAGAAACTCAGCGGGTGAAGCAGCATCTATGGAGCAAAGGAAATAGGCAACGTTTTGGTTTGAAACCCTTCTTCAGACACTTCTTGAACTGAACTGAGATTTGAGCAAGATATGAAAAGGCTGCTCTTTGAGTAAAGTAACTTTTGGGTAAAGGTTAGGCATTGCAGCCTCAAAGATCAGGAAGGTCTTGGGTTTGATCTTTGGCCTGCTGAATTTTGGGCTGGGTAAACAGTGATGTCAGTGAGTAACGGACCTCCAAGTTGTGAACTAAGGGGGAATAATTAGCCAGGGCTCCCAAAATTGATAACATTCCATGATGTCTGTGTACGTGTGTAAAATCCACCAATGTAAAGCACTTTGGTCAACGAGAGTTGTTTTTTAAATGTGGTATAGAAATAAAAGTGACTTGACTTGACTTGTATAAATTATGAAATAATGATGGTTAAAATAGTTCTATAATTTGCCAGCACCTTTCTGTTTAGAGTTCTTGCCTTACAGCGTCAGAGACCCGGGTTCGATTCTGACCATGGGTGCTGTCTGTACGGAGTATGTACGTTCTTCCCGTGACTGTGTGGGTTTTCGTCAGGTTCTCCGGTTTCCTCCCACACTCCAAAGACATACAGGTTTGTAGGTTAATTGGCCGGTAAAGTTGTAAATGGTCCCTAGTGTGTGTAGGATAGTGCTAGTGTAGGGGGTTTGTTGGTCGGCATGAACTCTGTGGGGCGAAGGGCTGTTTCCACGATGTATCTTTAAACAAAACTAAACTAAAATTAACTAAAATATAATCTGCAGACCGTGCTACAACCAAGAAGCAGAGAAAAAAACAAGAAATAAGGTTTGAATACTGTGAAATAAATGCAATTCAAACTTAAAACCCTATCATTTACGTTTTCCAATTTTAGATGCATTGTATGAAGAAATGTCAATTTCTAATGAAAGGTTGGTCACACAAATATTCTGAGATGGTGGTCAGATTTTTGCTCACTCGATTCAACCGAATCCCATGAGGAGATCTTGACAATGGTTACAACTGCTTATCTGTAGAAAAGCTCTCTGTGATAACTGTGACAGGCATCTAAAGAGAACATCTTGTTGAAGTATGTTTCAAGCAGGAAATAAACTGTTCTGCTCATCAAGCCAGCCTCATTCTAATTCCATCCCAGTGGGTGGTGCAGCTGGCAGATGGTGTTTTCATATTTCAAATGTAACATTTATTTTGTATTCTTTTTATCTCTGGACTATCTTTTGGTTATTATAAAGCAACAGGAAAGAATGACAGCAGTCCAGCTGGTACTCAATGGGGGGTGTGGATGGGGGTTTTTTCCCCTCTAATCGAATTTACAATATATTATTTATCTTCATCTGTTAACTGTGATTACGTGTACTATTCCAATCACCAAAAATGGTCATCCACGAAGGATTACCAAAATCTGATTTTCAAAAATTTAGAATGGTTTGCTCTTGCAGAACTTTGTCTGTTCTTACAAATTGAATTAAAATTACGGTGCATGGATATCTGCATTTATATGTCATCAAATCTGGTTGTAAAAAGTCATGCAAAGTAACAGAATTGCACATTAAATATATTTTCCGATTCACTCATAAGTACTATTTCCTAAAGAAAACCAATGGGGAGAATAGAACAGCATGTTCTGTACGGATTAATTCCAGCTCATTGAAACCCTACAGCATAAAGATTACCCTGGTGACATTTTGTATACCCTCTGCAAAATCATCTGTCGGTCACATTCATGACTTCAATAAAAACAATTCAATACAACAGAATAGGACAATACATTATCTAGGAAAGAGTTTCTATGGCAACTTCATGAACTGTAAAGACTAATGTTCACTGCTCTCTCTATATATAAAATACAAATAATAATACTATCTTGAAACAATATTGTACGGATTAGTACTGACATGATTTCTAATTTCACAAATTATTTGCTTATATTTAACCTCAAGAACAAAATGATCAAAAGTCAAAGTATTTTTAATTTGCTTCCCACAAACTCCAGCAGGAGATTTATGACAACTAAATTAATTTCCCAATGGAAAAATTACTAGTTTTGGCAATAATTGTGGAAAAGCTATATTTCGTTCATAGATTAAAAATGATAAGATGTTGGTGTCATCTGTCACAAGTTCCATTTATACCTACTCTGGATCAGAGAGGCAGGTTGTTGGTAGGTAAGATCAAGCAGAATATGGTAGTGTGGAACCTGGTAGTGCCAGTTTTGCTCCATTGTGGCACTCAAGCCTTTGATTCAGAAGCAAATGAGTCAAGCATTATACTTGAGCATAAATGCCTGAGATGACAAATGGTCTCGACCCGAAATGTCACCAATTCCTTCTCTACCAGAGATGCTGCCTGTCCCGTTGAGTTACACCAGCATTTTGTGTCTATTATAGTATAGGTGCTTGGAATATCATCTTTTGAGGCAGTGTCAGGTTTTTTTTTGTTGCGTGCTAACCAGTTATCGGAAAGACGATGCATGATTACTATCGAGCCATTTACAGTGTTTAGATACATGGTGCATGGTAAAGCCAGCAAAGTCAGATCAACCCTCAGACTATCATCTGAGGGTTACCAAAGACATACAGTAGATAGTAGTTCAGGGCTGCTCTCCAGATGTGGTAGGATGATTCAATTGCCTGATAACAGCTGGGAAGCTATTATTCAATTGCCTGATAACAGCTGGGATGTTATATGAAGCTATTTTTAAACGACGCTAGATCATTTATTAGCTAGAGTAGCTTAAAAATCATCTTCTAAAGCCGTGAGCGCCGACAGCGGAACGGACCTAACGTAGGCGATAAAAGTAGGTACACAGTTTATTTTTACATAAAAACGTGCTTCTTAGGAAGCATTTAATCAAATTTTCATCATGCAAAAAGGGGCCAAAAAAAATATACGAACCGGCTGTATTTTTCCTGCCGACTGTGGGTTAAATTCACCGCAAACCGCAACGTTCCAATCCACCGCATTCCACTAAAACCCACTCGCAAGTTGATTTAAATGGCCATTAATTTACAGGAATTAAACACTAAATTCCTTCTATTTGCCTATAAATTCATGAAAATGAGATTTAAAAATCGTTATATTGTGGATTTTTGTGTGAATATTATTTGGACACTTAGGCAATTTAAAAATGTTTATAATTTCTTAAGAAATGGATAGATGATTAGATCTAGTAATTGAATTTTGTAATTGGCTACAATTAGGTAACTAACTAATTATATGCTTTAATTTCAGGTCGTCCAAGTAAGATTGTTTCATATTTGTTTCAGAATGCTTCAATCTATAATAACTGAAAATTTCATTGAGTTCTCTTAATTTTTAAGAAAGTTATGGGCTTTTGACTGTCCTAGATCACAGCTTTTGAGTTAAGTCAATGGAAAGGCAATGGGGAACAAGATGCTAATTTCCGAGTATGAAAATGGCCATAACATTTTTAATACTGAAGATATGAAAGTGAATTAGGTGTCAAATTGAACTTCTTTTTATGCTTTATCTGATGGGATAAATTGCAGACTTGATCTTTAAAATCTCAAAATTTTGTAACATTGCTACACAATCCGCATCCCTATTTAGTAATAGCCCTCACTATTCTTTCCCCTAAAACACCCGCCTTGTTTCCTGCCTAACAGCGGATTTGAAAACCCCATAGCATTTGACAGAGAGCTTTTAATGGTATTTATGTACATAAATATAAATCTTTCCTTTTTCCAAAAAGGCTTTTGGTGCGTGGTTCCCTGGCAATTTAACAGCAAGATTAAGTATGCTAATGCAAGGAGTAAATCATTCAGAGGTAGTAGTTAAATGACTTTGGCTTCAGGTATGATATAAGTTTATGTAGTGGGTCCTCATCTCCAAAATGGTTTGTGCCAGTCGGATCTCATCCAATAGGGACAGTGATCACCCACATAGAGCTCTCTTATAACATCACATAATTACAATATTGATTTCTGAGGCTAAGGTTGAAAAGTATTGGTGCATTTAGTTGCAATCTGGGGCTTTATTAATTGATTTGGGGGTTCGAATGCAAAATATTTCATCTTTGTTCATTCCAAAGTACCTTTCCAATTCGCCTATGAATTTTTTATTACCACGGGCATACAAATGCACTTTCCTGATTTTATAAACAAAACCTTTGCACATTATGTTTGTGAGCATAGCCAGCAGGCATGGCGTCCATGTTTCTCAATTCATCAGCATTGCCTCAATCATAATCATAATCATAATAGTAAATTATTAGCCAAGCATGTTTTGCAACATAGGGGATTGGGAGCTTAAATAGCACAGTATAAATTCCTGCAATCTTGTGAAATATGTGAAATTAATGTGGGTTTGGACTGTCTCAATAAGCTGGAGTTAAATTTTATACCCTGTTCTATGAGTGTCTGATAGAGTAAATTGTATATTAAGCTCTGCTGCCGAAATTTGGTTCTACAAAATACAATCGACTTAATGGATCTGATTATGAACTTAATGCATTCTGCGCTCGCTTTGAGCAGAAGGCCAACAGGGTGATGGTATGTGTCCCGTCAGAATTGAGTGTGCCTTTTCCCAGGGTCACTGTTTGCAGTGCGAACCCACGGAAAGCAACTGGCCCAGATGGAGTGCCTGGCCTCGTCCTTAGGAACTGCGTGGACCAACCAGTGGGGTCTCGACCTGAAACATCACCCACTCCTTCTCTCCAGAGATGCTGTCTGTCCCGCTGAGTTACTCCAGCATTTTGTGTCTATCTTCGATTTAAACCAGCATTTGCAGTTCCTTCCTACACATTTAATCTCTCCCTATTCAGTTCTGAGGTCCCACCTACTTCAAGAAGACCATTAATATCCCCTGGCAAAGAAAAACAAGATCTCATGCCTTAACGATTAGTGGCCATCGTGGAAACATAGAAACATAGAAACATAGAAATTAGGTGCAGGAGTAGGCCATTCAGCCCTTCGAGCCTGCACCGCCATTCAATATGATCATGGCTGATCATCCAACTCAGTATCCCGTACCAGCCTTCTCTCCATACCCTCTGATCCCCTTAGCCACAAGGGCCACATCCAACTCACTCTTAAATATAGCCAATGAACTGGCCTCAACTACCCTCTGTGGCAGAGAGTTCCAGAGACTCACCACTCTCTGTGTGAAAAAAGTATTTCTCATCTCGGTCTTAAAGAATTTCCCCCTTATCCTTAAGCTGTGACCCCTTGTCCTGGACTTCCCCAACATCGGGAACAATCTTCCTGCATCTAGCCTGTCCAACCCCTTAAGAATTTTGTAAGTTTCTATAAGATCCCCTCTCAATCTCCTAAATTCCAGAGAGTATAAACCGAGTCTATCCAGTCTTTCTTCATAAGACAGTCCTGACATCCCAGGAATCAGTCTGGTGAACCTTCTCTGCACTCCCTCTATGGCAATAATGTCCTTCCTCAGATTTGGAGATCCAAAACTGTACGCAATACTCCAGGTGTGGTCTCACCAAGACCCTGTACAACTGAAGTAGAACCTCCCTGCTCCTGTACTCAAATCCTTTTGCTATGAAAGCTAACATACCATTCGCTTTTTTCACTGCCTGCTGCACCTGCATGCCTACTTTCAATGACTGGTGTACCATGACACCCAGGTCTCGCTGCATCTCCCCTTTTCCTAATCGGCCACCATTTAAATAATAGTCTGATTTCCTGTTTTTGCCACCAAAGTGGATAACCTCACATTTATTCACATTATACTGCATCTGCCAAACATTTGCCCACTCACCCAGCCTATCCAAGTCACCTTGCAGTCTCCTAGCATCCTCCTCACAGCGAACACTGCCCCCCAGCTTAGTGTCATCCGCAAACTTGGAGATATTGCCTTCAATTCCCTCATCCAGATCATTAATATATATTGTAAATAGCTGGGGTCCCAGCACTGAGCCCTGCGGTACCCCACTAGTTACTGCCTGCCATTGTGAAAAGGACCCGTTTACTCCTACTCTTTGCTTCCTGTTTGCCAGCCAGTTCTCTATCCACATCAATACTGAACCCCTAATACCGTATGCTTTAAGTTTGTATACTAATCTCTTATGTGGGACCTTGTCGAAAGCCTTCTGGAAGTCCAGATATACCACATCCACTGGTTCTCCCTTATCCACGCTACTAGTTACATCCTCGAAAAATTCCACAAGATTCGTCAGACATGATTTACCTTTTGTAAATCCATGCTGACTTTGTCCAATGATTTCACCACTTTCCAAATGTGCTGCTATCCCATCTTTAATAACTGACTCTAGCAGTTTCCCCACTACCGATGTTAGACTAACTGGTCTGTAATTCCCCGGAGTGCTAGGGGAGGCTGGTTGTTGGCACACATTGAATCCAGCCTACCAAGCAGCCATGATCCACTGCAGTTTGCCTACTGTCACAACAGGTCCATAGTTTGTGCCATCTGCCTGGCCTTACATTCATCCTTGGAAAACCTGGATAAGAAGGACACCTACATCAGACTCCTATTCATAGACTTCAGCTCTGTTTTCAATAGCAATATCCCAACCAAGTTCATCTCCAAATTTGTGGAACTTGGAGTCAGCATTCCCTTCTGCAACTGGATCCTTAACTTCCTGACCAACAAATCACAATCAGTGAAGAAGGGTGACAAATTATCCTCTGCGATAATCCTCAACACAAGGATACATTCTCAGCCCGCTACCACATTTCTTACATGAAACCTCACTCATGACACTTCACGTTCTTAGGAATAAATGTCACCAGCAATCTGTCCTGTCCTGTCCTGGACCAGCCACACTGAAGCAATGGCCAAGAAAGCACACCAATGCCTCTACTGCCTTAGAAGGCTTAAGGGCCTGTCCCACTTGGCGATTTTTTTTGGCATCACATCAGTGTCGCCATAAGATTTTGAACATTTCAAAAGCCAGCGACAAAAAGAATGTTGCAACGCTTGAAAAAACACCGCGAGTCATACATCATCACTCATGTAATCGCCGCGGGATATATCATCACGCCGGGTCATACGTCATCACACCGCGTCACGCTGCATCACGCCACGTATTTTCCGGTGACCTGATATGTCAGTCAATGATGCCGGCAGTCACCAACAAAATCACCAAGTGGGACAGGCCCTTTAGGAAGTTCAGCTGTCCCCATCCATCCTCTCCAACTTCTACAGATGTGCCATAGAAAGCATCTTATTGGGATGCATCACAACATGATTGGGAACAGCTCCATCCAGGACCGCAAGGAATTGTAGAGAGTTGTGTACCATCACGCTAACCGACCTCCCTTCTATGGATTCCATCTAAACTACGCTGTCAGTGCTATCAGTCTGAAAAGGGGTCACAACCTGAAACATCATCTGTCCATTCCCTTCGAAGATGATGCCCGGCCCGTTTAATTTGTCCTGTACTTTATGTTGTATTGAAAACTGATCCTTTCAGCAGAATCCGATGGGGATTTCAGGAATGGATGTTCATTCATGATGGAAATTGCTAAAAACAATGTAAAACATTTACCTTGAACAAATGTAATCAACTTTATTTTTTCCAATGCAGTGACTGTGATAATATAATGTAAAAGATAACTAGGGATTTTAACTAGACACTTTAATACTAGAAAAATGTAAACGACTAATGATAGATCTGAACTCTAATAGTAATTGTCTCGTTCCTGTCTATGAAGCTATTTTATTACCCTGTCTTTCCTTAATTTGTTCTTTATAGTCTGTGTTTGAGATTAATTTACATAATAACAATTTGCCATCCGAGCGCAAGGTCAGTATGATGATGGAGTTAACAGTGTTTTATTTTGAGTCATCCATGGAATAGGGAGACATTTACTGCCATTTCCGATTTACCCTTGAACTTCCTGGGTCATTCTTGTGGATGTTTAAGATTCAACTAGCTTGTGGGTCTGTAGCAACATGTAACACAGTCTTGGTAAGGGCAGTGAATTTGCTTCCCCAAAGAATATGAGGGAACCAGATGGTATTTTGTGGCAACCATTGCTGACTGTAGATTTTATTATTCACATCTAGAATTCAATTTGGGCGGCACATTAGAGTGGGTGCCTTACAGCGGCAGAAACGTGGGTGTCGATCCTAACTACGGGTGCTCTATGTAAGTTCTCCCTCTGCCCTCGTGGGGATTATCCGGGTGCTCCTGTTTCCTCCCACACTCAAAAGACATACAGGTTTGTAGGTTAAATGGCTTTGGTAAAAATTGTAAAAATGTCCCTAGGGTGTAACAACAGCGTTAGTGTACGGGGTTCGCTGGTCGGCGCGGACTCGATGGGCCGAAGGGCTTGTTTCCGCTCTGTATCTCCCAAACTAAAAAAATGAAACTAAATTTTAACTCCCCATCTGTCATGGTAAACTCGTGTCCTGGAGCTTAAATACTGGCCTCAATATTGCTAAAATAATCAATTAACCACAACTATTCCATAAAAAGACACAACGTACGTGCGTGACTCAACAGGTCAGGCAACATCTCTGGAGAACATCGTGATGTTTTGAGTTGGGGTCCATCAATAGACGTGTCCCGACCTGAAATGTCACCTATTAAGTCTGAAGAAGAGTCACAAACAAAAACATTACAGAGTCTAAAGAAGGTTCTCGACCCGAAACGTCACCCATCTCCAGAGATGCTGCCTGTCCCGCTGAGTTACTCCAGCATTTTGTGTCTATCTTCGGTTTAAACCAGCATTTGCAGTTCCTTCCTACACAAAAACATTGCCTCTCTATGTTCTCCAGAGATGTTGCCTGACTTGCCTAGTTACTCAAGCACTTTATGTCTTTATTTGTCAACCAGCATCTGCAGTTCAATGTGGCTACAGACTATATTACCATGCTGCCTTTTTGAAACCTTGATGGACTAACAATGATGGTCAAGAAAAATAAGTTAATATTGGAAATCTAAAATTAAGAGAGGAAATCCTAGAAAAATAATAAAATTCTCTTCATATGAAAGTGCAAACCCATTATCCAATAGTGCAAGTAAAAAATATTGACTGAAACATTAACTTGTCTTTTCTTTTCCAAATTTATATGATGTATATTTTCTGATTTTTCATTTCACTAATTAACCCTTTCAAATATAAAAATCAATCAGCCTGACAATACAAGGAATCTCTGAATTACAGACATTACATTTGCGCAAGAAAGTGTTACCAGCTGATCCAGGTCTTTTCCATTCTGCAAATTTTCCAGTCTGCATATTACTTTTATTTTTTAAGTATCTATGGATAAACTTGTGACCTGACTTGAAAAATAATTCTGCAGATGTCAGTAATTCAGAACTGAAGCTTCTGCTTAAGAAATTTTATCAGTCTTCAATATTCAGCAATTCCAGAGGACACAAAGTGCTTGTAGTAATTCAGCAGGTCAGGCAGCACCTCTGGAGAACAAGGATAGGTGACGATTCAGGTCCGGGATTCTTCCTCAGACTGATGGTGACAGTATAATGGTATCATTTGTAGCCATGGGGAACTGCAGATGCTGGCTTACAAAAAAAGGCACAAAGTTCGGTAAACTAGCATCTGCAGTTGTGTCGTTTCAGCAATCCGCAGGTATGTGTTCTGCACTTACACATGTCAACAGGAAGCAATGGAAGCTTTTATAGGAATCTGAGAGAATTCATTATAAAATATTACATCTTTGATGCTTTGAGCCGATAAAATACATGGACAAAATGCTACCAAAACATTAATCAGTTTATCTTTCATTAAAACATATCGACTGCTCAGAGAAAACTAGCCTAGGTACATTGGTACAAATCAAATATTCTTCGGAAAAATGACAGATAAATGTGGTGGTCTGCAAACAATCAAAAATCTTCTTATTGAATTGCTGTTTGATTAACAAAAGGTTTGTTCTGGGATATTAATGTTCTTTAGAATTACAGAGAATTGATCAATTTCAGTTGGCAATAACTACAGGCCTAAGAAGATCTAATAAAATCTCCCTGTGAAGGATGTTTTGTTCATCAGCTTTGTTTTATCTGTATTCATGTCATATGTCAGTCAAACTCAAAAGAGTTTATTGTCATGTGTCCCTGACAGGACAATGAAATTCTTTCTTTGCATAGCACAACAGAACATAGTAGGCATTGACTACAGTTATATACTTAAATACACACATTAATTAATAAATTAATAAAGTTAAAAAATTAATAAATTAATATGTGAAAGATGTTTACCTGTATTAAACCTCATTAAGTCATGTAGTTTCAAGCCCTTGTCTAGCTACCTGAATGTTCTCAGGTGGAGAATGGGGTTAAGAGGGGAAGATAGATCAGCCATGATTGAATGGCCGAGTAGACTTGATGGGCTGAATGGCCTAGTTCTATTCCTATCGCTTATGACCTTGTGATACTATCTGCCTCCACCACTCCCTCGGGCAGTATATTCCAGATTCCAACCACCTTCTGGGTCAAATATTGCTCCTCAGATACGCTTTAAACCTCTAACCCATTTACTCCATACCCTAGACGTATGCCTTCTCATTTTATACAGCTCCTGCTATGGGGGAGAGTTTCCTACCAATTATTCCAACAAAGCACTTCATAATTTTGTGTACCTCAAACGAGTCTCCCCTCAGCCTTCTCCGATGCATGTAAAACAAATCCAGCCTATACATTACCTTGTTTTAAGTGAAGTGCTCTATCTAATGCAACTTCCTGGTGAATCTGCTTTGAACTCTTTCTAATGTACTCCAGCACAATTACATCCATCCTTTAGTGAGGTGACACAATACTCCAGAGGTGACTGATAACTGTTTTTCAAAGTTATACCTTAACCTTCCTACTCGTCTATTCTATACCCTGGTTAAGGAAGATGCTGCCTTCATCAGCGTATCTACCTGTGCTGGATTTTCAAAGATCATTGTATTTGTATCTCTGTTCATCAATCCTCCCAATACCTATTCACTGTATCATCTCCTCACAAATATATCAGAATTAAATTCCATCTGTCATTACTCTGCCTATCTTAAAAACTGACCATCATCTTTAGCTCATGATTATTGTACATATTGTCAAACATTACACCAGTATATGTCATAGAGTCATACAGTGTGGAAACAGGCCCTTTGGCCCAACTTGCCCGCACCAACCAACATGTCACATCTTCACTAGTCCCACCTGCCTGTGTTTGGCTCATATCCCACTAAGTCCTATCCATGTATCTGTCTAAATGTCTCTCAAACTTTGTGATGGTATTAAACATTGTGACAGGCATATCAAGTCAAGAGAGTTTATTGTCATGTGTCCCAGATAGGACAATGACAATTCTTGCTTGCTGCAGCATAACAGAATATTGTAAGCATAAATACAGAACAGATCAGTGTGTCTATATACCATAGACCATATATATATAGACACATAAATAAACAGATACATTTCAATAGGCTGTTATAGTTCAGAGTTTGTTTGATGTTGTGTTTAATAGCCTGATGGCTGTGGGGAAGAAGCTGTTCCTGAACCTGGATGTACCAGATTTCAATCTCCTGCACCTTCTACCCGATGGCAACGGAGAGATGAGTGTGTGGCCAGGATGGTGTGGGTCTGATGATGTTGGCAGCCTTTTTGAGGCAGCGACTGCGATAGATCCCTTCGATGGTGGGGAGGTCAGAGCTGATGATGGACTGGGCAATGGTCAAAACTTTCTGCATTCTTTTCCGCTCATGGACATTCAAGTTGCCGAACCAAGCCACGATGCATCTGCACGATGCACGATGCATATGTGTCATCTGCTAAGTTACTAATTATACCTCCTTTACATATAAATATAATTGCAGTATAAGGCAAATGGTTAGGGTCCCATGGGTGACGTTTCGGGTCAAGACCCTTTTTCCTACTACGTAGGTAACGGTAAGGTCACAGGTAAGGGTCCCAGTACAGGTGTAATGTGAAACCATTTAATAGTTCGCTACTCTTGAGCTTAACACATTAAAAGCAACCTCAGAATAACAACTATTAGACAGAATCTAATAGTTTAATTGCTGAGATCTTTAGAAAACAACTTGAAAGTACAAGGGAAGATGTATGCTTTATCACATGAAAACAATCTGGCAAACCTCTGACATGCATGAGGGAGCCATTGGGCAGAGTCAGAACCTCCTCCATAATGACAGCTATCATCAGCACAATAACATGCAGAGGTAATTTATCCCAAACTGCTATTTTTCATTAAATAAAATTGCATTTTAAAAATGTGGTAGTTACCAAAGTAAAAAGAGAAAATTATGGAAATTTTCAGCTGGTCAGGCAGCCTCTGTGGAAGGAGCAGCAGTCAACATTTTCCATCTGTGTCCCTTCTAACCCTACTGAAGTCTTGCCTGGGACTGTAATGCTTCATGATGTGTTATGAGCCTAGATCAAGATCATTAACTTGATAATATCAGTGTGCCTCTGACGTTGAAGCAAAGGAGGAGGTATTTGGAAGGACAATGAAAGAGGTAGATCTTGAGGCTCTCAAGGGTCAAGAAAAATGTGCTAAGATGTTGGGGAACAGTGACTTCCAAAGCTTAGTGTTTTAGTAACTGAAGGTACAAGGAGAAAATGGAGTAAAGGATATACAGGGGGTATAGGAAGCTGGAGTGATTGTAACACAACTTTTTGTGGGGATGATGAGTGGTTGTGGGGATGACAGGGATAGTGGAGTGAGGACCCTTGCAATGTGAAGAAGCAAGGAACTCCAACCTTACTCCATCATGTGACAGAACTTTCACATGTGAACAGAAGTTAACTTCTAGGCATGAGGCAACTCAATTGTTGTACGTATCAAATTGAGGGGGGGGGAATATCTGATGATTGGCTCGATAAAGCAAGGACATCTTCAGATATGTTCACACAATATTTTAATGCATGTGTGCCTTTGAAAATTACACAATTAATTTGCCTTTGTCAAAATGCAAATCAGTGTACAATCCAGTTTAGAATGCTCGGAACAGCAGGTTAAAAACAGAATGAATTCAACAGGCAAATCTCAGCACCTGTTCATCTGAGTTCTGCCAGGTTAGAGGGATGAAAATCATCCTGATACACACTGCGAAACATGCGCTGCTTCTGGATTTACTGCAGGTTTTTCAGTGCTATTCTGTGCACATTCATAGCAATAAAAGCCATAGTGCAAAGTAAAAGAAAACTTCCACACAGGTACTATGGAAACCATGCATCATCTCTTATATAATTATATTCATCCTGACCTTTCCATACGCAGCTAAGTCTACTTTGAAAGATGAAAAGAAAAATGATCTATCAGAAGTGTGTGTTATTAAAACCATAGATAGTAGATTCTCTATTCATTCTTGAAGTTCCAGGGGAGGGCACCTTTTCATAATGGCACTCACATTCAATAAGAGCATTCCAAAACAGTGGTTCATATTTAGACACGATTGGCAGTCTGGGCATAAATTGCACACTGATTTGATTAAACTTGAAGATCACCATTTTCAGTGTCATCTCCAGATGTTTTACTTCCACCTGAGTAGGAAACTTATGGGCCTGTCCTATTTCGGTGATATTTTAGGCGACTACGGGTGACTTGGCTGTCGCCACATGTTTGTCGGTGTTGCCTGTATGTTCGTGAGTAACCGCCTCAGTCACGCAAAGAGTCATAGCGTCTTTCTGGTCGCTGCACAATTTTTCAATATGTTGAAAATTTTTCAGCGACAGTGGGTTTGACGCATATGAGCCTATCTTAAATTCTCCTGACGTAGGTGCTATGGTAGGTTGTCGCCAGGTTAAGATAGGTTGTAGCCAGGATAACGTAGGTTTTCGCCGGTGCTGACTTTGGTGAATTCCATTGGCGGCTACCTATGTCAACCTACGTCAACCGGCGACAGGTACCGGCGAGTGAATTATCTTACCTTGTCGCGGGTGGACGTAGGTTGTCGTAGGTGGACGTCCTAATGGTCGCCGGTTGTCGGTAGCTTGCCGTAGCTTGACGTCAACTAGGAGGTAGGTTGTTGCAGGCATTGTCATAGACATTGTCGTGGGGGGGGGGGGGGGGGGGGGGGGGGGGGGAGTGGTAGGTCCAGTTGTCATTTTTTCGGCGATCTGCTGCGATAATAACAGTCGCTGGCAGTCGTCAAAAAGATCGCCTAAGTGGGACAGGCACGTTAGTTTAATGTTTTGAATTAAAGGATTTTATGGAAGGCATTTTCATCTGTGATATGGTTGCTCACAACCATTAATATCCAGTGTGCGTCCGTTTAGTACCTGAGACAAATTCTTGCACTATGTTTTAACAATACAATAATGAAACGATATAACTTGCACTTGAAATTTCTTGATTGTTGCTTTATGCTGAAAAAAAAACCAGTGCTATATCCAACGGAAACTTTGATCTATCACATTTTATGCCAGAGAGTAAAAGGACATACCATAAGAAAGGAGATGAGAAGGAATTTCTTTAGTCAGAGGGTGGAGAAACTGTGGAATTCATTGCCACAGCCAGCTGTGGAGGCCAAGTCAGTGGGTATTTTTTAAACCAGAGATTGACAAATATTTGATTAGTAAGGGTGTCAAAGGTTATGGGGAGAAGGTGGGAGAATGGGGTTGAAAGGGAAAGATACATCAGCCTTGATGGCATGGCAGAGTAGACTCAATGGGTCCAATAGCCTATTCCCTTCCTATAACATGACATTTAATAACACCCATTGTTGTCTCATGACATTGCTCAATATAAATAGATGCTCTTAGGTTTGAAGAGGAGATCAATGGTTTGGTTCAAGAGACAATTGGTGAGTTATTTTTCACCCAAAGGGTGATGGGTGTATGGAACAAGCTGCCAGAGGAGATAGTTGAGGCTGGGACTACCGCAATGTTTAAGAAACAGTTAGACAGGTACATGAATAGGACGAGTTTGGAGGGATATGGACCAAAAGTAGGCAGGTGGGACTAGTATAGCTGGGACACGTTGGCTGGTGTGGGCAAGTTGGACCGAAGGGCCAGTTTCCAATATGAATCAATCTATAACTCTATGACCAATACAGGTTGGTAATAAGTAGAAGTGAAAATGTATTGGAAAAACCTCGCCAGGGAAACGTGAATAGCTCAGACCTCCCTGCACTGACCTGTTCATGCCCTTTAATAGTGATCTCCAGTTCTGACCTGTGTTGACCAACATTATGTGTGCTCTATATCATTCACGGGTTTCATGTGCATTTAGAATTTCATGCATATTACAATTTATTACTTTTCATTCTATTGCATTCTACAGTCAATAATAAATGTTATGTGTAGGAAGGAACTGGGGTGCTGGTTTAAACCAAAGATAGACACAAAAAGCTGGAGTACATCAGCATCTCTGGAGAAAAGGAATAGGTAATGTTTCGGGTTGAGACCCTTCTTTGGACTGTGAGTCAGGGGAAAGGGAAACAAGAGGTAATGATGGTGATATAGAGAAATATAGAACAAATGAATGAAAGAAATGCAAAAACGTAATTAAGATCAATGAAAGGTGGAGCACACAATGGTCGATTGTTGTCTGTGGGCTAGGTGATAATGAGTTATACAGACAGTGAAACGCAACAGGATGTCAGTGAATGTTGTGGAATTTCTAGTCCAATTTAAAAGAAAAAATAATATAAAATCGAACAAAAGAAAATATTATTCGTCACATACATTCTTAATATTTTAAAAATTTACGGTCAATCTCATTTATACTTCTATATTTTTTTTATTATTTTGTAACAGTAGAAAATAAAGATAAGTAATAAAATGAAAAAGAAATAAGAAAGAGGTAAAAAATCAATAAAATGAGTGGAGTATTTAAAAAAAATGTAGATTCTACTTTCAACGTATTTGTTCGTTTCAGTCATTGCTCTGTAAAAAATTCCCTTCTTTATTTGCTATCTGTAAGAATTGTTCATTATGACTGGTTGCTAGGCCACCAAGATGCCATGGGTCTTTATAGTTGATGCCTGACAGCAGTTGTCAAAGGGAAAGTGGAAGTCCATAATGTGGCGATTGCTACAATATGTCTTTGTGTGCAGCTTTCTTTGAGGTCAGCAGCAATTTCAGGCCATTATCCAGTGAAGAGCTTTCGAAATGCGTAAGCACAATCATCAGAATACTATGACAGTGGAGCCTGTTTAGAGCTCGCACAGCCTGCTTCACTCTTAAGCTGGCTCGAAGTGCAATCATTTATTGAGTATCCTGACATGGTGTGCATTAACTCTCCAGCAGCCCGACCAGATAGCGTTTGTGAAAAACAATATAGCCGTTTACTTCCTACTCCTGTTTTCATGAATGGTGTCCTACATTTTGAGTGGAGGTATTCTGAATGGAAACATGGAAGATCACTGTAACTCGGCCTTTAGCTGTGGGCTTTTGGTCAGATATAACATGGACTTACACTATTTGACAAAACAATTATTCTCCTAAATTTCTATGTGTTTATTAAAGCTTTTTGATGAGCTTCTCTTCTCCTTATGTATAACATTACTTGCTTAACATTACCCTCTTTTTAGTTTTTATTGTATTAGAATATTATTGCATAGAATTGATAGCAGAGAAACAGGCAATTTGGCATTAATTCAATTCAAATTAGATTAGTTTATTGTCATATACACTGGGGTGCAATGAAATTCATTTTCACAGAGTAAACTGTACACATATAATACTGATAAATACAACAATAAATAAACAATGAGTACAAAACAGCAGAATGGTGCAAGATTGTGGTGCAGTCCAAAGTAGTGCAATAAAATAATAATAATGGAATAAGGCAGAGTTAAAGTAACTGTACATGACAGCACTTCTGGGAAAGGGGTGAGAAAGAGATAATTTGTTCAGGAATCAGTGAGGAAGGAGCTGTTTAGTTTCACTTTTGGTTTACAGCATGGAAACAGGCCCTTCGTCCCAGGGGCGGAAAACCCGGGGGGGCCAGAGGGGACATGCCCCCCCCCCCCCCCATGTTTTGAGAGGTGGGGGACATCCCCCCCAAGTTTTGTCATCCGGATTTTAAAATCCCCGCTTTCCGCAAGACAGTGGAGGTGGGACTGCTGATCGAGGGCGCCGATTGGACGAGAGAAACGTCGGTCAGCAGGCAATGGGGGCAGGACATGATGATTCAGCGCGATGATTGGAGGAGGGAGGAGTGGGGGGGGGGTGGGATTGAGGATAGAGTGCAGTGATTGGAGGAGGGAGACGTGGCACAGACCTGCGCCTCATCCGCAGCCAGGATTATCTCAGCCAGGCCTCCAATGCTGTCCCGTCCCCACCTGAGTGCCCCCCCCCCCCCCCCACGGGTGGCCAGAGAGGTCGGGAGTCAGACACGAGCTGTACCCCCAGGCCCACAGCCAGCGCAGAACCCAACTCAACTCTGCCTGTCCCGCCAGGTTAACCTGCCTGGGCTTGCGGGAAATATGGCCAGCGCGGAGAAGCCGCGCTGGTATCCCATCAGTCCAGTCAGGGCTGTAGGTTAACCCAGCGAGATAGGCTGAGTTGAGCAGCATTTAGCGCTGGATTGAGCCTCCGAAGCCTCGCGCATGTGTGTGTGAGTGTGCACATGCGCGCACGGCCGCCAAAAAATTGTGTCCCGCCTGTCCCCCGGTCCCCTCCATATTTTAATAGCGAGTTCCGTGCCTGCTTCGTCCCACCAAATCCATGCCGAACCATCGACCAATCACTACTTCTATCCTACACATTAGGGACAATTTTCAGAAGCCAATTAACCTATAAACCTGCGCGTCTTTGGAATGTGAAAGGAAATCAGAGCACCCGGAGGAAACCCACGCGGCCACAGGGAGAATGTATGAGCTCCAGACAGACAGCACCCGTAGTCAGGATCGAACCCAGGTCTCAGGCACTGTGAGGCAGCAACTCTATCGCGCCACCCAATTGTTCTTAAGTTTGGATTCCGAACTATCAAGCTCCGATACCTTCTCCCGGAAGGTAGAAGAGAGAAAAAGGAATGGCCACGTTAGCAGACATCTTTGATGGTACTTCCAGCCATCCTGATGCAATGCACCATGAACATGGACTGGATGGTAAGAGGTGTTGAGTCTGTTATGGACTGGGCTGCTGAGCAAAAAACAAAATGCTAGAGGAACTCAGAGGGTCAAGCAACATCTGTGGATGGAATGGACAGGTGATGTTTCAGGTCAGGACCCTTCTTCAGATTGTTAAAGTTGGGAGTTGGGGAAAGAAAGCTGGAAAAGAGAGGTAGGGGTGAAGCGAAGTCTGACAAGCATAGTGGATGCAGATAAGTTGGAGGGGGGAGTGGGATGATTGGCAATGAGTGAAAAGGTTGGGACCCTTCTTCAGGCTCTTGGATGAAAATATCTGGGATATTAGCAGAATTATTAGGGTGAATTAAAAAGCATGTAAGCTGATTGACATGTAGTCACAACTCATTCAGGTTGGCAAAAGTGAACCACAGTCATTTGCAGAGATGAAGTGATCCATTTCTGACCATTAACATTAAGGAATGCCAATGTGGACAAAAAGTAAAATGTCAATAATAAGAATGTATCTGAGGCCTAGAGAAAAGAAAAGAGTATCTCTGATGGCCCTTTGTGTTGGTGAAAAAAGACCCTCAGTAATAAGAAGGGAAAGTCAGGCAATAGGATCCAGCAGGACTTGTCAAATACTTTACTTTTCTTTAGAGATACATCATGGAAATAGGCCCTTCGGTCCATGCCAACCAGTGATCCCCGTACACTCGCACTGTACGACACACCAGGGACCATTTTCAATTTATAGAAGCCAATCAACCTACAATCCTGCATGTCTCTAAAATGTAGGAGGAAACCTGAGCACCTGGAGGAAGCCCACATGGTCACAAGGAGAACATACAAACTCCATACGGACAGCACCTGTGGTCAGGATTGAACCTGGGGCTCTGGCGCTTAAGGCAGCGACTCAACCACTGCACCACTACATGAACTAAAATTGGAAAAGCAATCTTTATGTCAGATTTATTTCAAGTAATAACTCATTCAGTTTCAGGTCAACAGTCTGGTAAAAATGGAGAAACGATTGGCAGCCCCACTAACAGTATGTCTGTTTTTTCATCTTTTTATTTTTTGTGTGTGTTAAAAGTTTGTGTAAATGTTCTCCGGTTTGTTTATGTGGGGTCATCGGAGTCAATCCCTTGCCTGGGATCACTCCAACCGCGACCTGCGGACTTTACCATCATGAGCCCGCAGTCTCGGGAGAGGCTAGTCGGGAGCTCCAACGTAACGCAAGGTTCAACCCAGCCCCGACCCGGGGTCCAATTGCCAGCGCGGGGGAGCTGACATCCCCCCAATGCAGGAGTTGATCGCCCTGATGCGGAGGGCCCAAACGCCACTGGCTATGGGAGTCAACATCGTCCTGTCAATGGAGGGCTCGAGCCCCCCGACCGCGGGAGAGCTAAGGGAAGAGATTTGTACTTTTTTTCTCCTTCCATCACAGTGAGGAATGTAGAGGAATCGCTGTGGTGGATGTTTATGTTAAAATATATTTTGTGTGTTCTGTTGCTTTTTATTTGAATGACTGACTGGCAAATGAAATTCCTCGTATGTTACAAAACATACTTGGCTAATAAAGTATTATTGTGAATGTGAATGTGATATTAAATGTTTTTCCATTTTTCAATAAATTTTAAATCCTTACATTTCAAAGAAGGATGTATTCTGGGTATAGGTAGTGTGCATTATCAATCCTTGGAGAAGGATTGAGATGGCATTTAGAATTAATTTGTGCATTTTTGGAATTTGCTACCAACAACAGGTTTCTGCGTTTATCTATACAGTGCTTAGAATTCCTCTCCACAATAGGAGTTAAAAATATTATTCATTTTTCTCTGTAAGGTTCTTTATGTCAGCTTTTTTCACCTGTAGCTATGGCAACAAGATGCTATTGATGCTAAAGAGTGACCAAAAATGGGTGGCCTTTCCTTGCACTGCTGAATGCTCTTTCGGTTTAATTTGTACATCTTGCTTATAGTCTTGACGTCTCTGAATTTCTTGCAACTGCTCTGCAGTGTGTTGAAGGCAAATTACTTCCACCCACAGAAGAGGGGCCAATGGTCTCATGAAATTGGATAGTTTGCCAACAAAACAGTCACATCTGCCACAGGTCTGACTTTACGCGTCAATTACAAACATTTCAGCTGCTACAGAAGCCTTCAATTGTTATATTTATCGCTCACATATGTTGATGATAAAGTTCTGAGCCAGGATAGATAGAAGGGTTTCAGCCCGAAACATTGCCTATTTCCTTTGCTCCATAGATGCTGCTGCACCGGCTGAGTTTCTCCAGCATTTTTGTCTACCTTAGATATGTTTGGGTATTTCTTACATCAATCCCATCTAGGATGTCTCGCTACAAGTGTATCAGCTTGATTTTACACCTGCAGTAAGTTTGTTTTTGAGTACCCTCCACACATTGCAGTTTACTTGAAAAATCATCATGCTTTTACTGGGGCAAGTTGCTCTAGTTTTGGTCAGGAGAATGTTGGTGATGTCTTTTCCAATAGAATCTGTGGACAGCAGCGTACATTTAAATTGAATCTATTTGCAGACAAAACAGACATTTTTTCTGCTGAAAAATAGTTGTATCTGTTCTGAGTCTTGCCATAAATGACACCTCATTTCCAACTCCCGAGAAGTTACAGATATTGGTTGATACCACAATGTCAATGGGCATTCTTTCATTTGGGAGGTTCACGGAAGGCATTATTTTTATGGATTATTGTTTGTGAATGATCCACAACACACACATAGTGAAAGATCAATCTATATTCCATAAGCAAGCAGGAACATTTAAACTTCCAGCTCGGCGTGGCTTGTGAGAGCCGGCTGACCTTGCTAGTGTAAAGCTGTGTAGTACCGTAATACCATGTAAAGGGTGGCATGCATATAAGTATAGTGAAGATTGCAAATGGCATGGATTAATAAAGGTTAATCTACAATTATCGCTTTGCTAAAGTTGATAGTAGCATAGAAGCACCTTTAAGACCTGACGGGTCTGAACTATATGCACAGACCGGATGCTATTTTTGTTAGTGTTGACAACCAATGTTATTGAGGAAGCAAAGTGACCAACGTCATCAAGGTTATATCGAGATAATTGGAAATGGCAGATTAATTCAGTGATGTGAAATGGGAAAGCCAGGTTGATATTTTTAGCCACAGGTGAAAGAGCTCACGTGAATCAAACCATCAGCAATAAGCAACATGGGCATAAAAAGAACGCTAGACTTCAATTTTTGATTCACTATAAAGCAATTAACTATTAACAATTAAGAGAGAAAAAGAAGGGGAAAAGGTCCTAAAATAAGTGAAACTGATTTCTAGTGAGAAACTAAAAGATGGGAAAAATGAATCATAGTTGTTCTTTTTTATCAACACCAGCTTCTCTGTCACTTATTACTATTCATTTCCAGTAAAAAAAATTCTGCATCATACCACTCCATTATACTTTGCACCGTTATAACACATGCAGAAATAGTTTTATGAATCTCAAATCCACTTATGGAATAATACTGTTGGATTGCATCGCAGCTTGGTTTGGGGACTGCTCTGCTCAAGACAGCAAGAAATTGCAGAGAATTATGGATGGGGCCCAGTCCATCACTCAGACCAGTTTCCTCACCATTGACTCCATCGACACTTCATGACGCTTCAAAAAGCAGCCAACATAACCACCTTGCTCATTCCTTCTTCTCCGTGCTCCCATCGGGCAAATGATACACAGGCTTAAAAACGGACACTGCCAGAATCTAGATGAGCCTCATCCCCTCTGATATCAGGCTTCGGAACAGCCCTACCATTAGCAAGAGTACAGTCTGATTCTCCTCTACCTCAATGTGAACATTTTGGCTTGGTCTATGGAACTGATGTGCTGAGAACTATATTCTGCATTCATACGTTCATAAGTGGTAGGAGAATTAGGCCATTCGGCCCATCAAGTCTACTCCGCCTTCAATCATGGCTGATCTATCTTTTCCTCTTAGTTCCATTCTCCTGCCTTCTCCCCATAACCCCTGACACCCAGACTAATCAAGAATCTATCTATCTCTGCCTTAAAAATATTAATTGCCTTGGCCTCTACAGTAGTCTGTGGCTCTGTATCTTCCCCTTTGCTCTACCTATTGTACTTGAGTTTGATTTGATTGTATTTATGTATAGTATTATCTAATCTGATTGGATAGCATGCAAAATAAACCTATACTAAATAAACCATACTAAAGCCAAACCTATTGGGATTGTTATTGCCATCTGCAACAAGGATAAAGAATCTGAAAAATCAGCCATTTTCCCAAGTGGTATGCAGAGATATTAACTAGAGAAGCTTGCAGATGGCCATAGAGTAAAAAAATAAAACTCCATTATTGAAATGTATGCCAAATATTGCAGTCTAAGCTCATACATCAAGTAAGGCAAAGGAGATGGCATATTAGAGGTTGAATGGTTCTTAAGGATATGCATAAGGAATTAGATTGTAATGTAACCGAGTCCCATGTGTCTCAGTTCCCTGAAACTGTGCAGTGTGGTGGCACAGTAAACCCTGAAACAGTGCCTCAAGACAAATCTGTAGCTTATTTTATTAGCTGAGAAAGAACAGGAATTTGGCACCAGAGAGGAAGAAAGCCAAAAGAATCTGCATGTGCATTCCTTCCTGTCTGAGTTCAGCTTTTTATGTGTTCGTGTAACTTATGTTACTTAAATGAACAATTATTTACCTGAACAAAATAATGGTGTCATCTTTGTTGTTCCCAGTTTCTATTTATACTCCCACAATGTATCTTATATTTAATAATTGCACAGAAGTAGGCCATTTGGCCCGTTGGGTTCATTCCAGCTTGCAGCTTGCACAGGACCAACCCCACTTCCTCCTCTCCTTATTCCCCCCCCCCCCCCCAGCGTTATTTTTACACATGCCTAACAACTACTTTTTGTTTTTTATTTGCACAGTAATCAATATCAAGCGACATCGAGTCATTGAGCCTTACAGTACAGACACAAGCCCTTCGGCCCAGCTTGGCCATACTGACCAAGGAGCACCATCTAAGCTAGTCCTACATGTAAACGTTTGGCCCATGCCCCTCTAAACCTTTCCCTTCTATGTAAGGGGCAACTTCCATTAGGCAATTGACTTAAAATCGCATCTTTAGAATGTGGAAGGATACCAGAGCACCCAGAGAAATTCAGGCAGTCACAGGGTGAATGTGCAAACTCCTTACAGACAGCACCAGAGGTCAGGATCGAGCCCAGGTACCTGGAGCAAAGAGGTAACAGTACTTACTTATGCTTCCCCACATTCCCCATATGTACTATTCTTGGTTAATAAGGCACATTTGCATATCCCTACTGAGCTGCTCTCTGCCCTCTCCTGATATCACCTAGAACGTGTGAATGTGCATCCATTGTCCCTTCACATAGGTACCAGTTGCTGCCCAAACTCTTAAAAGGAGGATTTGAGTTCCTTCCAGAACATGCGGATGTCCAGAACATTTGATGACGTGCAATCAATGTGACTGAGGTGTGCTGCCATCACTATTTATTGGTCTACTAAGAAAGCATACCTGAAATAAAGGAGAACTTGACCCTGAATTATGGGGAATGGTATCTGTATTCTGACACAATCTGTATATTTGACTCCAAAATTACAGCAAAGAGGTTGGCTTAGAAACACTTCAGGTCCTGAAAAGACACACTAAACTGACTGTGTATGGTGGGCTATAGTGATGAATAGTAAGATTAAATGAGAACTTACCAGTTTGAAGTTTGATCTTTATTTTATGAGGAGTTACGGTGAAGACCCCGCCAGCACGCATGCGCGACATTCTTCAAAGTAGCGGTGTGAAATCACAGATAACAGAGTTGACTAAGATAGTAAGATAAGAGAACCAGCATACCTGTTGACCTTTATAATAGAGGGTTTGGGAGCGGAGGGCACGTAATCCCTCATCATAACTCCTCATAAAATAAAGATCAAACTTCAAACTGGTAAGTTCTCATTTAATCTTACTATTTTACTTCGGAGTCACGTGAGTGACTACGTGAAGATTTCAAAGCTCTGTGATTTCATGGCCTGGAACGAGTCCATGCTCACACACTGCCATAATGACAAATGGAGGAAGTATGTTAACGTATTTCAGACATGAAAATGTGCTGAAACACAAGAGGGTATTTATTTAACAATAACAATAATAATACCCCTACTTCGGGGAAATTATAATACAGAACTTAATATTGTGTCTGCAAACGTCTCAGGCGCGGCCACGGGTTTATTATAGAACTGCTGAAAGGTTTTCTCATTACTCCAACCCGCCGTTGCAAGGATGTGGTCCATAGGAACTTCCATCTTCCTTGCCGCCAATGTAGATGCAGCCCTGGTGGAGTGAGATTTAAAAAACATCAGTGTCCACCCCTGCCGCACCCAATGCCACCCTTAGCCACCTTGAAATAGTTTGCACGGTGACTTTGTGGTGAGGACATTTTTGACTTATAAGCAGAGCCCTTTCCGTGCCCCTGAGACACTTGGTGACTTCCAGGTAGTGTGAAAGGTGGGTCACTATGCTTAGGCGGCTGTCTACGGGGTAAGCCAGGAAATCCAACTTGCGGCCAGATGATCCAGGCCTGTTTTGTTTGAGTAACCCTTGAATGAAGAAAGTGACCTTATTGTTGGTTATAACCATGGCATCCATACTTAGCTTGTGTAGGTACTGGACCCATTGCATCGTCACGAGGGCCATCAGCATTGCCATTTGATATGTCAATTTGGCTAGGAAAATAGATTTTACTGGTGCCCACCCTCAGAGCATAGTTAACACAATGCCAATATCCCAGGTCTGGGAATATCTAGGCCTGGGGGGATTTGAGTTGAAAATACCCCTCATAAGTTTAGACACCAAAGGGTGAGACCCAACTGCAAGATGATCTAAACCTAGTCCGAGATATGAAGATAGGGCACTCCTGGCACAGTTGATGGCACTGTAGCTTAAACCTTCATCAAAATGAAGGCTTGCCAGACTTCCGTAATGGTGGCTGTGTCACATGTGGTGTTTGTCTTGGTACAAACCACCTCCCATTTCTTGACGTAAGTGAGGTATTGTTTCCTGGTGGACTCCCTGCACGATGCCGTGATGATATTCATTGTTCGGTACGAGAGTCCAAATTCCAGGAGTGGCCTTTTCAAATCCTGCAAACCAATAGGTTCATCCGGTCATGGCACGGGTGACTCTTCCCCTGTCACAGGATGTATCAGTAAACTCGGACGTTTGGGTATTGGATTGCATGGTTCTGAGACCATGCCCAGTACCACAGGGAACCATGGCTGAGTAGACCAGTCGGGTACAACCAGAATACCCGATGCGGGGTCTTGTTGAATTTTCTGCAAGACCCGACTGATGAGGCAGAAGGGGGGAAATGCATAGAAAAACAAATCTCCCCAGTGTAGCGAGAAAGCATGCATCGCTACTGCCCCAGGGTCTGGTTCCCATGCAACATATGTTGGTATTTGGTGATTGAGTCTGGATGCAAAAAGGTCGATATCTGTTGTTCCATACTGATCTACAATATCGGAAAACATTTTGTGGTCCAACATCCATTCGGTGTTGACATTAAACTTGCATGACCTGGTGTCTGCCTCTGTATTTAGCTTACCCAGAAGGTAAGTGGCTGATATCCAAATGTTCCTTTCTAAGCACCAGTGCCAGATTGTATTGACCAATTCATCACAAGATATCGACTTAATTCCACCCATATAATTGATGTAAGCCACCACAGCCAGATGGTGCATGTCCGAACAGTAGGCCCGGAGTCCATGAAATGCTCCCAGCATTTCTATATGATTAATTCCCAGTGCCACGAGTAAGGTTGATTCATGTGCATTCCATCTACCACCGCAACTGGTGGTGGTATTAGTTGCTCCCCAGCCTTGAGCGCTGGCGTCAGTTTGTAGTATAACCAAGGGGTTTGTGATTGCAATGGGACTAGAGCAATTTCGAGCATTGTCCATCCACCATTGTAATTCCAATTTTGCTTTTGCTGGTAATTGCATTGGTCTGTCAAAATGGCCAGCATGGTGTTTGAGTGCTGCAATTTTTGCTCTTTGTAGGTTTTGGTAATGCAAGGGCCCAAATTGTGTGGCTGGAAAGGCAGCCACAAGCTTCCCAATTACCCTGGCTACTTGCCGAATAGATGGTTTACTGATGCTAGCAAGGCTGTTACATGCTTCTATCAAGTCTGACGCTTTATTTGGTGGCAAAGTGATAGACATATGAACAGAGTCAATCATGAATCACAAATAGTCCATAGTGGTAGAAGGCATTAATTTGGATTTGTCTGGATGGATGATAAACCCCAGTTTTTGAAATAAGTGCTCAGTGGCTGAGACAGCCAATTTGGCCAACTCCAAGGTTTTCCCCACAATTAAAATGTCATCGAGGCATGCCATAACAATATGTTTTTGTTTTCTGAGACACGCTAAAGCTGGTTTCAATAATTTGATAAACAGTCTGGGTGCTGATGTTAATCCATTGGGCAGTGCTTTATACTGTCAGAGCTGCCCCATCCAGGCAAATTTTAAATATCTGCGATGATCTTTGTCTATTTGTACTGAATAGTATGCATCTTTTAGGTCAAAGCAAGCCATGAAATATCTCTTGGAAACTAGTTGTTTGGCATTAACAAAAGTTTCCATTTTGAAGTGGGCATACTGCACAAAAGTATTCAGTTGTGTCAAATCAATAATGATGCGGCATCCGCCGTCTTTTTTATTTTTGGTGAAAATGTTCGATACAAACTCATGAGATTCATTTTTGGTTTTCTCAATTACACCTTTCGTATGTAGTCTTAAGAGTTCAGCATGACCTTCTATTTTTTCTTTCTAGATGATCTAGATGAAAGTACAAACTTTCGACTGGGTGCATGCTGTACAGGTAGGGAAAGTTTGTGAACAAATTCAATTTTGTATCCCTGAATACTTTGCAGTATGATAGGATCAGAAGTTATAGAAGTCAATGCATCCCGAAACAAGTGCAACCATCCCCCAATCCGTGAAGAAGTTAAACATGCAATGTTCCTGAGGCAACCAGACCCACCTACCTCCATGGTTACTGGCGGTGCTGCGTTGGTTTCCTCTGTCCTTGTTTCCTGGGAGGTGGAGGCGCTGTGGTGTGGGGATGGCACATCTTCCAGGAAGGCAGTGCTGGGGCATGGTCTAAAAAAGACCGCTGGGCAGGTTGGACGGCCTTCGAGCTTTCACCAGCAGGAGTTCTGTCGCTGTGGTAGCGTGGTCTGCTGGTGGATGCATAGGGGTGCTGTCACCGCAGGTATGAGGACTTGGTGGCAGCCGGCACTTTTATCATGCCTGTTGCCTTTGCCTCTTCATCGAGGTCTTTTACCTGCTTAGGCAGGTTGTCCCCGAATAATAGTGTAGGCGGCTGTGCACTGCTGGGTCTGCACAACCTCGCGAACTTGGGCTTCAGTGCACACTCTTTCTGTAACAGTTGATCTCAAACTGAGTGTTACAGAGGAGTGCCAGAGCATCCTGTAGCTCTTCCGACATCTCCACTCCATCCACTGACCTGGCAACGGCCGTAATCCCAGAAGCCAGTAGTTTTAGGATTTTTTGGAGTTTTACTTCCTGGCTTCTGATGCCAGGGCTCATGTTACCCCAAATGGGGTTGTTGACTGCAGGCACGTTGAGAGAGACACAATTATCAGGAGCTAGGTATTTGTCTGCGGTGTCATTAATGACCTGTTCCTGAAGTTGATTCGTTGCCATGTAGTTTATACTGGCTGCCAACTTTGGCTGCAACGGCAGCCCTTTTTGGGTAGGCATCGCAAATTTTAATAACATGCCCAGTAGCTCCTCTTCTGGCACCCCTAGCATTGATGTTTCTTCAGCCACAACCCCTCTTCAGAGTCAGCCCAGTTCTGACTCCTAATGCTCCCCTGCGAGGAGGGTGAGACATTTGGCAGCCCTGTAAAGGGTGCTGCCGTGGGTCTGTGACCATACCCCTGCTGTAGCAGGTCATGTTGGAGCAACTGCTCCACCATCCACTCCATGCGGGATAATGGACCGCTGTCGCGTCCCGCCGGCGGGATGTCCTCCAGTCCGGCCCCAGCTGAGTCAACGGACCTGCCCGACTTCCGGGTGGTTTTGCCGCCAGTCCGAAGAGCACCTGCGGGCTGTAGCGGCGTGAAGTCGGGGGCTGTGGTTTGAATCAGCAGCTCTGGAGAACTCAACCGCTGCTGGCTGCCTGCTTCGTGGTCCTCGGCAGCTAGTTTGGCAGCGGCTCGTTTGGACTTCGTCCTCGATTCCATCTTGGTGTGCTCTGTAAGGAAAATACTTAACAGAGCCGACAATGACCTCAGGAATAGTAAGTACTTACCTGCGGGCCGTTTTTAAACTTACGCTGGAGGAGCGACGCTCCTCACGTGACTGTCGCTTCGCAATGCGTTCGACGATATGTCACGCATGCGTGCTGGCGGGGTCTTCACGTAGTCACTCACGTGACTCTGAAGTAAAATAGAACAATCTATTGTCTCTAGTTCTTGATTACCCTATGAATAGAATAATTCTTCAGTCTGAAGAAGGGACTTGACCTGAAACGTCACCAATTCCTTCTCTCCAGAGATGCTGCCTGTCCCTCTGAGTTACTCCAGCATTTTATGTCTACCTTCGATGTAAACCAGCATCTGCAATTCTTTCCTACACAAAGAGAATAATGCTTACATTTTTAACAAGCCCCCACAGATTTTAACACCTCCCCCATTTTGATTGGGATTGGTGGCGAGGGGATGAAGGAGTGATTGGAGGTATTACATGACTGCTGTGCCTCCGTACCTGCTTTGTGAGACAATCATAAACTTGCTTGACTGTGGCAGCTATAGAGTCATAGATTCATACAATGTGGAAATAGGCCATATGGCCCAAATTGCCCACACCAACCAAAATGCCCCATCTACACCTGTCCCACCTGCCTGCGTTTGGCCCATATCCCACTAAACCAGTACTATCCATGTACTTGTCCAAATGTTTCTTGAACGTTATGATACTACCTGCCTCAACTACTGCCTCTGGCAGCTCATTCCATACACCCACCTCCCATTGTATGAAAAAGTTACCCCTCAGGTCCCTATTAAATCTATCCCCCCTTTCCTTAAATCTACTGCCTCTAGTTCTTGATTACCCTACTCTGGGCAAGTGACTCTGTGCATCTACTCGATTTATTCCTCTCATGATAAGATCACACCGCATCCTCCTGCCCTCCGAGGAATAGTGTCCCAGCCTGCTTAAACCTCCTCATAAATCTTCTCTCCCCTTTTCCAGTTCAGAATGAATATTGACTATCAAGTTCGTAGGTGTGAACCGTAAAATGCAGCCTTGCCAACATCATCTGTGCATAAATTTTAAACTAGTTAAACAGGTTTTGTTTCAGAAAGTTTTTTAAGTTCAAGATAATTGATGCCTCAATGATTGCTGAGTTTTTCCCATCACTTATTGCTTGGCTTCATTGTTTCTCCTCTGCTTATATGTAATTGTTCTGTGCCACACCACTGAAGGCTTATTTTCTGCTTGTTAAATCATTATTAAATAGAAGTTAATGGGAAACATGACAATGTGCTCGGGATTTACTTCCTTCACACTGTGCATTAATTTGCTTCTGATGAAATTAGTCTGGGAAGACCCTTGCGGGCAGGGTTATGCCAAGGAACAAGCAGAGCTGGGGATGCTGAATGAAAATAAACCAAAGTTCTTCTGCGTTTATAACAACTTGAGCATAAGATCGTGTTTATCATTTATCAGATTTTATGCTTTTTTATCTCACCATAAGATCATAAGACTGTGATATATAAGAACAGAATTAAGTCATTCAGCCCATCTAGTCTGCCATTCGATCATGGCTGATCTAGTTTTTCCTCTCAACCCCATTCTCCTGCCTTCTCCCCTTTACCTTTGATGCCTTTACTAATCAAGAATCTATCAATCTCCACTTTCAAAATACCCAATGTCTTGATTGCAACAGCTGTCTGTGGCAATGAATTCCACAGGCTCACCACCCTCTGGCTAAAGAAATTCCTCCTCATCTCATCTTATGTGGTTTTATTCTGAGGCTGTGCCCTCTGTTTGTAAACTCTCCCTCTTCTGGAAGCACCCTCTCCACATTTACAGAGTGCTTTGTTGCGCTTTTTTGATATTGGTTAAGAGTTTCATTGTCCTATCTGGGACACATGACAATAAACTCTCTTGATTTGACTTGACTTGACTTGATCCTTCGATACATTTTCATTGTTTTTGCACCCACCTTTCTTGATTCTGTTTATACAGTTGATAATCTTTGCCAATGAACTGTATACACTGCATTATTGTTCCCGCCATAGATATTGACAACCAAGCTTTCTCTGCTTTTTACAGTTTCCGGTATATGCAGGATTCAGCTCTTCATTCTTGTTAACAAGCGGAGCTCCAGATTGATTGATTGTTGGAAAGGTACAGAATGGACTTGGCCCACCGAGTCCACACTGACCCATTCCCACTTGGTCTATCTTATCTCACTTTCGCATCCATTTCCTACACACTAGATGTAATTTACAGAAGCCAATTAAACTACAAAGCCACAAGTCTTTGTGATGCTGGAGGAAGCATGAGAAAACCCATGCAGTCACAGGGAGAATGTGCAAACTCCATACAGAAAGCACCTGAGGTCAGAATCAAACCCGGGTCTCTGGTACTGTGAGGCAGCAGCTCTACCAGTTGCATCACTGTGCCCACTTGTTGATGGGGAGGTCAATGTCTGTGTGGGATTGGGCAATTTGATGCAGATATCAGGTACCATTGCATTCTGAGAGTGTTCAAATAACAATATTTCATTGTGTTATCTCAAAGCTGTTCTCCTCCAGCAATTTAGTAATCACAGTGGCAAAACAAATAAAGCTGCAGTTCCAGATTCCAAGCTCTCGTCGAATTCAAACGCTCAAACTCACTAGCTCTCTGCTTCACTACAGTCAGAATGTGATTGTCATCATCATAATAGCATGTGTTTCCGTAAGAAAATGTTTGAGGTAGATGGGCAGAATATAGTGGGGGTGAGAAACCATTTTTTAAAATGCAGAGTGGTTAGGATCCAGAACGCAATGCCTGAAGGGAGATTGGAAACAGAATTAATAGGAACTTTCAAAAGGAAATTGAATTGGAGCTGAGGGAAAGTACCTTGTGGGGTTCTGAGAAAAGAGTAGGAGTGTAGGAATAAATCTGTACTGGCTCCTTTGTGGGAAATCCAATGGACCAACAGTTCTCTGCATGTGCTGCATTGATCCTATGTGTAAATGTTATTAAAAATGTCCCCATTCATGCTGCTCTAGGAAAAACTACTTCTTACCACTTCCATACAATTATAATGGTTCCTCGCCCACATTTAATATCCGGGATAGAATCTGCAGAATTGTTGATTTTCACTCATTTTTGTTGGCCATTTTGATTCATTTTTATTTAATCTGATTGGTTCCTCTCAATGATGTAGTGATTCTCTTCTCTACCTCGGCTACTTTGTGTGACTATATTGATGACATAACTCTTAGCCAAATTCTAAATGTTAATTTTTGTCCATTTGGTAGCTTGAATTAGGTTGGGGGTTCAACAGGGAATCAAGCAGAAAACTTTAATACTTCACGATAAAGCTGAGGAATTGCAGACATATTGATCTGTGACGTGTTAAACTGATGCCCTGTAGCTCTCTCATGAGAGATGTCATGACATTATTATGAGAGGGAGGAGAAGAGTTATTGCTTGTCTACAATCTAATATCCAGCTCTCAATCCAGATCACTATACAGTTTGTGATCGTTTGCAATGGAAAAATCAGCAACCATTGTTTCTGCACTGAAATAGTCACTTCACTTCCAAAGGATTTGTCCTTAGCTTTGATGTAGCTTTATCCTTAGATATAGTTTAGTTTAGGTTAGAGATCCAGCGCGAAGACCGGCCCTTCGGCCCACTGACTCCATGCCAACCAGCAAACCCCGCACACTAACACTATCCTACACACACTGGGGACAATTTACAATTAACCTACAAACCTGTACATCTTTGGAGTGTGGGTGGAAACTGGAGCACCTGGGGAAAACCCATGAGGTCACAGGGAGAACGTACAAACTCTGTGCAGACAGCACCTGTAGTCAGGATCGAACATGGGTCTCTGGTGCTATAAGGCAACAACTCTACCGCTGCGCCACCATGCTGCCCCGAGAAGGATGTGAAAGATACTATATACCCTGCCTTCTCGTTCTAAATATATATATATATTTTACCTTGATATCGCTTTCATCATTTTTCACCTCATATTCACTTTTGGCAACTCTTAGCCACACCTCTTGCTAATCTCTCTTCTGGATTTTTCCCGTCCATGGGTTCTCCACGGTTCTTTGCTTCATAGAAGCCATTTCATTTAGCTTTGCGCTATTTCACTTTCTTTGTTTAATTATGCACTGAAAGAAATGGCAGTGCATAATTAAACAAACACCAGATTGTCAGCGTGAGTTCCTTTGACCAATTCTCAGAGAAGCAAAGTGAGGAAAAACTGTTATTTAAAATATTCTATGAAACTTAGACAATCTCGAAGGGGTGGGACTGAATTAATAAACAGTTAAAATACAAACTAACTACTTCTGATCTTATTTCCTACAAATTAAATTTAATATTGTTTCAGTAACGCATTGTGGTGGAAAACTTCTGATCTCTTCTACAAATGGACGACAAGAATATTGGAAAAAAACATTGATATCATATCGGCTGCCAAACATAAATATTGCATTCTGAGTTTCAGTTTAGTTTATTGTCATATGAACAGAGGTACAGTGAAAAGCTTTCGTCGAGCATTAACCATTCAACAGAAAGACAATACATGATCACAATTGAGCCATCCACAGTGTACAGATGCCTGATAAAGGGAATAATGTGAGTAACATTTAGCCAACAGCCTCACCAGCCAGCCTGTCTTTTCCTCTTTTTTTTTGTTATTTTTAGTGTGTTTTAAAAGTTTGTGTTAATGGTCTCTGGTTTCATTTATGTGGAGGGTGGGGGAAACTTTTTTACAGTCCCTTACCTTGCCAGAGATGCGATTGTTTTCCGGATCGTATCCCCAGTCGCTCTGCGGGCTAACATCATGGAGCTGGAGGCCTTGCTCGGGACTGACTTTGAGCCCCACCGTGGGGCCGTGGACTTACTGGGATCCCTTGCTTGGGATCGACGCTCCAAACGCGGCCTGCGGATTTCAACATCGCGGAGCTCGCAGTCTCAGGTAGAGACCGAAGTCGGGAAGCTCCAAAGTCAAAGTCAAAATCAAAGTCAATTTTATTTTATGACCCGGGGCCCGATCACCCGGCTCGGGGAGCTGACATCCCCCCGAAGCAGGAGCTTGATCGCCCCAACGCGGAGGGCCCGCCGCCACCTATGGGAGCCAAGTCAACGGAATGCTCGAGACCCCCGACCACGGGAGAACAAAGGGAAGAGTTTGAACTTTTTTTCGCCTTCCATCACAGTGAGGATTGTGGAGGAGTCACTGTGGTGGATGTTCATGTTAAAATGTATTTTGTGTGTTTTGTTGCTTTTTAATGGTATGACTCTGTGGCAAATCAAATTCCTCGTAAGTTGCAAAACATACTTGGTTAATAAAGTATGATTATGATTACGAACAAGATAAAGTAAGAAATGTTGCTGTACGAATAGAGATTTAAAAGAGTGGAGTGATTAAAATGCGTGATTGCAGAACACAAAGAGTCGCCTGGTTTTGGCGCCACCCTGGCTTCTTCTATACTGGGGGTCAGGAAGGTCAGACCTTAGGAAGAGTGGAGTGCTGGATAGATTAATTTAAAATCAGTTTGGTAAGTGAAATGGCTTAAATGTTCATTCTTTTTATGTAATGACGTAAAAGAAAACATATTGTAATTGATGAAAATGAGTGCAAGTGACTGTTATTGCTGTCCTGTATGTTTAAAAGTCACAAGTTAAGTAGGTTAATGATCAACATCAGGCTTTTACATAAAGAGCATTATCCAGTGTACCAGCAGAAACATTGCTAATGTATGTGTGCAGAAGACATGATTACTCACACCAGGTGACAAAAGAGATGCTATTAATTGATTTACCTGCCTTTGTTGTTTACCTTCGTGTAAAGCTAACCATCTTCCCCCATCACAAACCCCCACCCGAATAAAAAATATTGCTCAGGAAGGAACAAACAGAAATAAAGATGAGAATGCACCTATGATGGATCGACATTGGTTACATTTGGTATTTCCTTTGGTTCCCATTTCCCTTTTGAAAAAGTGAATGAAGTTTGGTGACATGTCAGGCAATACCCAGTTCCCAGAAATACTCCCGTTGTGACTTTAATGTTCAAGCGCTGAAGCACTTTTGGGATCCAAAGAATTAAGGGAAAACATTATCACATGGATTTCCAGTGCACTGCTCTGACTGATAAACCAATGCAGCGTGAAGGTTAGATCGTTAGTAATGCTCAAGTTCATAATCTGCGTACTTACAATTCTTTTTTTAATTCTAAAGTGCAAAGGAAATGATAAATCATTCTGCTTTCCAATTATTTTCCCCAGGCAAAATTATTAGAGAAATGTCATGTGGATTCTTATAGATAAGCAGAACAGAGATCAACGTTAAGTAGCTGATACTCCAAGGATTCAATTTCCGCTTTGCTGGATGCGAGGCTGGTTTCATAATGTAGAATTGGCTGTGAGGAATCAATCTGCTATATTCTAAAATAATAATTCATGCATATAATTGTGGATTAAAATTGATCTTGAGAGCATTGCATTAACTTTTACGATCAAACTGCTTGTGTTTTTTAAGAACAAATTGTGTCAATTTAAAAAAAAATGAACAGCTTTCAAGAGGATCTTGGTGTTATTACGCATCTATTCTTTGACAATTCCTTAATATTTCTCAATCTTTAAGAATGCAATCATTAAGTAGACCATTAAATAGTAATTTAGTTTTGGAGATCCCTTAGTTTAAATAGTAAACTACCATAATTTGAATACAAATATCACTATCGATTCCATAATAGCCTAATTGATAAATGGATTGGAGACATGAGGAACTACAGATGCTGGAATCTTAAGCAAAACACAAAGTGCTGGAGTAAACTCAGGCAGCATTTCTGGAGAACATGGATAGGCGACATTTTGGATTGGGACCCTTCTTCATACACATGGATGGGTGATGTTTTGGGTCAGGACCCTTCTTGAGTCTAAAGAAGGCTCCGACCCAAAACATCGCCTGTGCATGTCTTCCAGAGATGCTGCCTGACCCTCTGAGTTACTCCAGCACTTGCTGTTTTGATAAATCGTTTGCCCTGGGTGGAATAGTGACATATAGGCCAGAAAGATACTGATTTCTTCACCACCCTTAACTAATCTTGGTGATCTACCATTAATCTACCATTAATGTCAGATCCACTGTACTAAGGTGAAAGGAAAGTATGCCTCTTAATACGACATTGAGAAATCTACCGGAAAAATATGCATGTGCAGATATTGGTGAAGACTTAGGTGGATTTGCTACTAACATTACTGTAATTAAATGGCTTGCAGCAGTTGTTTCTTCCGCATCCATGTGAGAAAAGACCAAAGTTAAAATGTAATGCGTAAAAAGAATAAACCTGGTCATCAGTGACCATACATAGCTGCACAATATTGAGGATATTTGGTATGTCGGCAAAAATTCTCTTGAAATTCTGCAGGTGGGGCGCAGCGGTAGAGTTTCTGCCATGCAGCGCCAGAGACCCGGGTTCAATCCTGAATACGAATGCTGTCTGTACGCAGTTTGTACGTTCTCCCTCGTGTGTTTTCCCCAGGTGATCCGGTTTCCTCCCACACTCCAAAAACGGCTCTGGTTTGTAGGTTAATTGGCTTCAGTAATAAAAAATGTAAAGTTGTCCCTACTGTGTAGGATAGTGCTGCCTAGCCAGCTGTTAATCCAGCACTTTGCATTTTGCTCAATATTCAAGTGTGCAGTTACTTGAGTGTCCAGTGTTAATGCATGATGCTTTGAGCTGAGAAAAGATGCACGAGGGGGGTGATCACACAGAGGTCACAAACAGTTCGGCTCCTTTTACAGAAGGGCTTGTTGGCCATTGCTGGGAAGGCTGGGAACCATCTGTTCACTCAGCAGAGACCCGTTACTGCCTGTTGCACTGAATTTTGTTCTTTATTAATTACGAAAATTAGCAATTTTCAATTACCACATGTAAACTGAACAATGTGTTGGATTGGTGTGGAGGGGGAGGGGTGGTGTGGGGGGAGGGGGTGGCATGGGAAGGGGGGTGTGGGGGAAGGGGGTGGTGTGGGGCAGGGGGGTGTGGGCGAGGGGGGGAAGGGGATTGGGGGTGTGGGGAACAGGGTGTGAGGGAGGGGGATGTGGGGGAGGGGGATGTGGGGCGGTGTGGGGGAGGGGGTTGTGGGGGAGTGGGGCATGGGGGAGGGGGGCTGTGGGGGAGGGGATGGTGTTCGGGGAGGGGGTGTGGGGGGATGTGCGGGGGTGTGGGGTGTTGAGGGTGTGGGGTGTTGAGGGGGTGGGGTGGTAAGGGGGGTGGGAGAAGGATGCAGGAATGGGGAGGGGTAAAGGGGTGTGTGGGGAGGAAGGGGAGTGGGGGGAAAGGGGAGGGTGGAAGGGGGGAGGAGGGAGGGGGAAGGGGGTGTGTGAGTGTGTGGAGGGGGTGAGGGAGGGTGTGTGTGTGTGGGGGAAGGCCCTGGCACCACACACCACCTTCCGGCTTCACAAAGCGGCTTCCCAGACTCCACACGACGGATTCTCCGATAATCCTAGCGAAATAGAGCACCATTTTTGTGCAAATTAAAAAAAAACACAAACCAGAAGAGGACAAGACGAGAGTTTTAGTAATAGTATAGAAGAATATAGAAGATAGATACTCTTGCGTCAGTTCAGTATCATTGCATTTTTACGTAACCTAATTCTACATAAGTAGCAATTAGCAATTAACAATTATTCCTCAATGTGGCAGCTTGTGGCAGTAAGTATGGGGATAGAACAATGAATTCCCAAATTTACACAAATTGATTATTTGTCAGCATAATCTCACAGACGACTCCCATGTGTGCTGTTCAAGCCCTTTTGAAAAGCTGAGGTAACTTTAGAGTTTAGAGATAGAGCTTGGAAACAATCACTTTGGCCAGCCGTTCACCCGTTCACACTAGTTATCCCAACATACACTAGGGGCAATTTACAGAGGACGATTAACCTACAAACCCACACGTCTTTGGGATGTGGGAGGAAACCGGCAAATGCGGAGGAAATCCACAGGTGCGCAGGGAGAAGGTGCAAACTCCACACAGACAGCACCTGAGGTCAGGATTGAATCCCGGTGTCTGGCGCTGCGAGGCAGCAACCCTACCGCTGTGCCAATGAGATGAAGTCAGTGGAAAATCATACAGCTTATTTGTTTCGCCCAGCATAATGGAAAATATAACTGACCATTCTGATGGAACACATGAAAGGTTTCCATGGGAGTATGGTAGTGGCTCAGACACCGCTCTGATCACCGTCACTGGCTGACAGGCCAGCAGAGGCCATTCCCCAGTACCACTGGCAACAGCTGGGCCCAATTAGCTGACATCGGATTGGTCACCTGAACTTCATCAGCCTACTTCTCATAAAACCCAGCCAAGGAGGAAGGAGGGCCTCAGGCCTCCCTGTTAGATGTATTCCCCAGTTGCAGGTTCGAGGAAGACTAAGCCACTGGAACAAGCCCAAGACCACCAGTGCCACTGAATGGTCAAGACTGAGCTGGTGGGAAGAAGCCCTCGACAGCCAGCTCCTCTACTGAGCTTAAGACTGAGTGGCCGGGAAAAACCTGAGTTGCCAGTGCCTCTTCCTGTCTGCAGAAATCGAGGGACTGTGCCCACACACAGAGGCAAAGACTGGATAAGCCTGCGACCACCAGAGTGAACTGCAGGTGGAAGCCTGCAACCGCCGCACCTCCTTCTTTGAGACCAGGACTGAGCTGCCGGGACAACCCTGAGATCAACAAGCGACAGCGTCCCCATGGGACTATGTATTGTATTGGCACAATAAATAAAACATGTCACATTAGTTCACCCTACTGCAAGTGTCGGTATGGTCACTGCGAACCCAGCGTCATCCCACAAGCCACATAGTGTAAACGTTAGGTTGCTGGACTCTTACACAGCAGCTTCCATTGATTCAGCGGCATGAGTTCAAATCTCCAAATTACAGCTTGGGAACCTAAACATGAGCAATTAAATCTAGAATAAAAAAGCTTGTGTATCAGTAAAGCTGACAGTGAAACTACTGAACTGTTATGAAAAACCCAGATGTTTCAATAATGTCCGTCGGGGAAGGAAATCTACAATCCTTATCCAGTCTGGCCTTGCGTGTTTCGAGTCCCACTAATATAATTGACTCCTAATTGCCCTTATGGAAACATTTTGAATTGACAATAAATGTGGCCTTGCCAGTGGCATCCTGAATGAATAAAACGCATTTCCTTTTTTGTGTGTGAGCATCCGAATACTAAATTCTGACTATTCTGCAATAGATAACTACGCTGCGAATCCCTGTACAACAAATAGCTCTTTGTAATGTTTCCAATGTAAAAATTTCCATAAATCTAAATGGATCTCTTTAAAATCTTCATAACTAAAACACCATTCTGCTGCTGTGTTTACTTTGCTCACAGGTAGGATCAGATTGCAGGGGGAAATAATGTTCAGTCTTTGACGTTCATGGTTAGATTTTTTTCACACAGACAGGATTGTCCCCAAGGCAGGATTGAACCTGGGTCTCTGGTGCTGTGAGAGTGCAGCTCAATCAGCTGCGCCACTGTGCCACAGCTAATTCCTGCCAAAATTATATCCATTTGATTTTGTTGCTGACCAACATAATCATTATCACTTACCTCCCACTAAGTCCACAAAACAGTGAAGTCAGTCCAATTACCTGGCTCAAAAAAATTGTTCATTTGCAGATTTTTACCACTTAAATTTGAAGCATCGGTAAAACTGCCACTGATTGAAATGCGTTGGGATGTTTCAAACCTATGCGATTTTTTTCGTTCATTTCGTGTTTACCAATCTTGCAGCATTTCTTTAAAAGAAAATTCATAGTTAGAATCATACTGTCTATGTAAGGGATTATGTCTGCAGTATTATTATGATTGAGGGAGACTAAACACTCCCTCAGGGTTTTGCCCTTGAAAAAATATGAGCTGAGGTTTCTGTATAAGGAGCTATTAAATCATGAGGTGTTCAACTAAACAATAGTCCGTCCATTTCTGCAAGGACCTGGAAAAGCTGTCAATTAAAGTCATCATCCTTGACTGGGACCTAGTCTCTGAACTGTGTGTGGAAAATGGTTTAGCCAAATTAGAAAGACTGTGCACAAAACTAAAACAAGCAAACTTTACTGATAATTTACTGATAACCTCTGATGTATTTCAATGATTCTCACCATTACAGTTGAATGATTTTACATTTCCAGCACTCTAGGAGTAAACGACACTAAACTTCCCTTCCCCCACATTCGATGGATTTTAACTCATGATGGTTTTCCAGCAAGAACCACTCAACACATTAATAGTCCTCCCACCAGCATTACCCTTAATAGCTGATTCAAAAATTAAATGCTACCTGTCTACTTCCTCCCTGAGAGAACAAAGGTAATACAGTAAACCCTTGATATTTCCAATTATCTGTTATAACCGAGTTTTCTGAGTTACTGGTCTGCATCAGCAAGCCCTTCTTCACCAGCTAGCGCACGGTCCGGTTGACTCAACTATTGTTGCAGCTCACAATGTAGCTCCTGGCCGACAGCGCTTTCTTCGGGCCATCGACTGGACGCACTCAGTCACCATGAGGCTCCCTCCCCTCTCACCAGCTGCCACCTCTTCCTATCACCCATCGCTTGGTTCACTCCCCACTCCACCGCTGCCTCCTTCTCCTTCTCCTGTCGCTTTATCCACTCCACCGCTGCCTCTTACTCCTCCCCCCGCAGTCGCCGACATCTTCCAAGGTAGAGAATGTCGGCAACTCCTGGGAGCAGGAGGAGGAGACGACTGTGGAGCCGGGTGAGGCTGTGGACAGAACGTCGGCCGACAGGAAGAGGCAGCAGCAGGTGAGAGGGGAGGGAGCCCCATGGTGATCGGGCACATCCTGTCGGGGGCAACAACGTGAGCTGCTACGACATCCGCGTCACCAGGACGGTGTGGGCCGCTGGTGCACCTTTCCAACCTCCCCTTACCCCCTCCAGCACCGCCTTCTCCTCCTTCTCCCCCAGTGTCACTGACGTAATCCACCTTGGAAGAAGTCGGTGACTGCGGGGGAGAAGGAGGAGAAGGGGACAAAGTGACAGGAGAAGGTGGAGGAGGGGAGAGTAGACTCAGCGACGGCCAACAGAAAGCGCAGCTGGTGAGAAGGAGGGAGCCCCACGGTAACCGAGTGCATCCTGTCAGTGGCAGCGGCCTGAAGAAAGCGCTGTCCCCAGGGGCTACAACGTGAGCTACAACAACAGCCGCGTCAACCAGATGGTGTGGGCAGTGAGGGCTGTATGAGGCCAGGGGGAATGCAAGCCGAGGTCCGTCCGTTATAACCAAAATCCATTACAAAGAGGTCTGTTAAAATGAGGGCGTACTATAATCCAAATATAAAGAATCTCAATAACGACAAGTTGATACCCTCGATGATAAGACAAAAGAAAGAACTGCTGAAAGTTTGTTCCTCAGTCCATGAGGAGTTGGATAGCCTAAAAATGTCTCACTTTTTTCCTATTCAGCAAACAACTAAAAAAAATTAATATACAATTTAAAGTGAGCCGGAACTGATTAAAAAATGTAGAACATTCAAGGCATTCAAAATTAATTGCTGACATTTTGTTTCAAAATCTTTGAAACAAGTCTACTCTGTCCACTTGTATTTAGACTCAGTGTGAATATTAACATTCAAACACCTAATACATTTGCAATGAATTTTATTTCAACTGGGATCAAACTATTTAAATTAAACTGATCGTAGCCTCTATGAAAAAGTAGATAAATGAATTTCACTTCGTTCTAATGTATACAATATTCCAATATATACACGTTTAAACTGTCCACTTTATAAAATAATGCAATTTTGAAAGAGTCCTGCATAAAATATTATTCATGACTGTGTTTTGCAAAATATGTGGTGTTACCAATTTATTGGGTAGGTAACTATTATAGTTATCCAGAGGTGGAAAGCGTGATACATTTCTTGTGAGTTAGTTATGAATTTAATATATCGTGAGTTTTTTTAATGTTTCAAATTCTTTAATGAAAGGTAGACATAGAATGCTGTAGTATCTCTTCGAGAGAAGGAATGAGTGATATTTCAGGTCGCAACCCTTCTTCAGACTAGTCTCAACCCGAAACGTCATCCATTCCTTCTTTCCAAAGATGCTGTCTGTCCCGCTGAGTTACTCCAGCATTATGTGTCTATCTAACATTAACAATGATTTAGTCATATTCTTGTATGTGACCATTTGAAATATTTGGGATTCAAATTGTGGTTTGGCCAACATGACCCTGGTTCCCGGGGAGTGTCCCTGGGAGCCGCACGGGCCCGATCCACTCCCTTAACAACCGCGGTGCCGACGACCGATAACCGTAGGCCCAAATCGCCCTACAGGCCTCCCATGGGCCTGCGGAGAAGCAGGGCGACAAGGCTGGTCTGGGCCGAAGGAGCCTTGGCAGTGGCAGCGGGAGCCTCGGTGGTGGTGGAGCGTGAGGGGGTGGGGAGGACAATGAGAACCCGGCATGGGGGGACCACCGTGAATAACAATGGAGGACCCGGCGTGGAGGGACCGCCGTGAGCGACAGTGGGAGGACAAAGGGTAACCCGGTGTGGAGGAGGGAGGAGCACTGTAGTTTTGAAAACCTCTGCCCAGGGGATAAGCCTGTGTTTGTTTATTTGTTTGTTCGTTCATTCCCATTTAGGCGCTGTGCACGCGGCAGCCAGACAACAGTCGCTTGTCCTTTGCTTTTTATTCACTTTTAATTTAAAGTCTTTATGTACCTTGTTGTGTGTTGTGACTGTTGGCAGACCAATTTCCCTCCTGGGATGAATAAAGTTTATCGTATCATATCGTATTAATGAATGCGATCAATCTCCCACTGTTCAGAAACAACACTGAAAGAACATATTCCAATGATTAATCTATTTAAAACCACAAATGCTTTGAATTTACTCAGTGTGAATATTAACATTCAAACACCTAATAAATTTGCAATAAATTCCTTAGTATTTTATTTCAACAGGCACCACGATATTTAAAGTAAACTAATCATGACCTCCAGAAAACAGTTGATAAATGAATTTCACGTTGTTGTTTTATACATTCATATTCTAATATATACAATGTGACTTTAAGGCTAAAGTTTAGAAAATATGTTTGTATCATTTAAAATTGACAAAAATTGGCAAAACTATCCTTATGGTCAACTGTCGATGGTCATAATAATAAATATGTGGCTAATAACATGATTCTCTGCGTGCCTGTTCATCTCTGAGATTAGCGTTTGGTTATTATATTTAATACAAACTTCTACCAGGTAATTAGTTAATACAAATGTACTGCACGTAATGCTTCTTTGTTAAGTAAGATTTCATTCTTGCATTCTCTCAAGAAATATTAAAGACTATTGGATTGTTGTACATTTAAGTGAAAAATACATTTTTGCCAGATTGTAGTTCACGAAGAGTTCAATTACATTCCTCGTTTAAAATAGGACATAGAACAGTGCAGCACAGGAACAGACCCTGTGGCCCCCAATGCCCATACCGAGCATGACGACAAGATAAGCTAATCTTCTCTGCCCACACGTGATCCACATCCCTCCAATCTCTGCATTAATAAAACTGGAAGCACTTTCCATCTGACTAATTAACCTTCACAGCTGTACAATTTTAGGATTTGAATTCCAATTGTTCAAATCTAAGTAAGCATCACTAATCACTCTATCAGTGGAGTGCAGAAAGGTCAAAGCGCCCCTTATCTTAGATGCACAATATCAGTTGGATTAACAGAGAATTCTATAATGATTTTTATGTTACAACTTATTTTTAGTAATCATAAAGCTCATTTTACTAATACAGATTAAGGACATTTAAACAAAACCCAAAATTACAGAAAGAAACTTGAAATATAAATTAGCAACCTACAATATATTCAAATATATCTAAATGCAATGGTGAATTTCTTTAGTACCATCAGACCACAGTTTAGAGCGGTCAGAACCATCATAGCACCAGGCCTCAACTAGATTGACTTTCATGATGCTAACCCTGTCAGTCTGTTTTTCTTTATTTATGCAGGACAGAATTCCATGAGCAAGGAAAATAATTGTTATTGTTTTTATACGTTAAAGCTTTCAAAGAAGAATAAATGTAAATGGAGTCTGTGAGATTACACTACCTATTATACTTGGCTATGGATCGATTGTGATTATGTATAGTATGGTTTGATTTGACTGGATAACAGGCAAACAAAATCCTTTCACTATATCCCAGTACACATGACAATAATAAACCTATACCAGAATTTATCATAACCAAATGATCCATAAAGCAAATGTTCCTAGAAGGGAACAGATTTAGATGAGAAGATGAAAAAGACTTTGTGTTCAATCTCCGCTTCACACTGTTTCCTTGTCTCACCTGAAACCCTGGTAAGGAATTCATTTATTTCAGTCCTTCTAGTTTAATCAGTAGGGAAATGGTTTCCTACTGCTGATTATCATCAAGTAATGCCTTTGAATAAAATACATATTTCAGTATCTACTTTGGTTGCCTGCTGTCGGTCAATGACAAAGCTGTATCAATATCAATATCAAGTAGCAGCTGCATAAAATACCACGAGGGTGATACTCCAACAAGTCTCCAGCTTTGGGGAAAGGAATGGTGGTAGAGGATTAGGAGATGAGGAAGAAAAAGCTGAAAAGAAGACAAAAATTAAAACTATGCCATTTAATGAATACAAGGTAATCTCCCCAACTGACTCCCAATCTTTCAAAGGAATGTGTACAATATACATTATGAAAATCTATTGAAAGATGAGAACAATCACATTGAAATTATTCAAGAAGAGTAAAATGATTTCCTTGGCTCTTGAAAATAACTGAGACAAAGTTCTAAGATAATGATCGTGTATAACAATCGACATCACCTGAGTAAAATGCCATTGCTTCTTGTCCCGATGCCATAATGTGGAATATTTCTCATATACATTTATAAATTTATGAGATATACGAGATTTGTGAGTCGTCATTAAATAAGGGTGAGGTGCCAGAAGACTGGAGGGTGGCAAATGTTGTGCCTCTATTTAAGAAGGGCCAAACGCAGACAGGTGGGAACTTGTAATGGGGGGCAGACAAAAATGCTGGAGAAACTCAGCGGGTGAGGCAGCATCTATGGAGCAAAGGAAATAGGCGATGTTTCGGGTCGAGACCCTTCTTCAGACATGGGGCATGTTGGTTGACAGGGGCAAGTTGGGCCGAAGAGTCATGCTGTATGACTCTATGACTCACTATGACTCTAAATAACCTTATGATTTACTCCTTCCTAACTGCGATCAGATATTTGTACAGTTTACCTTTTTCAACCTCAGCAGAACATTGAAACATCATTGATTCTTTTACATGATGGAGGGTCCAGAAATATTCTCCAAAGTATGAAATTCAATCTAGTCACTTATTTAACAAATTTCTATTCAAAGCATGCTTAGCTCTCTCTTTTATAGTGATGGCAGGGATGTGAGATGCAAGATACTGCAGATGCTGGAACCTGGAGCAAGTAAAAGCTTGTGAAGTTGTTTATTTTCATCAAAACCATGTCACTGATAATGAAGTGGTCTATAAAATGTTCCATGACATTTTTTTGGCATTCGGTCAGGATTGTGGGCCACTCTAATGCTCTTTGTACAAGTTACAGAAAGAGCAAGGACCTCATTTGCAAGGTTCACAGAACCGCGACGTTAGGTTTCCTTGGGTAATGCAGCACTGAAATTGCCACAGTCGGCTTTAGCACAGTGCTCTCTGTTGCTGCGCTCCACATTTTCACAGTTCTCTGCATGTAGCCCACAGTAGGTGTGATTTTTGCAGCCAGCTTAAAGGGGCATAACACTGAACAGGCACATAGTACGAGCTGCAGGAGTTCCGTCAGCGAAAGACAAGTAGGGAGTGCTCCCAAAGGATCTGGGGAGGCTGCTGGAGAACAGTAGCCCACAGGAGAAATGTGCTTTTTGCAATCTTTCAGTCAAGTGCTCCTGGCAAGAGATTGTCAGGGAGATATCCGCAAAGACATGAGCTCAGTCTCTCAGCCTGTGAAAGAATACAATGCAGGCAAATAGCATAGCTGATCTTCCTGATTCTCTGGGCTAAAAAGTACATTAAGTCTTTTGTGATTTAAGTTTGTGCCTTGATAACCTCCCTTAGACCAAAAGACCATAAGATATTGGAGCTGAATTAGGCCATTCGGTCCATCAAGTCCGCTACGCCATTCAATCATGTCTGATCTATTTTTCCCTCTCAACCCCATTCTCCTGCCATCTCCTAGTAACCTTTGAAGTCCTAATCAAGAATCTATCAATCTCTGCTTTACAAATACCCAGCGACAGCCTCCACAACCATTTGTGGCAATAAATTCCACCCTCTGGCTAAAGAAATTCCTCCTCATCTCCATTCTAACATTACGTCATTTTATTCTGAGGATGTGCCCTCTAGTCCTAGACACTTCCACTACTGGAAACATCCTCTCCACCTCCATTCTATCTAGGCCTTTCATAATTCAGTAGGTTCCAATGAGAACCCTTCTCATTTTTCTAAACTCCAGCAAGTACAGGCCCAGAGCCATCAAACGCTCCTCATGTGTGAACCTAAACATCCCCAGGATCATCTCATAAAACTCATCTGGATCTTCTCTGGACCTTATCCAGCAGTGAGCAACAAGGCATGAGATATTGCAAAGATTTGCAGCAGCTGCCTGGAATAATCACAAGGGTAGAATAACTGTAGATTTGAGTTCTAAAAGGAAAGTGGCCAAGGCACATGTGTGGAGTTGTTTATGAGGTCACAGATCGCACTGAGAACAAGAAGTCGAGTTTCAGTTTGGACCCTACATAGCACGGTTTTAGGGAAATGGGCTTCATTAGAGCTCATCCTGAGAATAAATTGCAGTCGATTTTCACAACAGTCAAATTGAAAATGTCACTGCAGCCAAATCCTGTAAGTTTGTTACTGTTGTCACTTGGTTCTTCTCTGGAAAATAAGGTCCTAAGAAGAAAAATCCAAACAAAAATGCAGAGGTGAATATCCAATAAAGTCCCAGACACCCAAAGATGTACAAAAATATCGTTCCACTCTGGTTTGCACTAACTCTGTTTGGACCTGCAAGCAATTTTCAAGCTCGGCATTTCTCCTGGGGATTTGGGGACATTGCAGAGAACAAATTATATAATCAAGAACTTCAAACAAGATCTTTGAATATGAAGTGATTAAACGTATGCTATAATCGCTCAGTACAACTGAGGTGAATATTGAGAGTATGAAATATTTTTCAAAGACATTGCCTTCATTCTCCGGTGGATGCCTAGAACATCTCATGGTAAACTAGATTAACATTTCATTCAAACTAGCCCTTAATCCCATATCCATTACCAATATGTGGTCTGTGAAATCCCCTAACTCCACTCACACCAGCCTCACCTGCTGCTAACCCCCTTCTTCTTCTTTCGTGCCCATCTTCCATGTTTCAAATGTTGACATCGCTGTCATCGTCCATCCTGAAAAGGACGCAAACTTCCGGCGACAATCAGTGGGAGCCATCACTTGTTGCAATAGATAATGGTGGTACTAGATTAGCTCGGGATGCTTCCAATATCCAGCCCAGCGGCGTGGATGCTTCTGCTATGGGGCTGTTAAACCCCTGATGCATGCCTTTGTTATCTCAAGACTCAACTATTCCAATGATTTACAAACCAGCCTTTGACCTCACACCCTGTTATTGTCCCACACTCTGATATCCACTTGCATTGAATCCTGTTCACCGCAACTCCTGGATTTACTGAACAGGATTGCCTCCTGAAATTGAAGTGGCTTGATTTTGATGTTTTTTCCATTAATTACCAACCCCAGCCCTTGGCACTGTTAGCAGCGCTATTAGTGGCACCAATCCAATAACACCACTTAATAGCTTTGTAATGCGCTAAGGTGATGCAACCCTTTGTAATAGAGCCATACAGCATGAAAATAGCCCATTCAGCCCAACTCATCCATGTTGACTAAGATGCACTCAAGAGCCATTTGCGTGTGTTCCTAAGATAATCCCATTTTAGGAACGAATGATGAAGGATCTTGACCTGAAACATCACCTATTCATTTTCTCCTGCAATGCTGCCTGGCCCCATGAGTTACTCCAGCATTTTGTGTTTATCTTTGGTGTAAACCAACATCTGCATTTCCTTCTTACACACTAGACACACTAGACCCATTTGCCCTCTGCACTCCTCAAATTCTGTCCTCTTGCACATTTCTGACTTTCATTGCCCCTTGATTGGCGTCTTCCCTTCAGCTGCCTGGGAGTGGCTCCAATAAATATTTCCATCCACCTTGTTCCATCTTTAAGTGTCAACAGAGATGAAGCACCTAGGCTTTGGTGCCACATTTAAGCTCATAACCTTTCACTTCTGAGACAAATGTGCTGTCAGCAAACATAACCTTCACTGGGATTAGAAATGAGAACCCGCAAAAATGTTGGAAAGTTAAATAAAAATAGAATATGCTGGAGCTGCACCACAGTGCCTTCAACTGGCCCAAATGGAACTCACACACACGTTGCCAGAATCGGACATGTGAGATATGCTGTTAAAATAGTTTAAAACACATAACTCTTTTGAATCTGTTGATAATAATAGATCTACATTTCTAACATGTTACCAAAGGCACCTTATAATAGAATAATTACATTATTTCATTAATAGCAGTGTTTTCTAAGAGTTGGCATGAGAAATGATGGTTACAAATCAATTCTGACATCGTCTCTTTTTATGGGGCAAACCAAAGGATTTTATGCAAAGATCATCTGTTATGACTGACCATTCTTGCACATAAATGTTTGAAATTCCAGCATTTTCAACTACAGGTTCCTTGTAGTTCAAAGTAGCTCAAAGTTCCAGGTCCAGCGCTTGTATGTTGGGTCAAATCTACATATGCTAAGAACAAATTCTGTAACACGTTTTCTGTCCCAGGCTCCTCACTGGTTAATATTTGCTACCAGCTCGCTGGTACAGAGTCTAGAACTATAGCCAAATGCTGCAAAATAGCCTGGAAGGAGCTAACAATAAAATACAGCAGTGTTTTAAGGGAAATTATCTACAAACAGCATTTGATGCATTTAGCGTTTGTGGTTAAACAGTAATTTGATGTCATAAGTTCATATCCACTGGCATATCAATGTACTGCAAATATCATTTAGGATAAGCTCGGGTTTAATGGAACAAACACAAATGTGCAAAGATCAAAAGTTGGAAATAAAGTAGCTGAAATGAGCAAATGTGCAAAATTAAAAACATAAAAACATAAAATAATAAGGAAAAGATCAATTGTTCTACTGGTAAACAATGATGACATTGTAAGTAAGTAAACACTCGTCCAATTACTTGAATTTAGTGCTTTGGTCTCTTATCATTATTATCCAACACAAGCTATGGACAATGAGATACAAGGAACTGCAGATGTTGGTTTTGTGTTTTGGTTTGTAAACCAGCACCTGCAAGTCCTTGTCTCCAACACTCTGTGTCTTTTTTTAAGCTAAAGACAATCTTGGATTTAGGTTTACCATATTTAAAAGAACAGGGTCTTAACTGGATGGATAGTAGTTCATTGCGCCTTGAGAATGTGAGGGTTAAACTGAACCGTTCCATGGATATGTTTGCAATACATCTCGGTGTCGATGTTGACGTGAATCTTAAACAGTTAAACAAAACGCTCGGGTTTTATATTTTTTTTAGACCTTCTGAGAGTTTATTTGCAATGAGCCTCATACTTGGATCAATCGGAAGATGAGAGGAGGGGGGGGGGGGGGGGGGGGGGGGGCTGTTCCTTTTACTGCACTCTGTATGTTCTGCGTGAGTTATTATTTCCCCACAGCTTGATCATTTCCACTTAAGGGGAGGGTGAGGGGAAATCCTCCATTCTGAAAGCGCTGGTTGCCATGGCTTTCACTCAAACCTTCTCAACCACCGAGCACGTCCTCCCGAGTGGCGTCAGAACAGTCTGTTGGAGACGATGAGAGTGCGGCGTGTTGGTACTGATGCTCTAGCAGTGCACATACCACTTCCACGCTTTATACTTTATATGGGTAGGCGCTGGCGCAAGGTGTAGTTCCAGCCGGGTGTCGAGTCACAAAACCCCTGTGCAAAAGTAACTTCCATCTCAACTGGAGATCCGAAGAACTTTCTCCGCGTGGGATAAGATCAGTGTAAGTTTTCAAATACCAATCCGTTGCACGTCTGTCCATGGTGTGGCTACAAGTGCTGAAGGATGAATTCAATCAGTTTGGTTTCCTGTATGGTGGGACATTATATTGGCAGCCAGGGTGCAGATAATTCGCAGAGGTTGGCATTGCCCGGTTAAGAGGGAACAGAACACCTTTGCGAAACTTTAAATCAATCTCTGGACTAGATGGCGTCCAAGTGGAATATCTGAACGTTTAGTCGGCGTGTCCGTTGTCCGCGCACGCCTTTTCTTTTTCAGTTAAATCCGTGTTTAATCGTACGGCTTGCCGGCAATGTAAAACTCGATTAAACAGCAATCATTTCGTTCAGTTTCCAGTTCAGTACAAACGCTCCAAGAACTTGTAGGAACCACTGTCTCCTCGCTTGCTATTATTGTAATTGCGATTTGGAGTGTACAGTCGCTTTGCCTTTTGTTTTAACCTCTCGAAGATGTTAAACCTTTACGGCAATCACGACCACGGCGATCCCTGAAACCGCGGAGATGCTTATTTTGAATGTTGTTGAGCGGTAGCTTGTGTAGAAAATGGTATTGAACAGTGCTTAATACAATCCGATGCTTCATAAAAAACACACACGGACGTCTGCAGCAGTCTGCAACAGGTGAAGATATATGTTTTGTGTGTTATTTTGCAAAGTCTCTCGAAATATAATCATAAATAAGAAAACAATGTTGTTAAAACTATAATTCAAATGATGTTTTGTCTGGGATCGCATATGAGTTATATTTCTTGATGTCATCGTGAAATCACATTGTGTTCAAAGGTTAACAAGATGATGTTTAAAAAAAATATATACCCGATGCTGTCCTCGATATAATGCAAGTGAAAAATGTTTATTTAACAAAAAGGCTGTGCAAACCACCAGCTGTCATTTGTAAGAGATTGAAAATGGAAATGTAAATGTAACGATTAATTCCAAGTATTCTTATTTGGGGTGATTTGCAATTCCTTTGTGATCCATTACTTTTGCAGCATGATCGGCCCAGTTGGATGTTGTATCCAAATCGCATTGTAGGTATCCCCTCTCTCTCTCCACCCCCCCAGCCATGTTACTTCTGGCTACCGAATGGGACACGGTTCTGCGTCTGGGATAATTTCAGCAAAAGGTTCAACAAGAGACAACTGTATGTAAGATAAAATACCAGTCATCGGAGGCAGTCTTAAATAAAACAAATCCGGGTCCCTGGTTCCCACAAGGACCCCAGCCCGAGGTTATGTTATCTGCTATTTAGTTTGGAGAACATTATTACAACCTAGCTGAGGTAAGTTTGGATGAGAAACGCGACACCTTTTCAGCTGTTTTCAAGTAAATTACCGGTAGTGTGCAAAAATGTAATTAGTAGGACAATGGGACTTTATGGCCAAGTTAAGTTACATAATTTCGGACTTTAAAGGTACAGGATGGCACCTAAAACGTGGCGACTGCTGTGTACTGCCTCAATGTAGTCCATTATGGTACACTCTTGCAGTGAGTACGATTGTCCCTAATGTACAATAGGATTGCCACACTGTATGCACACACATAAAAACGTTTCACTGTATTTAGGTAAATGTGAGTTTAAAGTACCATTGAACCATTGAGTAGCAAACAAGTGCTGCTTCTCACCAAATCTTTTATTCAACGTGGATAAATGAGCCCTTCACTAATGTAGCGTTTAATAACAGACATTAATTATTGTGCCCATACTTAATACAATAGAGCATAGTTGTAGGAGTTTTCTAATAGTTTGATATAATTTAAGCTAAATCAGAGAGGGCCACCGGAACGATGGATTGCATTTGTATCATACGGCTGACAATGATATTTTATAAACAATAGAAGTGATTAATATTCAAAGTTTATTTTTCATATGGGAACTAATCTGTGTAGGGTTTGGAGGCATGTGATAAGGTTTAGTGGAGTATAATCCATATTCTTCTCAGGTGATAACACAAATGGTCATATAAGATGGATCATGATTTAAATTGTGTCCTTGGCTCTTTAGGATGGCATTGTGGCACAGCGTTAGAGCTGCTGCCTCACAGCGCCAGAGACCCGGGTTTGATCCTGACCACCGGGTGCTGTTTGTGTACATCATCACTGTGATCGCGTGTGTTTTCGCCAGGTTCTCTGGTTTCCTCCCACATCCCAAAGACGTGCAGGGTTGTAGGTTAATTGGCTTCTGAAAATTGCCTCTGGTGGGTGTGGAATGCGAAAGTGGGATAACATTGAACTAGTGTGTGTGGGTGATCGATGGTCAGCATGGACTCGGTGGGCTGAAGGGCCTGTTTCCATGCTGTATCTCTAAACTAAACTAAAAATAAGGGGCACTTTTAGTTAACTTTCCTTTCTTTACAATGCCCTCACATAGCTATTGATCTTTATGGCTCTTTCATTCTCTTCTCTCTCTTATAGTTTGCTACACTTTCTAACTGTGCCTGGTTACAGTGATGTGAGGAGTTTCATCCAGGATGACGTTGCTGGCAGGAGACAGTTCGGACTATGATTACAGCACCCTCAGCTGTGCCTCCGACACCTCCTTTAATCAAATAATCTATAATGAAACACAAAGTCTGAAAGGCGTGTTTCTACAATCGAGCTCATCTCATTTCCCCTCAACAAGACTTGTTCGGCAGTACACTCCCAGGGGATCGCAAGCACCAGGTTGTAATAAATGTCGGAGGAATTAAATACATACTACCCTGGACCACTCTGGACGGCTTTCCTTTAACACGTCTTGGACAGCTTCGGTTTTGCCAAACCTTTGATGAAATAATGAAGATTTGCGATGATTACGATGTGACATCAAATGAATATTTCTTTGACCGAAACCCAGGTGCCTTTAGAACAATACTGACTTTCCTAAGGGCTGGGAAGTTGAGACTCTTGAGGGAAATGTGCGCCCTTTCTTTCCAAGACGAATTGCTCTACTGGGGCATTGAGGATGACAACCTGGAGTGGTGCTGCCGTCGCCGATACCTACAGAAGATCGAGGAGTTTGCAGAAATGAATGCTATTGAGGAAGATCTGGTAGAGGGTGAAAAGTTGGTTGATTTAGTTGAATCGTCGAAATGCAATAGTTTCATGACACAACTCGGGGATATGGTGGAAAACCCCCAGTCAGGACTTCCAGGAAAAATATTTGCCTGTCTCTCTGTTATATTTGTGACAATCACTGTTGTTAATCTATCAATCAGTACCATGCCTGACCTCAGAGCCGAAGAGGATCAAGTAAGTTTGCTCTTATACTTCCTAATGACTAATACTTGTCTTGACAGTGTACAGTTAAACCATATTTTATCAACAACTGCAAGACATGGTTAGGTTTCAATATCCAATGGTATTATTTAGTCTAATAATTTAGTTCAGTTTAGTTTATTGCCAAGTGTACCGAGGTACAGTGAAAAGCTTTTGTCGCATGCTAACCAGTCTGCAGAGAGACAATACATGATTACTATTGAGCCATTCACAATATACCGATTTAGAAATAGAAAATTACCTCGGCCAATTCTATGGCAATATAATATTTGCATATGTTTAAAATAATTCTGGCTTCATATTGTTCAGTAATCATATAATAACGTTTCACAAAGTCATGGAATGATACAGATTAGAAGAAGGTCATTTGACCCATTATGCCTGTACCATCTCTTTGATAGCTCTTCAATTAATTCAGCTCCCTTACTTTTGCCCCATGGCCCTTCAACTATCCTTTCAAGTATTGTCCGATTCCCACAAATGTGATTGGTGTGTCTGCTTTCATCGTGCTTTCAGGCAGCACTTTTAAAAATTACAGAAAAATATTGTGTATAAAAAAAATTGTTTTCTCATGTTACCTTTCGTTCTTGTTTCAATCATCCCAAACCTTGTTCGTCTGCTTCTCATGCATCTGCTGTTGTAAAACATTTTATTTTCTTACTTACATTCCCAAAATGTTTCTTACTTTTGAACACCTCTATTAATTATTTTCTGCTCAAAGGAAAGTAAACCCAGCTGCCTTTCTACATCTTGATTTATCTATAAGAGTAAACAGCACACTAAACATGCTCCCTAGTTGATAGCAGAGTTGTGTGAACATATTAACAATGATTGAAAAAGAAAAAACTACACATGTCCATCCTTCCTATGACACATATATTTCTGTACTGCACTCCATGTTAAAGCTGCAGGGTATTCCTTTCCATTAATAAGTTCCAGAACAATCGTCACAAAAACACTGGAGGTAGGTTTGAGTGTACATGTTCCAAAATATACTTGTTCACATGTGTCACCTGCCACCCCAAATCCCCCTCACTATTGTGGGCAGTAGAGGTAACATTGTCCCAGGGAAACGCAGGTGAGTACACACATACAACGATAGACTCACAAAATTAGATACCAAGGATGAGGCATAAACTGTATCATTTGATGATCTGCGGCACAGCAGTACCTGATCAACACATCTGAACACACAGTCTATCACAAAATATTTTGTGCTCTTATACATACTGAATGATGTCTTAAACTCTCATTTTAATGGACCTCTTTATTACGGATTTTGGTTCTAGCGGATGGACCTGCCGACCGCCACCCCCAGCCCCCACCCTCGCTCCTGCCTTTGCAGGCCGCAAAGCCCTCCTGGCCACTTCCAGGCCAGACCTACCACTGCCACCACCTCCCCACACAGCTTCCTCAGCTGCTACCAGGCCATGCTTGCCACCGCAAGAGCCAACCCTTGTCTGTACTCCGACCGTCCGTGGGCCACTATCATTCACTTCGCCAATCCTCACCTGTCCGCAGAGTCTGAAGAAGGGTCTCCACCAGAAACGTCACCTATTGGTGTTCTCCCAGAGATGCTGCCTGACCTGCTGTGTTACCCCAGCCACTTTGTGTCCCTTTGTGTATTAACCAGCAACTGCAGTTGTTTGTTTCTACAAATAATACCTTACTCAAGATACTACAGTATCTCGAGCTCGGGATGGTAGCAGAATCTGTGGAGGGAATGGAAAGCAGTTTGATTCTTGCTGCTGCCTGATCCCCAGAGTTCTTCCAGAGGTGTGTTTTTTGCTGAAGATTCTGGTCTTATGTCTCCATTTGATCGACTCTTGTTAAGTAATGGGTGAAAGATTACTGGGAGTAGGTGAAATTACAGAATTGTCATCACTCTCAGATCAGCTGTGTTCTTATTGATGGTGGAGCAGATTTGAGGGATTTACTCTTGTTCCTAAATATAAATAGATCTGAGGCATGAATGCTTTCTGGTTAATAGTAAAATTAATACATTTATAGAAACACAACTGAAAAGTGTACATAGTTTTTCTCCAAAGGAGAATCTTATTGGAGAATTAAAGGAGCATGTTAAACTCAATAGAATCTGTTTCATCGTGCGTTTAGAAGATGGATGATCCATGCCTTAAATTATTTAAACTAGTCATTGATTCATCTTCCATCTTCCTTGTTGTGAAAATATATCTCTTGCTATCTTGGCACCTTTGAGCCATTTGGTCATTTGAAGAATAGATTTTAAAAGCCCTTCTGCGAAGAAGATATCCTACCCAATTTTCACTTCTAAATGACCAGGTTTGATTTTAAAGTTATGTTATTTTCAGTTTATTTCTCTGAAGTATTTTTTCTTTATTTACAGTATCCTATAGAATCAATTTGTCATTTAAAAAAATGATTGGATCATTTACCCAAACCTTTTAAATGGAAAGAAAAGTGGGATAGGTTTGGCAGCCTAACATCATCATTTAATTCCTTGTTATCATTCTGCTCATTTTATATTATATCTTATCCTAGGTAAAAATAATTTACGTGCAAATCTAAATAATGCATAATTTCTTAAATTTTGTATTTCTGTTCATGTGTATTAAAACTCAACAGCCTATTTGACTATATTATAGCTGCGTGTTAGTTATTTTTGATTTTCGTATGTCCTTAAGAATCCACTTTATCTTTCATCAGTTTGAAGTGGATGGATTCAAAGTTTTCCACAATAATTCCTGTAGTTATTTCTATTGCATAATATAGTTATGCCGCTTTGCAATTTCCATGACCACTTACACAACTTACTCAGTCAAACAGAAAGAAAACCATCTCATATCCCACATGAGGAGCCTACAATCTGATAGCAAGAACACAGCTGCTATTTCCTATCTATTGCATAATTGAGACTAAAAACAATCATATCAAGTTTTATTGACCTTAAATTCCTTTATTTTAAACCTTTGGTTTGGCTCAGTCCTACTGTTTAGGTACAGATAGGATGGTAGAGATGCATAAATGTATCCTCTGATTTATGCTGCAATTAGATATTGAATTCAAAGCAATTCCTTATCATTAGTGAAATACAGAGAACAGGTCAGAGGCTCCGCATGAAGTTATTGTGAGCCTCTTTATACTTATGGTGGTATTTATACTTGGGGGGAGAAAAAAAAACATTGCAGTATGCTGCCTATGAAAAGAAAATCTTCCACTAAATAATGTCCATAAACAATCTGGAAATAAATACTCCCCAGCTCTCAGGCAGTATTTTTAAACCAATATTTACATTTTGTTGGCTACATTTATACATTGTATTTATACATTCTTACCAGCATCAAATTCACTTCAGTTAGTCTTTTGGCCATTCCCAACACTTTTCCATTTCTGCTTCTTATCTCAAGATTGCAGCTTTACTTTAAACTATCTTCAATTTCTTTGCAACAGTAACAGTGTACATTAGGGCAATTATTCATTTTGGAAAAAAAAGACAAAATGTTATAGATTGAGACCCATCGTGAGATGGGATATAAAACGAGCTAAATTCCCGACATCTAATTCATGCTGCCAGCCCAGGGCTAAAATACAGACGTTGGGAGATCATTAATAAAATAAAAGACCATTGATGAAAGCAATAGCTTTAATTAAAGTAATAATGGAGGCTGGGGAAAGTTGTAAGGATGAACTGAATCCTATTTAAATGTTGTTAAATCAGTCACACTTCCAATGTTTTGCCAGTCATTTATGTAACTTATGTCAGGGGACAGCTACGGAATCAATCTGTGGAGAAGATGGAAGCAGATTTGTATCCTGTAGCATTCGCTGAAATGTCTTGCCTTGTCCTCGAACTGTGGCAGAGCACTAGAGGCGAAAGGAGAAATTGTTGATGAATAAAAAAACTTTAAGCTGTATCTTCTTGCCTGTTGCTTACTGCCAGCTTCTGGCCTCGGGCAAAAGTAATGAACAGCAGTTAATCTGAAAATTGCCAACTATCCTGGAAAGAGTTGTCATTTTCTCCTGATATAACTATCAATAACATTTGTGCATTTTTACTCCCTCCAGTTGTTGAAATTAGCTTTGCAATCAATCAGATACCTACGTGAATGGAAAATAATTTCCTTGGCATGGATTTCCTTTTTCCTAGGTTAGGGGAATCAAAAACTAGAGGGCATAGGTTTAAGATGAGAAGGAAAGATTTAATAGGATTCTGAGGGGCAACTTTTTCATACAGAGGGTGATGGGTATATAGAATGATCTGCCAGAGGAAATGGCTGAGGTAGGCAGTTCACCAATGGAACTAGTCTGGAAGGGCACCTTGCTCAGCATGGGTGAGATGGGCTGAAGGTCCCATTTCCATGCTGTGTGATTCTCTAACTCTATGGCTAATGAGGAAAAACACAGGGCAACGTGACTAATTGGCAGTAGTTTTTAAAATAGCTGACAGTGACAACAATAGGCTGAACAGCATCCATTTCATTAGTTGAAATCCAAAATAATTGTGATCTTTTGGGGAACAGCAATCAATTTTTGTTCAAGATTACAGCTTCTGCGTTTCTTGTGTCTCCACAAATATCTTTTTATTCTCCCAAATTCCATCAACTCCACACACAAATTCTTCCACTCACCAACACTCATGGGGCAATTTTGTGGTGGCCTATTAACCTACCTACCGCCATGCCTTTAGGGTACAGAAGGACACCAGAGCATTTGGTGTAAACCCAGAGAAAACTGAACAGGCTGCACACAAAACATCACCAGTGGTCAGGATTGAACCTGGCTCACTGGAGTTGTGAGGCAGCAACTGTGCTATTTTGCTGCCTCAAGAAATCTGAAGCAGATTTTCCCACTGAAAGGTCTTGTATGCTAGAACATAGAATGCTCCCACTTGAACTCCAAATTATTTCATATGATAGGTGGGTGGTTAAACATCAATACAATATCTATGCACTTGGAACTAAATTAAATTGCATCAGATATTTGATTTTTAACTTTATTAAAAATATAGTAGTTCTATATTTTTGGCAACTTTGTCGATAAAAGAACATCTTGGAAAATTGGTTACACTGACCTCTGCTTTGTGCAATCTACAATTTTGAAGAAAATTTGTATAGTTTAAAGCGTAGTTTGCCCTGGTAAAAATTGAACATGAATGGTTTTATGGTCAACTAGTGCCCTTGGTACGCCACCAGAATCAGATGTGTAGATATAATAAGAGATGTTTGTGGCTGTGGTCATACAGATATAGAGTCATACAGCACGGAAACACCCCCTTCAGCCCAACCTGCCCAAGTCGACCAAGCTGCCCCATCTATACTAGTTCCACCTGCCCACGTTTGGCCCATACATCTAAACCTTTCCTGTGCATGTACCTGTCCAAAATTGTTTTTTTAATTTTGATATGGTATCTGCCTCAATTACCTCCTTTTGGCAGCTCATACCATATACCTACTGCCCTGTGTGTGAAAACGTTGCCCCTTAGATTCCTATTAAATCTTTACCCTCTCACCCTTAGACCTGTGTCCTCTGGTTCTTTAATTCCTTTAGAATCAAAGGGAACCCAGGACCAATTTATACCCAATTCACACCGCTTTGCATTAATCAGCGAGTATTATTAAGTTCTAATGAAAGTTTTTTTCAATCTGAGACATTAATTGTTTCTTTTTCCACTGATGCCACCTGACTGTTGAGTATTCCCAGCAATTTCTGTTTTGTGTTATATTTTTTATGACGTTAATGGATCCTTTCATAATTGTTTTAACAACCTTGTCTGTAACTGAGGCGAAACAGAAACAACCGAACCACAAGTTGTTATTAACATGAATCTAGACCTTGCATTACACGAGGGATTAATGGAAGACCGAAATGTTAGATTGATGGAGCTGGCTTTTAATTGTTTCAAAAAGCAGTGATCCATGCATAGCACGTTCATTTGGCAATCTTTTAGTTTACAGAAACTAAATAGATGTGGCCACCAACCTATAATAAAAATTATTATGGTTGAATTAAAATAGAATCATAAATAGGTTTCAATGATTATCTGGTAATATATATTCTGATAATATTTTTCCTTTGCTTCCTCAAGTTATGATTTGTGCATTTTCCTTCATTGATTCAACATGACTTCATTCCTGAGACGGAGATAATGATATAATGGTTAATGATATAATAATTTTGCCCCAGAATATGATGCACAATTGTGAATAGAATCATGCCATGCCACATTTAGTGAAATTGGTGTCACGTATGTTTGGGAGCAAGTAGAGCAGTCAGTCATGAGGTCATAAGGACATAATTTGATAGGAGTTGAGTTAGGCCATTCGGCCCATCAAGTCTACTCCGCCATTCAATCATGGCTGATCTATCTCTCCCTCCTAACGCCTAGCAGTGCTACCCCCGATGGAGCTCATGCTTTATCTAAGGACTGTCAACAAATTTAACGACTGAACATTGAGCCTAATTAAAGTAATCTTCCACTACTAAGTGGGTTAATTTGATTGTTAGTTTCCTCTGGCTGTTTGCCACAATTCTAACAAATATTTTGTGTTTGTGTAGGAAAGAACTGCAGATGCTGGTTTAAAACTGAAGATAGATACAAAATGCTGGAGTAAACTCAGCGGGACAGGCACATCTCTGGATAGAAGGAATGGGTGATGTTTTTGGGTCGAGACCCTTCTTCAGACTGAGAGGGGAGAGGGAAATACCAGAGATTAGGGAGTGTTTTTTTAAGGTGCGGAAATGAGACAAAGGGGATGGAGATCAAGGAAAATGTAGGATAGATCATTGTTAGCTAGGAGAAGGTAGCAACAAAGCAGAGACAGAATGGTCGGAGAACTGGGAAGGGTTGATGGGATGGAGAGCTAGAGTTGCTTGAAGTTAGAGAAGTCAATGTTTCATACCGCTGGGGTAAGCTGTCCAAGCGAAATATGGAGGTGTTGTTTTCCTGCAATTTGCACTGGGCCTCACTGATAATGGAGGAGGCCCAGGGGACAAGAAAGGTCAGTGAGGGAATGGGAAGGGGTTAAAAATTTAGCAACCGTGGAGATCAGATAGGTTTAGGCAGACTGAGCGAGGTGTTCAGCAAAACAATCGCCGAGCCTGCGCTTGAGTCTCGCCGATATACAGGAGTCCACACCTGGAACAGAGGATACAGTAGATGAGGTTAGAGGAGGTGCAAGTGAACATCTGCCTCACCTGAAAAGACCTGTTGGGGTCCTTGGACGGGAGCCGGAGGGGGAGGTTGTAGGGATAGTTGTTGCGTCTCTCTGCGGTTGCAGGGGAAAGCACCTGGGGGGGGGGGGGGGGGTTGGTTTGGGATGGGAAGGGACAATGTTAACCTGGGGAGTTGCAGAGGGAACGGTTTCCTCTATTTATTTCAAGTTTTAAAAAGTTTTATCTTGACATTCATCGGATCTTCATCTTGTAACAATCTGCGACACTGACTGTGTTTGAGCTAGAATATTACGCTCATCAGAGGATAACTGGAAAGCCAACACCGTCTTATCTGCTGGTGCCTCCCATGCACCATTCCTGCTTAAGTACCTTAGTATGGATTCAATAAATGCCTCGTACCGCACTGTATGGGTAGAGCTGACCTCTGGCCTGCTATAAACTGCTTCCTTCATCCAGCCTGTTCTAGTGGACTCCATGGTGTAGCTATTAACGAACATAATATTTATTATGTGCTGTATAAGTATTAAATGTACTGTGAGGTGGAGGATAAAAGAAGGGAGAAGCCAAATTTAAAAGCCCTTTCTTGCCCCGGTTGCCCACAGAGAACTTGTCTGAGTTACCAACGCCTGTCCAACACTTTACTGTCACTCTCTCATGACTCCGACGCAGCAGTTTATTAGCACAAATTCAATTCAATTCAAAGGTAAGAGACATCAAAAATAAATATTCCAATGTAAATCCAAGGGTCCTGTTAAACTGCATGAAAATATTAACTCTCTTTCACTGAAGCATCCTCAGGGTGTTTATCTTCCATGTGCCTTACTGTCCTGGAGCTGTAGTGCGGCATTACTCGATTGCCATGTGGTTTAGAGTTTAGTTTAGTGTTTATAAATACAGCATGGAAACAGCTCTTCGACCCACTGAGTCTGCGCTGACCAACGAACTCCGAAAACTAGTTCTATCCTGCACACTAGGGGCAAATTTACAGAAGCCAATTAAACCTACAAACCTGCACGTCCTTGGAATGTGGGAAGAAACCAGAGTTGCTGGAGAGAACCCACATGGTCACAGGGAGAACGTACAAACTCCATACAGAGAGTATGGTCGAGATTAAACCTGGGTCTGAGGTACCAGAAGGTAACCACCATCTACGGAGGAACCCTAGCTCCACCTGCAGAGTTGCCTTGAGCCATAATAGCACCACTAAAAATATTTCTCATCTGTTTCAGAAGAAACTAGTGAATGGCTGTGACAGATAACAACCTCCTTTATACATTCTAATCCACAGTGGTGTGAGTTTACATGGCACCAGTCTAAACTTGTATTTCAACACTCTGACATTAGGTCTCTGCAGTTAACATATGCATAACTTGGTTTGAGTTGGAATATTTATTTTTGTATAAAATGCTGCCAATTTTTGAATTGTGACCATGTATATGCTGCAGTGGATGGCAACAGAGGAACAGCCACCAATTTCTGCATCATGATCAAGTTCACTGGTGTGTGAATGGATTGGCCCGATATCCATAGATATGCTCCAACCTTTGCACAAAGCCCTCTGCCAAGTTATAGACACATCCAATTCCTCTGCAACGTAAAGTGCGAGTGCTTGTGCTATCATAGAACATGGAATAGTATAGCACAGGAACAGCCCCTTCAGCCCACAATATCTGTGCTGAACATGATGCCATGTCTGAAGAAGGGTCTCAACCCGAAACGTCGCCTATCTCCTTCGCTCCTTAGATGCTGCTGCACCCCGCTGAGTTTTCTCCAGCCTTTTGTGTACCCTTGATGCCAAGACCAATTCTTATCTATCTGCCCATAAGCCATATCTCTCCTTTCCCAGCATATCTAAAATCTGTCTTCAAAATGTATTCCACTGGAATTAATGGAACCACAATAAAAGTACTGACATGAATTTGCAATGCATTTAATGTTCCAAACCAGGAACACATTTCTAGAAGGCTGGCTTTTCTCAATACCATTCTTAATTTGCCTACATTTACTAAAAATCCCAGAGCCTGGAATATTTTAGGTCTGGTGATGTCGGTGCTATTTTTACAGATCCTTTGAGTGTAATATGTGATGCTAAATCACTTACATTATTTCTCACTAATTTTTAATATTTTGTACACATGTGAATTTGCTTGTCTTTTTCTCATAATTTAAACTGGAACGTGAAATATCCTGTCCCAGTTATGCATAAAAATTAGTCATGCATAAATTTGTTCAATAGTCTTGTCTCAAATAGGTTTGATTTATTATAATAGTTTTATCACTTTATCTTGCTAGAATCCAGAGATATTGAGGTTTAGATATACAGCACAGACACCAGCCCTTCAGCCCACTGAGTCCACACTGACCAGTGATCCCCGCACATTAACACTATCCTTCACACACTAGGGACAATTTACATTTATACCAAGCCAATTAACCTAAAAACCTGTACGTCTTTGGAGTGTGGGAGGAAAGCAAGATCTTGGAGAAAATCCACTTGATCACAGGGAGAATGTACAAACTCCATACAGACTGCACCCATAGTCAGGATCGAACCCGGGTCTCCGGCGCTGTAAGGCAGCAACTCTACCGCTGCGCCACCATGTCACCATGCATTAAATAATTATTTTATTTTATCCATTAACTAAGGAAATCAAAGTCATAAACTGACATTTGTTTTCAATTATATCTAAAATTAACAATACGTAGAGTCTGAAAACAAATAATAGATCCAATAATAGTTTATAGATTATCCACGTGAATATTCACATGGATAATCTATAAACTATTATTGTATCTATTAAAGAGATAGACGGTTATGAGTCACGTGCAGGCAGAGGAGATTAATTTAATTTTGCATCACGTTTGGTACAGACATTCTGGGCTGAAGGACCTATTCTTGTGTTGTACTGTTCAATAATCAAATAAGAGACCACAATTTAATTTCAGATACGAGAAATCTTATATTTTAGAGTTGAAATCAGTTTCAGAGTATAAAATAGTAAAATTGAAATATTCTGCTGTGACTAGAGGGGTACAATTCTTTAGTTCTTCAAACCAGGCATTAGTCAGGCAAAGCTCAACCGAAATGGACAACTTCCCGAAGACCTTACTAAATTACTCTCTGGGTTTCATCATAATAAATCAGCCAAACAGGAGAGAGAACACTAGGGAGTTGAACAGAAATGAGAGAAGTTGATTGAGGAGGGAGGATCAGGCTGGAATATTGCCCAGCCCTCTAATCTTCCCAAGACAAGTGGCCTTCCCTTGAATTCCCAAGTGCAAGACCACACGAGATTGACCAGATTTTTTTATTGATTTGATTCTGTGCTTTTTATCAGAAAATGTCTCTTTGGTGCATTAATAGCCATAGAGGTGAATTAGTTTGGAGTGTGCTGTATTTCAAATTTCATCTCTTTTTTATGAGGTCACAAAACCTTTCTATCACAGGAAACGTTTGTTTTTGCTTTCAAATCTAAAATCGACAACTGTCTTCTTGAACATTGCATATTACTTCTCATTTCTGAAATTTGGTTTCATTTAAATAAATGGAGACAAATTTCTGAAATGATGTGCAAAGCTTAAACTCTGCAATGTTATACAATTGGGACATGAAAACGGAGTCCAGCTTCTGCCTCAGCCTTTCTGCAGAAAATGGAAGCTGTATGATATTCCCATGAACACAGTGAAGATGATTGTTTACCTCTTAACCTTTACTGTTCAAATTCCTGGACAATTTCATGACTAATTGACATTTTATTGTACCTGTACAGTCACAGGCATTTTTATATTTTTGAACAATGTTTAGTTCTCTGAATTTATTCAGGTTGAATTTTGTTATGATGATCCTAAAAGCCCTGTCCCACTGTACGAGCTAATTTAAGAGTTCTCCCGAGTTTGTCCTGATCCGAACTTGGAGATTTCCGGTAATCGCCGCTCGTAGGTACTCCGGGCTCACGTGGACATTTTTCAACATGTTGAAAAATCTTCACGAGTCTTCCCGAGCTTACCGCGTTTCCCGAGTACCTGCCGTTAGCGTTACGAGCCGCTAAGAGACGTACCCGCTACGTTCATTCTACGTGCTTACCGCAAGTTTGATTTTTTTTTAATACTCGGGAGAGCACTTGAATGAACTCGTACAGTGGAACAGGGCTATAAAGCATTCAAAATTATAAGCATTAGCTAATTAAATCTCGCTGATCTAATTTCATCATAGTTTCTAATACAGGTTTAAATTTTATCAATTTGTTTAATTTTCTCAATATATTTTAAAAATGTGTTAAGTACCTCTATATGAATTACAATTATAGTTGAAGAAATGTTTTACGATACAAGATCAGAACTTAATAAATTCTGGCTTCAAAGTTATGCCATGCTTAGCCTGTTAAATACCCGTAAAAATGTCCAAGTCACAATCATAAAATCCTATTGGATTGAGTGAGAAAAAATAAAGGATAGTCCTATTAGAAGGAGCCTATTGCTATATTTTAATGGAAATAAATTTGAGGGTGAAATTTGTAGATTATTTCAAGAACCATGCATTAATGAAACCAGCTGGTGGAACTCATGGACAAAGGGTCCCAACATTCCCCTTTCCCCGAATTTCAGTCTGAAGAAGGATCTTGACCCGAAACGTCACCTATTCCTTTTCTCCAAGGATGCTGTCTGACCCACTGTTACTCTATCTTTTTGTGTCGATCTTTGGTTTAAACCAGCACCTGCAGTTCCTTCCTACACACACTGAAATACTGACCATCCATTTCCCTCCCCAGATGCTGCCTGACCCGTTCAGTTCCTCCAGCTGCTCTTCTTATGTTGCTATAAATTACACCATCTGCATTCTCTTGTGCTGAATAAGGTTAAAAGAGATTTTATATGTTAAAAAAATTAAAATGTGATGACATTTATTCATTGTTTTGTTTGATATTTTTTATCTACAGGGTATATGTTCCCAGAAGTGTTACAACATTTTCATCGTGGAGACTGTATGTGTAGGTTGGTTTTCTCTGGAGTTTGTGCTACGTTTCATACAGGCCCGCAGCAAGTTTGTGTTCCTAAGGACTCCTCTGAATATCATTGACATTATAGCTATCTTGCCCTATTACATTACCCTTCTGGTGGACCACACCTCAGTGGAGAATGGAAAGCCTGGAGGAGGAAACAGCTACCTTGACAAAGTGGGGCTGGTTCTGCGAGTTCTTCGTGCCTTGAGGATTTTGTATGTCATGCGCCTTGCTAGGCACTCCTTGGGATTACAAACACTGGGACTAACTGCTCGCAGATGCACACGCGAATTTGGACTTCTCCTGTTATTCTTGTGCGTGGCCATTGCACTCTTTGCTCCATTGCTATATCTTATTGAAAATGAGATGGTTAGTTCACATGAGTTCACAAGTATCCCAGCGAGTTACTGGTGGGCGGTTATAACCATGACAACTGTGGGCTATGGAGACATGGTGCCACGAAGCATCCCAGGCCAAGTGGTGGCTCTAAGCAGCATTTTAAGTGGCATTCTTCTCATGGCCTTTCCCGTAACCTCCATCTTTCACACTTTCTCACGCTCATACGTGGAGTTAAAGCAAGAACAACAAAGAGATCAGAGAAGATTACAGTTCATGATTAAACCCAAATTGCAAATGAATAGTATATGATGATGAAATGAAACTATTTGTCCAATTCACTCTTCAGAACCCAGATAAGATAAGCTACATTGCTTTGACTTAAACAGCAGATATTAGAGACAATTGTCATTTCCAAAACACTGTGTTAATTGTGTTTTCTTCATGAGAAAGGCACTTCAATAGCAATTTGATAGAGCTAGCTTTCGGATTGTGACAAAAAAAAATCTGAATACTACAAATATTGCAAGCATACAATCTAATATACCGTATGTTACTCTATCCAATAGAGGATAGTTGAAGTCATCAACAAATAATGTAGTATTTAGTCCGTATAAATTTTGAAGGAATTTAGGCACATTTCTGAGTGAAAATAATGAATTACTGTTATTAATTTAATAACAGTAGTTGTTACACTGTGCAAGCCAAGAATTAGCTATGGCAATGAATAACAAAATGCTGGAAATACTCAGCAGGTCAGGCAGCTTTTGTTGAAAGAGAAACCTAGTTAATATTTCATATCAATGATCCTACATCAGACCAGGGAAAGAAAGAAAAACAGGTTTGTTATAAACTGCAGTGTGAGGAGGAAAGATAGTGGTTTTCACCATTTCATCATTTAAAAGACAATTGGATAGGCACATGGATAGGAAAGATTTGGAGGGATATGGGCCAAACACAGACTATGGGACTAGTATAGATGGGGCATTTGGTCGACATGGGCAAGTTGGGCTTTCAATGCTTTGACTCTATGGATAGGACACAGGGAATATCATTGGCAGGGGGTGGCCAGCGTTGCCAAAGGAATATGCCAGCAAGGTCAGCTGGTCAATGGGTTAATAGGAACAGTTGCAGAAATAAAAGTGAACAAAGACTGTGAAAAGGGAGACAGTGGAAGTAGAAGTGGAAGCATTAAGAAAGAATCGTTTACCTAAAATACTAACTCTGTTTCTTATTCCACAAAAGAGCAGTTGTTGCATCTCCTGGGGTTGCTTGAGGAGATGCCATCTGAAGGCAGCCGGGTATTAGTGGAGAACAATCCTTACAGAATGCTGCACGCAGAAGGGAGGGCATCACGTTGAGAACGGAAGAAATTGTAGAGGAGGATTCTTTGAATGTGGAAGGTGAAAGGCTTTAAGGTGAATACAGGAGGATACGTATCCTTGCTCTGGCTGACAGCAGATATGATAAGAGCTTAAGGGCAGGAGATGCAATGGACATGGCTGAAACCATGTTGTCAAAGATTGGGGAAAACCACACTTAAAGAAAAAGGAAGACATAATGGAAGCATGATGTAAAAGTCTCATCATCAGCAAGGATCAAGCCTTCAGCAAAGAAATTTGACCTTCTGAATGAGTCCCAATGCTATACAGTTATCAAAAACTTACACAACTCGGCTGACAAACTGCTGTACAATAGTTTAAATGAAAAACATCGTACTTTTGACCCTGGAAATCTTTCCTTGAATGATTTGTCTCGTTGTAAGTCTTTTTGTAATTTCCGTGAATATGTTCCAATTGGTGCATTTACCTTTCATTAGGATGGTTGCGTTTGCTGGACTTCATTAAAAGAAAAACTACACTGGAGAATTGTTGGTTACAGATTGTTGTTCTAGCACAAGGCAGCTTTTAAGTTATTGTGAGCATATTCCTCCTACAAATGTTTGTTGTGGGTACTTGCTTGAAACATGTTGAAATTCTAGGGTGCTAGACATTCCATTAAACTATAACATCACAGAGTGGTTAAGGTCTCTAGATGGACCCCATACAGCATTCGTTTCTATTCAAGTTGGTTATGAATTTGGGTCTAATTTTACTAAATTCAACGGAGTGATAATTATTAGAATCCCACTTGTTTTAATGCCAAGTTCCCGATGACTTCCATATTGATATTCTTACATCCACTATATTTAGTCTCTGAAGTAAGTGATAGTGTAGTCTTATTATCTGACCACATAGAAAGTACCCCTGATCTACCTAACTTTTATTGTTAAGATTAGCTTAATGTTCTCTTCCTTAAGATGTTTATTACATCCATGCTGTCCTAAACTAATATTAATATCAAACTCATTATTACAGATTAAACATATATTTGCCATGATGGTGGGAGGCACAGTGGCACAGCTGGTAGAGGTATTGCCTCATAGCGCCAGAGACCCAGGTTCAATCCTGACCTTGAGTGCTGTCTGTGTGTGGAGTTTGCATGTTCTCCCAGTGACCGGACCCGTGTGGGAATCCTCCAGGTGCTCTGGTTTCCTCCCACATCCCAAAGACGTGCAGGTTTGTAGGTTAATTGGCCCTCTGTAAATTGTGCCAAGAGTGCAGAGAGTGGACGGGAAAGTGGGATAACATCAAACTAGTGCGTACGAGTGATTTATGGTCAGCGTGGACGGTGGGCCAAAGGGCCTGTTTCCATACTGTGTCTCTAACACCAAATTGCATTATGAATTTAGCTTTTGCAAGGAGAGAATAACTCACACACAATGTCACTAAGTATGACATACGGACCACTCATCTGGACAGTTTTGCACCTGTTAAGCTGGCTCCCTCTGCATATCCTGTCAAAAGAGCCACTAATTTAGACTTTGGAGACGTGGCACGGAAATTGACCCTTCGGCCCACTGAGTCCACACTGACCAGCGATCACCCTCGTACACTAGTACTATGCTGCACATTAAGGACAATTTAAAATTTACAAAAGCCAATTAACCTTCACCGTGACGCAGCGGTAGAGTTGCTGCCTTACAGCGCTTGCAGCGCCGGAGTCCCATGTTCGATACCCACTGCGTGTGCTGTCTGTACGGAGTTTGTATGTTCTCCCCGTCACCGCGTAGGTTTTCTCCGAGATCTTTGATTTCCTCCCACACTCCAAAGACGTGCAGGTTTGTAGGTAAATTGGCTTGCAAGAAGTGTAAATCGTCCCTAGTGTGTGCAGGACAGTGTTAATGTGCAGGGATCGTTGGTCAGTGTGGACTCTGTTTCCATGTTGTATCACAAAACTAAACTAAACCTGCAAGCCTGCACGTATTTGGAGGAAACTGGAGCACCCAGAGAAAACCCATGCAGTCACAGGGAGAATGCACAAACCCTGTACAGCCAACACCCGTAGTCGAACCCAGGTCTCTCGTGCTGAAAGGCAGCGACTCTACCGGAGCGCAACCGTGCCGCTCTATTTGCTTTCTTCCAGCTACCTATAATATTTGTCTCAACTATTCTTGTAAAAAGGAATCACACATTCTAATTCACTGCTTAAGTAAAGCTTTTACAGTTGAACTCTTCCGCATTTGCTAGTGAGCAACTTACATTCATGACTTGCATTTATGGCTTCTCCGAGGTGGAAATATCTTCACTGCATGTACCTAATGAAATCCTTCCACAATCTTGAACGCTTCAATCAGGTCACTGCTTTTCCTCAGATTGGTATTCCAATCTGTTCTTTTTTTTCTCCTGATTGATATTAGTTCTCGGTTCTGGTGCCATCTTGTAAATCAATTCTAAATCCAGTTAATCCAATCTGCTATAACATTGTTACAAAGGCAGCCCAGAATGCACAATCAATCTGATGGGAAAACAATGTGATGAAACAAAGCTTTATATCAAGCTTGAAGAAACTGCATAAAACTGATTTTCCAAATTGTATTGGTACACTGGTGCTGTATAGTGCAATCATATATGGTATATAGATGTAATCTGTCCTGGTGTAGACTCATTGTAGAAGTGATCCCACAGGGACACACTAAGCTAAGAGAACAAGATTTTTTTTTCAATTTAGATCTTAGTGCAGAGAATCAATATTAAATTGGACACAATAAAGAATCAACACAATTTATCTTATAACTTTAAAAAACAATATCACAATATGCAATAAAATAGAACCTCTTGTCAAGGTAATGTCTTTAGTTTAGCTTAGTTTAGTTTAGTTTAGAGATACAACGCGGAAACAGGTCCTTCAGCCCACCTAGTCCACGATCACCCTGTACACTAGCGCTATCCTACACAATAGGGACAATTTACATTTTTTAACAGAAGCCAATTACCATACAAACCAGCACGTCTTTGGAATGTGGGAGGAAACCGGTGCACCCAGAGTAAACCCACGTGGTCACAGGAAGTATGTACGAACTCCATACGGATAGCGCCAGTAGTCAGGATCAAATCTGAGTCTTCGGTGCTTTGCATCTTTTCCAGCTCCTTGGTCGGACAATCCAAAACAAATCCACAGTCCCATTCATTTTATATCAATGCTTCAAATTTCCTTGCTACAGATATTCATATTTCCCAATAAATGAGACTAGTCTCTGTGCTATCTATATTCATTTCACTAGAGTAAAATGCTAATGCTTAAAAAAAAATAAATGTAAACATTCCTCGTCACGTTTCTTTTGAATCTGTATATGACAGCTTTTGGTTGAAAACAACTTTCCACCAACTCCCCAGACACAGCAATTAGCCTCACTCTTATTCAATGAATCAAAAATCCTTATTAAATATTCTTTTGGCTTCACTGTTTCATTTAAAATGTTTTTACTATGTACAGTACCTATAAATGCCTATACTAAAAGGACAAGCAACAATCCAGCCCTTATACTCAGTAAGTTCAATAGTATTTCTGTAATGGATACTCCAGCCTGCAGTCAGAATCTATTTTTAGACGTTTAAGGGATTATTTTGTCTTCATAGAAACATAGAAACATAGAAATTAGGTGCAGGAGTAGGCCATTCAGCCCTTCGAGCCTGCACCGCCATTCAATATGATCATGGCTGATCATCCAACTCAGTATCCCGTACCTGCCTTCTCTCCATACCCTCTGATCCCCTTAGCCACAAGGGCCACATCCAACTCACTCTTAAATATAGCCAATGAACTGGCCTCAACTACCCTCTGTGGCAGAGAGTTCCAGAGACTCACCACTCTCTGTGTGAAGAAAGTCTTTCTCATCTCGGTCTTAAAGGATTTCCCCCTTATCCTTAAGCTGTGACCCCTTGTCCTGGACTTCCCCAACATCGGGAACAATCTTCCTGCATCTAGCCTGTCCAACCCCTTAAGAATTTTGTAAGTTTCTATAAGATCCCCTCTTAATCTCCTAAATTCCAGAGAGTATAAACCGAGTCTATCCAGTCTTTCTTCATAAGACAGTCCTGACATCCCAGGAATCAGTCTGGTGAACCTTCTCTGCACTCCCTCTATGGCAATAATGTCCTTCCTCAGATTTGGAGACCAAAACTGCACGCAATACTCCAGGTGTGGTCTCACCAAGACCCTGTACAACTGAAGTAGAACCTCCCTGCTCCTGTACTCAAATCCTTTTGCTATGAAAGCTAACATACCATTCGCTTTTTTCACTGCCTGCTGCACCTGCATGCCTACTTTCAATGACTGGTGTACCATGACACCCAGGTCTCGCTGCATCTCCCCTTTCATATTGTGGTTCAGTTCAAGATGTTTCTGTTTTACTGGTATTTGACATAAATAGATATTTCTGCTGCTTAAAAAAAACCTCACTCAACAGAAACTTCAATGCTTTGTACCTATGAAGTTCAAACAAATCCACTTTTACAATGTGTAGGAAAGAACTGCAGATGCTGGTTTAAATCGAAGGTAGACACAAAATGCTGGAGTAACTCAGCGGGACAGGCAGCATCTCTGGAGAGAAGGAATGGGTGACGTTTCGGGTCGAGACCTGACTTCAGAATCAAGAATCAGAGATTCCAGAGATGCTGCCTGGCCCGCTGAGTTACTTCAACATTTTGTGTCTATCCACATTTATAATAATAACAAATATTGATGAGTATAACCTTCCTCTTAATTATTTCTTCAAAATTATCATTTTCTTTTATGAACTCACAAACGCCATTACCAATATTGTTTTTACTCTTTAAAGTTTCCAACAAACCTGTGCATCTCACAAACAGATGGGATTGTTCAGTATCTCTGTGGGCATTTGGATAGCCACGTGCAGTATACTTAAAGCAAAATGAATGAATTTGTAAATCTTGCATGGTTCATAGTTATTACAAACACAGAAATTTATCAACAGGCAAAAAGAAAAATCAATTTCTAAGACAAGGCTTTGAGGGCTGTCTCACTTAAAACTGAAAAAAATCAAGTCCTGTTGCTTATTGGAAATCACTGATAAATCAGTGGATTGATTTAGTGACAGAGTGTTGCACATGGTATGTATGCTCAACTCTTATGTAGTAGGTTCTCTTGCTGAACAAGTTATTCTAAGAGTTCAACTCTTTAGTTCATGATTCTCTCGCATAAGAAAAAATCCTCCCAACATCTACCCTTTCAGGTTCCTCAAGGGTTTATGTTTTACTGAAATTACCTAGGTAATCTTTAAGCCAAAAAACGTCATGCCCAAGTCTCTTCAATCTCATAATTTTTCATTGTACATCACAAATCTTAAAAACAATGTACAATATTCCAAGTGAAGTCTCACCAAAACCCTCTGTGATGAAAGTAGGATATCTGCTGTTAGAAATACGTACCAAAATCAGTTACCCCACCGGTCTGTTTATTTATTGTCTGCAGATTTATTTATTCTAGAATCTTGGCTTGCAGTGACTAGTGGCGTGCCGCAAGGCTCGGTGCTGGGACCCCAGTTATTTACAATATATATATTAACGATTTAGACGAGGGAATTAAACGTGACATCTCCAAGTTTGCGGATGACTCAAAGCTGGGTGGCAGTGTGAGCTGTGATGAGGATGCTCTGAGGCTGCAGGGTGACTTGGATAGTTTGGGTGAATGGGCAGATGCATGGCAGATGCAGTATAATGTGGATAAATGTGAGGTTGTCCACTTTGGTGGCAAGAACAGGAAGGCAGATTATTATCTGAATGGTGTCAGATTAGCAAAAGGGGAGGTGCAACGAGACCTGGGTGTGCTTGTACATCAGTCACTGAAAGTAAGCATGCAGGTACAGCAGGCAGTGAAGAAAGCTAATGGCATGTTGGCCTTCATTGCGAGAGGATTTGAGTTTAGGAGCAAGGAGGTCCTACTGCAGTTGTACAGGGCCCTGGTGAGACTGCACCTGGAGTATTGTGTGCAATTTTTGTCTCCTAATTTGAGGAAGGACATTGTTGCTATTGAGGGAGTGCAGCGTAGGTTCACCAAGTTAATTCCCGGGATGGCAGGACTGACATTGGATGAAAGAATGGGTCAACCGGGCTTGCATTCACTGGAATTTAAAAGGATGAGAGGATATCTTATGGAAACATATAAAATTCTTAAAGGATTGAACAGGCTTGATGCAGTAAAAATGTTCCAGATGTTGTGGGAGTCCAGAACCAGGGATCACAGTTTAAGAATAAGGGGAAGGTCATTTAGGACTGAGATGAGGAAAATTATCTTCACCCAGAGAGATGTAAATCTGTGGAATTCTCTGCCACGGAAGGCAGTGGAGGTCAATTCACTGGATGTTTTCAAGAGAGAGTTCGATTTAGATCTTAGGGCTAAAGGAATCTAGGAATATGGGGAGAAGGCAAGAACGGGGTACTGATTTTAGATGATCAGCCATGTCAGTGCTGTCTCGAAGGGCCAAAATGCCTACTCCTGCACCTGTTTCTTTGTTTCTAGCTGATTCTGAGTATAACTTTTACCTAATTCTCCAACTTCCCTGGACCCTTCTACACCCACTCCTCCCCAATCAACATTTCACACCTACTTAAAGCAAGACTCCAGTCTGAAAAGACAGGACCCTTTCCCACCCACCCCTCTCCAATCACCACTTAACACCCAATTACGCACCCCCTCAGTGCTGCACAACATCACTTCTCCATCATCAACAATAAAAATAGAGGAGGTGGAGAGGCTGTTCAGAGGACAAAAAAGCCGGAAATCTCCAGGACCGGACAATGTTTCCCCCTCTGCTCTCAAGCTCTGTGCCGAACAACTGGCACCGATCTACACAGACATTTTCAACCAGTCCCTGCAAACCTGTACTCTCCCTGCCTGCTTCAAAGCCTCTACTTATGTCCCTGTACCCAAAAAGGCAGGGATTACTGGTTTTAATGACTACAGGCCTGTCACACTGACCTCTGTAGTCATGAAGAACCTTGAAAAGGGTTGTGCTGGCCAAGCAGAAAAATATCACAAACCCCCTGCTGGACCCTCTGCAGTTTGCATATTCGGCCAATAGATCTGTGGATGACGCAGTGAACCTGGGCCTGCACTTCATCCTACAGCACCTAGACCGCCAGGGGACCTATGCGAGGATTTTGTTTGTTGATTTTAGCTCTGCATTCAGCACAGGCAATGATGGTCCAATTCTATACGGCCATCGTAGAGTCTGTCCTCACCTTCTCCAACATGGTCTGGTTTGGCTCAGCCACCAAGCACGACATCCGGAGGCTGCAGCGAATTGTCTGTTCAGCTGAGAAGCTGCAACCTTCCCTCCTTTGACGAACTGTACAGTGCAAGGGCCAGGAAGCGATAGGGTAATATCATCTCTGACCCCTCTCACCCTGGCCACAAACTCTTTGAATCACTTCCCTCTGGAAGGCGACTCCGGACTGTCAAAGCTGCCACAGCCAGACATAAAAACATTTTTTTTTTTCCACGAGTAGTAGCTCTACTTAATAACCAAAAATCTGTAGCCTCCTTTTGCTCTGGTATTTTATTTACTTCACGTGTTTTATTATCAATGTTTAATGTTTTATGTGTCATTCCTAACTGTCACTGTATGTCATGTGGTTACTTGCGAGTGAGAGCACCAAGGCAAATTCCTTGTATGTGAATACCTGGCCAATAAACTTATTCATTCATTCAAATCACCCAACTTCCCAAATCCTCTTCCCACCTCATCATTCACCTTATTAGGTATTGCCAACAAATATGTATTCGATAAGACACCTATTGGAACCCATCCCAACAGATTGGACAAAAATCTGTAAATGCTGTAAATCTGAACAAAATATAGAGAATCCTGGAATTACTCAGCAGGTTAGATTACATTTGTAGAGAGTTAATATTTCAACTTACGGCTCTTCATGTCTGTTTACTCTTTCTCCAAAGGTCCTGTCACCTACATCACTCTATTCCTGTCCTGCTTTTAGGCGACAGAAGAAATTGCAGGTGCTGGTTTCCAAAATAAAATAGAGGATAACTGTGCCTCAAAGCGCTGGAATAGCTCAGCAGGTCCGGCAGCAATGCTAGGGGACATGGAAAGGCGATGCTTCGGATCAGAACCCTTCTTCAGACTGATAGTAGGAGGGAGAATAGGGGCAGGACTAAAGCCTGGCAAGTGCTAGGTGGATACAGGTGATTATGGTTTGATTGGCAGATGGTTGGACAAGGGCGAGAGATGAAAAGGAGCCAAATGGTGTCAGAGAAGAGAAGTGAAATGTAAAGCCAGAGGGAGGAATATGTGGAAATTAACAGGAGTGGGGGGGGGGGGGGGGGGGAGGGGGGGGGGAGGGGGGGGGGGGGGGGGGGGAGGGGGGGGGGGGGGAGGGGGGGGGGGTCAGGATAGTGGGAGAAATGGGTGTGTTTAAGCCTTGTATTTGTCTGCCTGTATGCCAATTAGCATGTGGCTCATGTACCGATACCCAAAAAATGACAACTATCAGATATTCCTTTCATGTTTGACTTCAGATCCTCAAGCTCACTCAATAGTCTCATTCCTGTTAGTGATTCCTAACTGGATCCTGCCCCTTCCAAACAAAGTCCATAAAAGAGACATCCTTTATTCTGGATCTCGGCAGATTCTGTTGCGATTGTAATTCCCAGATCTGTACCATGGTAGGTAATAATAATAATAATAATAATAATAATAATAATAATAATAATAAAGCCATTAATTAATTATTTACTCAGACTATTATCTATTAATTTCAGCATGACATGCGCCTTGGGAGGTTTCATAAAAAGTACCACCAACTTAGAATTCATAAGTGTGTAACATAAGTATACTGACTGAAATTAGATGAGGCAGTTTATGATACATATGGCTCTCCACATTCTAAATGTATAATATGGTCACTTCTTCCCATTATGATTTTTTACAAAACAATTTTACAGTTTACAATTGGTTTATTGTCATGTGCACCAAGGTACAGTGAAAAGCTTTTGTTGCACGCTATTCAGTCAGCTGCAAGACAATACATGATTACAATCGAGCCATTTACAATGTGTAGATACATGATAAGGGAATAATGTTTAGTCCAAAGCAAAGCCAGCAAAGTCCAATCTAGGTATGTCCAAGGGTCAAGGCTAAGCTTAAAATATTGCTCCAGTATTTTTCTCAACGTATCAATAAGGAGGACTTAGCCTGAGTTGAATTATTGCTCAGATGCTGTGCCTCACATTAACATTGTCTGTCTGTAATGCTGTAGATAATGTAACATTGATAATAAAATCTTGTTGATCCTTTTTCATGGCTGACCAAATCTGAATCTTTAAGCATTGCTATTTTTTAAAACAAACGTAGTTCTCACACACAAGAGGTACAAAATGGCAATCAATTATTTTTCTATTCTTTGTCTGTAGCGTTCTTGGGCCAAGAGATACAAACCTTTTTATTTGTCAGCAAAAAGGATATTATCTCTTTAATCAGCTATGGTAGCGATAGAGTCAAGGTCCTTGAACTGAATAGTATACCTGCTGAGCAACGACTGCAATTGCACATGGTGTATGCTTGAAAGTAAACATGTAATTTAAAACATAAAAGCTTTAATCTTAATTATCGGTTTATATTTTGTGAGTACTTACAGATCTACAGTACATTACTTGTTGGTGGGTAACCAGCAAAATAATCTATTGCACAAATGCTAAACTTATTTTTTATGTGAACAGTGACTCAAATGGATATCTGATCGTTCAAGAATGACTGACAAATTGTTAAGCTAATTTTTGAGAGTGAATAGTACTGGTCTGTGCACACAATTTTCTTTTACAATGGATAAACTGTTGCAATGCTGTAAATGATGCATGCAGAAGAATCGGTTGCTTGAATAAGCTGCAGACCTATTCAACTAAATGATTTCTTCTTGTAATTGTGCTTATAATAAATCCAGTGAAAATGATTAATCTTTAGTATTATGCTCTCCATGTATTTTTTTAAAGAATGGTTGCTCACACTGAACTATATCATTGCTCAAAAACAGAACAAACTTTGGTAACATTTATGATCATTTATGATTATACATAAGTGTAAACATTACCAGAGCTTGCTCTGAATTATGACATTTTAAAAAAATATCACATCAGTAAAACTCATTCCTAAGAAACAAAGGTCAAGAGTGGGAGTCAATTAATTGTTGGACAGATTTACTGTGCATTAAATGTTAAGTTGCAATTTGATATGAATGGCTTCACTGGAAGGTTGTAGGCGCTGGCTCTACCCTCAAGCTGACTCATGTATCAAGGAGCAATTTATCCATAAAATGTAGTGGAATAAACATCTAATGTGAGCAACAGCATAACACCATAGTGAGTTCAGCTCAACAAACAATTATATTGGGTTGCTGCAGGTTGCCAGCAAAAGAAAGGTGAATATTTAATTTCTTATTCTTATATGTTTGTGCCATTTGAAAAGTCAATTCTCAAAAACTGAAGTTCACAGAGCAACTTTAAAAGAAGATTAGACACAAAGTGCTGGAGTAACTCAGCGGCATCTCTGGAAAAAAAGGATGGGTGATGTTTCAGGTTGGGACCTCTCTTCAGCTGAATAACAATTTCTCCTATTAGCTTTAATCTCAGAGATATCTGAGGTGCGATTGACTCAATGTGAATACTGGGCCTATGATGGAGATGTGGAGATGAGGCAGGAAAGAAGGCCAGTTATTAAATTTAAGGATAATTTCCATGGATGTGATGAAAGGGGTTAAAGTGATAGTGGGAAAATGCTCATGAGTGCAATGTTGGAAGCACAGAGAATTCTGTAGTACTGGAGGAAGTTACAGAGAGGAGATATACAGGATAACGAGAAAGTTAAAAACAGTATATTGCGAGCGCAGGTTAGAGTGGAGATGATAATGTAATCCTCCTCTCAATCACACTTCGTGATCGCACAGATCGTAAGCACATTTGTAAACAACTATCCTCTGTCTGCTGCAGTGTTTTTGGAGAAAGTATCCTGTTTATATTGGGAGAAGTTTGCTTTACCTCCCTTTGCTCAATGTTTGAGTTAATTAACCCTGTTTCCTGGAGAACTAACTACTTGCTCCAAGTCAAATGCCACACCCCACTTCCAATTCATTGACCGATATTTAGTTTAGTTTGGAGATACAATGTGGATACTTCGGCCCACTGAGTCCATGTCAATCAGCAATCCCTGCACACTAGCACTATCCTACACACTAGGGACAATTTTCCAAAGCCAATTAAACCCTTTATTCTTCTCTCCAGAGATTTTGCCTGTCCCGCTGAGTTACTCCAGCTTTTTGTGTCTACTGTACAAACCTGCACAACTTTGGAATGTGGGAGAAAATCGGAGCACTTGGATAAAACCTACGTGGCCACAGGGAGAATGTACAAACTTCGTACAGACAGGATCGAACCCGGGTTTCTGGCGCTGTAAGGCACCAACTCTACCGCTGCGCCACCGTGCCTGTCAATAAGGATTCTGAATTTTAACATGGATCTATAAAGGAATTAATTCAGCAGAGAGAATGTAAAGTTAAAAATGAGTCTGACCTTCTTGAAATCATAAAAATACAAACTGACTTTCTGAAATCTGCAGTAGTAATTAAAATTGTAAGGATTGTAACTCCAGACTTGTAATCATTTTCAATTCCTAGAAGATGGATTTGCCAGTTGAAGTGTTTAAAAACTGTCAAGAGTTTGCTTCACATCTGCCACTCAGAAACTTCATGAAGTACCGGATGTGTAAAAAGATGAACCTACTAGGGAACAGGCATTCCAATGGCTGAGTGACACAACTTTTAAATACGATTTAATCAAGCATCTGTTCCACGCCTGAAGATGCTGGATAATTTTCACATAAATGAAAGTGAATGCCATAACATTCACTGTTCTTGACAGAGAATGATGATTTTGATCGTCCCAAGTGGAGAAAATTGCAACTCATCCAAGATTAGATTTTGGTCTATCAGTCTGGCAAAACACTGATGCAGCAGTGAAATGGATAGAGACAAAGAAGAAATAATTATTGCTCAAGATACAAGGAACTGAAGATGCTGGTTTGACACAAAGGTAAAGACACAAAGGTGCTGGAGTAACTCGGCAGACTTGGCAGGATCTCTGGAGAACAAGGATAGGCAACATTTCGCTTCAGGACTCTTCTTCAGATTGTAGTAGGGGAGAGAAAACTGGAAGAGAGATGAGGGTGGGACACGGCCTGGATAGGTGGATACAGGTGAGGGGGGGGGGGGGGGGGGGGGGGGGGGGGGAAAGATAGGCAGATGGTAGGACAATGGCCAGAGATGAAAATGCACAAAGTGTGAGATAGGGATTGAATAGACATGCAATATGAAGCTAGAATGAATATAGGTGGAAAATTATGTCAAAGATTAACAATGTGAAAGGGAAATATTTGGTCTCCAGAATAGTGAGGAATTTTTAGAAGGGGGCTGTGGCACAATATTACTGAATGTGATTTACCCAATTGATGGATACCTAAAATATCTAAGTGGACATAAGTTAAAGTCTGTGTTCCTTTACCGAGGGTGAAACAATATTCAATTCTTCTTTAACATTTTCCATGTTAATCTCTTTATAATGTAACAAGAGTCTTTAAACTTAATATATTAGTACAACATGGACTTTGTTGCTATCATGCCTTCCACCAAATTTAAAACAAGTTCTATTTTTAAGTATTAATTGAAATGCTTTCAAAGAAAAATATTTATGGGTTTATTCTTTCAAAGTAGGTTACCATTACATAACATGTTTGAGACTATCATGTAACATAACAGATAATATAAAATCAGAGCATTTTAATGTAGTTAATTGGGGAAGCTCAGCGGGACAGGCAGCATCTCCGGATAGAAGGAATGGGTGACATTTCGGACATTTCTCCACAGAGATGCTGCCTGTCCCGATGAGTTACTCTAGAGCTTTTTGGTTCAATCTTTGGTTTAAACCAGCATCTGCACAGAGAGATAACAAGATTGTTGTCTGAAGAAGGGTCTCGACCCGAAACGTCGCCTATCTCCTTCGCTCCTTAGATGCTGCTGCACCCGCTGAGTTTCTCCAGCATTTTGTGTAACCCTCGATTCTCCAGCATCTGCAGTTTCTTCGTTAACAAGATTGTTGAACTATTTGACTAAGCCTATGCATTATATGAAAGGTACAGTTGAATCCACCATACCCCAAGTAAACAGACATGTGTACATCCATCAAATGTCATTACATGATGGCCACTTTCCCCTCTTTATACCAGCACTATTTATGTCCATTTACATGGCCGAGCATTGCAATGCGAGTAATTTTCCTCTGTGTAACTAACACCAGCTTTGCTTTTGGAAGGCTATACGACGATGTAAATAAATTACAGAACAGCTAAAATGAGGTAAAGAAAAAGAGTCAAAGAAATAAATATTTTGTAATCCTTCAAATATGAATGCTCTGCATTCTTTACGAGGTCAGATATCCAAATATCACAGTAACAGCTGCTTTATTGTTTGATGAAATACACATAAACTATTCTATTTCTTATTAAAAAAAATTGACATTTCTTTTGCTCAGATTTTCCTGAAGTTTATTACTGTTTTTTGTTATACTTGTAAATTAAAACAAATAGTTTTGAAAATACGTAATCTGTTTGTGAAATTAGAAATATACAGTTAGGTTGTGGATCTGACTGGTAAAGCTGGCATTTTTTTTGTAGTTACCAATGGGATCCAGTTTTTGACCCACTGTATTTCATATGGTGAGGTCATGCCCATGGTGCTATTACTTGAGAAATGTAGAAAGTAGGATAGTGTTCAGCTTCAAGAGTACAGAGGTGGTGGTGCTCCTAAAAATGCCCCTTTTCTTCTTGGTGGTGGAGAGTGCAAGTTATGGACATTTAGTTTGGACACTTACTGCCATAGATTCTATATCTAGTATCTCTTTTTCTGTTTAGTTTAAAGATACAGTGTGGAAATAGGCCCTTCAGCCCACCGAGTCCTCGCTGATCATCGATCACCCACTAGTTCTCTGCCATTCCACTTTTGTATCTTTTCCACATTCTAGGCCCTAGAGTCTAATCAACCTACAAATCTGCAGGTCTTTGGAATTTGGCGGGAAACCAGAGCACTTGGAGAAAGTCCACGCAGTCACGGGGAGGACATACAAACCCCACACGGACAGCACCCGTAATCGGGATCGAACCCAAGTGTCTGGCATCGTGATGCAGCGGTTCTACTGCTGCACAACTGAACCGCCCCAAAAGGGACCAATAATCATAACAGGCACCTCAAAGTCTATTTGAAAAATACCAACCAGCTTGTAAGTATCTCTGGTCCAATGATCACGCTAAAGAAAAAGTCATTTAGGATGCCTTTAAGTCAGGAAGAAGCAGAAGGCCAGTGTACATGATGGATGGAACACAAAACTTCCCAATTGAGCCATCTTCCCACCACATCATTCATCTCCTGCCCCACTAGAGCAGACTTCGCGGATCCCATCTTGACCCCATCAACTACCTCAGAACTCTCAAAACTGGAATGGAAGTAAGTTCTCCTGGAGCCTAAGGGACTGACAAAGAACAAGATTTCCCCCAGTATTTATCTGTCCCATGTGTAACTGCACAGTGAAATTCTTTTTTCATATTCACACATGCGGGCGCCCCCATGTTTTGGTGCCATTTCCACAGATCCAAAGTCTGGTCCACCAGTGCCCTCGGTCCACTGGAGCAGTTCCCGATCCAGGGAAGTCCCAGGTTCCTGCAAGGCCTCCCTCCGTCGCCTTCAACAGGATTAGCCCGCGAACCGACGTCCCTCTCCACATCCATTTTAACCAGAGATGCTGCCTGACCCGATATGTTACTCCAGAATTTTGTGTCTATCTTTGATTCATTTTGTAATGGCTGAACTCAGTGGTACTCTGATGGTAATTTTATACACGATCAAGCACATTGATATAGGGTTGGCCTGATCCTTGGGCAGGAGAACAGAAGGAATAGATTAATCAGACTCTTCTCAGTTGAATCCACACAGAAATATGTAACACAGGCTACTTCCTCAAATGATTGATCCAAGGGATGGCATTGCAATTACAGATCAATGACATTTGTTGTTTATTTGCAAATGCCAGAGCAATTTCATGCAAGGGCAAACACATAATTAAAAGGGGAAATCACAAAGCTGCTGACAGAGATGCATTATTCTAACATTTAACTCCATGAGAGTGGCTTCTTGCAGTTGGGCTCAAAATTGAAGTTGCTGATACCACCGATACAACTAAATTAATCACCAGAGTTCAGCCAAGTAAAGAGGACCTTTCCAAATAGTGCCGATTTGTGTCCTTTCTCAGAGCAGCAGGGCTCTCTCTCTCTCTCTCTCTCTCTCTCCCTTCTCACTCTTAGGCAGTTCCTTGAGATTACAGATGACGTTAGAGTTTAAAGACACAGACGCCATGCCGGCCATTGATCACCTGCACATCCATGTTATCCCACTTTCACATCCAACATAATTGGATCAATTTACAGAAGCCAATTAATCTGCAAACCTGCACGTCTTTGGAGTGTGCAAGGAAACTGGAGCACCCGGAGAAAACTCAGGGAGAATGTATGAAGAACACACAGACAGCATCTGTTGTCAGGCCCGAACACGGGACTCTGGCACTGTGAGGCAGCATTTCTACCACTATGCTACTGTACTGCTCACCAGCTTGCTTCCACCGCAGTATTGTGGGTTCTGAGGTGACTAATGAGGCTAATGTGGTTCTTGCAGGCGACTCCACAGATGGGGCCAGACATTAGGGCAGATGGACGGGTAGATTGTGAGGTGGGGGATGTTACCTTTCCTCAAGATGACATGCCCCTATATTCTCACTGAAATAAATAAATTTGGCGTACAGCTCGCTCCTCCCACATCAGGAGCATTTGGAAGATGCAACACGATGCAAAAGGAAAAAAGTAGAGTTTGTTAAATGGGCCACATGGTTTTGTTTCATACTTTGGAGATACAGCGTGGAAACAGGCCCTGTGGCCTATCGAGCCCACGCCGACCAGTGATCGCCCCGCACACTACAACTATCCTACAGCATGGACCGCGGAACTGGGGGGGCTGCAGCACCCCCCCCCCCCCCCCACTTTTTTAGCGATGTTTACCTTGGGAGTTAGCGGCCAGCCCAGCGGATGTACTTTAGTGACCGACACAGACGGTTCAGTGTCTGCAGGAAGCACCAACCTCACGTGTAACACACCGGGAACGAGGGGGTCAGCAACTCACAGCGGCAGGGGCGGGCTGGCGGGCCGGTGAACGTGAAGGGGGGGGGGGGGAAGTGGGGTGGAAGGAGGGAGAGTGGAGACTTTCCACACTCACACATGGAGCCATGTGGAAGCGAGCGACGGGAGAAGGGGTCCGGGCACGAGGGCAAGGGGTCGGACTAATGGAGAATGCTGCTGAACAACCCAACCTTCCTGCTCCAAGAGGAATCAGGGTATAAAAACACAGAAAGCTGCCATGTCAAACACTGGCTAACCCTAGATCGATTCCAGGGTCAGCTCTGGTCTCACACCAGGAAGGATGTCAAGAGTCCGTTGGGAAGCCAGAATGGGTGAGCAATGAATGTTCTCAGTCATGTTTAGACTCTCGGGCTATTTACGTTGCAGAGGAGGGGAGTAGAAGACCCTTCACAAAGAGGGCTGGGCCTAGCACTGAAGGGGAAACCTTATAAAAGTCTGGGGGGAAGGGCAAGGCAACAGGGGAGATAGACACTAAATGCTGGAGTAACTCAGTAAGGCAGCATCTCTGGAGAAAATGAATGGGTGACGTATCGTTTTGGGTCGGGACCCTTCTTCAGAGATGCTCCTTGATCCACTAAGTTACTCCAGCATTTTGTTTCTAGTTTCGGTAGAAACCAGCATCTGCACTCCCTTCCTACACGAGGTAAAAGGGGACCTAGGAGAGTGCTCGTTCAAAGAGGCAGGCTGGGCTCAATGGGCCAAATGGCCGCCAATCACTGCACCCATCGACTCCAGCAGCAATATTGGTGCCAACTCCACGCCTCCCTGCATGCCAACATCTCCAGCACAACACAACCCCTCTTGCCCAGCACCACCTTCCCGCCACAACACCCCCCCCCCCCCCCCCACCCCCCCCCCCCCACCCCCACCACACCACGCCGTACCGCACCCACCCAGGGCGCTCTGCCCTCCCTCGGGTCATGGGGTACTATGCGTGCCACCCAATCTCACTGACCCTGAGCCCCGCTCCCAGAGCAGTCCCGCCATCACCCCATCCATCTACACGCCCGGAAACACTGCGATAAACGGAGCGAGCGCGGTAACCAGTACGTCAGTGATCTGTCGTTCGGATCCCCCAGTAACCTATTGAGGTGGGGGATGGCCTGGATTATTATTGTCCCAGTTTTTGGAGATCGAGCAATAACAAATATAATAATCACCTGCTCCTATCTCTCATGTAGGCCCTATATTATCTTAAAAATACTTCAAACAAAAAACATTGAAATCATACTTCCACAATGCACTAAAACATTATTTTAATACATCAAATTTCAAAAAGTCCCTACCGTGGGAGGGAAGGTGCCCCCCTCCCACACACTCTCCCCGCTCCGTCGCCACGTACCCCCGAGGCCGGTGATCAGTGATCGCTCAGCCCCCCACTTTCAAAAATGTCTGCGGCCCCCACCCCGTACTACTAGGGACAATTTACAATTTTACTGAAGTGAATTAACTTACAATCCTGTACGTCTTTGGACTGTGGGAGTAAACAATGTCACAGGAGGAATGTACAAATTCCGTACAGACAGCACCCGTGGTCAGGTTCAAACCCAGGTAGGTCTCTGGCGCTGTATGGTAGCAACTCTACCGCTGTGCCACTTTGCCGTTCCAACTTTGCTCATCCACTCCTCTCCGATGAACAGCAACAGCAAAATCAGTATGAGATATTTGAAGCAGTTTTTAATTTAAAATAATGATGCTTGCTTTGAGATGGACCAAGTTAAGAAATAAACTGGCGATTGTGGACAGGATCGGTTAAACTGCATCTGTGTAAATCTGTGTCTGGAGATTTACTGAAAATAGCCTGGTGCCCTAATTATCCAAGAGAACAGTTGCCTCATTTACTTCTCCTCCTCCTTATCTTCATCCTCACTATGGTTACTAAATTACAGGTCAGCAATCCCATCCTGTTGCCCTCTATTCAGAGGTTCAGAGTGACACAACAGATCACAGATGTGATTATCTTATATTTTGTACAGTGAAAAACAAAACCTGAGGGACTGACAGATCAAATCAGTGTTAGACAATGTCAGTTAATTATCAAACTTATTGTCATGGTTTCACAGCTACCAAGACATATGGTCAGGATAAGACACAAAGTGCTGGAGTAACTTATCGGGTCAGGCAGCATCTCCGAAGAACATGGATAGGTGACATTTCCAGTCGTGACTTTACTCCAGACTGTTTGTAAGGGGGGGGGGGGGGGTAGGAAGGGGGGGGGGGGGGTGAAAGCTGGGAGAAAAAGGGCAGGACAGCATGTGGAAGGTAATAGGTGAACACAGGCAAGAGATGATTTGATAAAAAGATGGTTGGAGAAAGGTCAGAGATAAAAGCAGAAGGTGTGAGACAAAAGGATTGCAGAGTTGCAAAAGTCACTGGGTCATAGAGAGAGAAAGAGAGAGAGAGTAATACAGCATGGAAACAGCCCCTTCATACCAACATGCCCACACCAACCAACATGCCCCATCAACACTAGTTCCACCTGCCTGCATTTGGCCCATCTATCTAAACTATTATTAAAACTCTCATCTTGACCACTTCCGGTTTGCCTTTTTTTAAATTTGCGCAAAAGCGGTACCCGATATCGCTAGGATTTTTCGCCACCTTACTGTTCTCCTCTGCTCCAAATGCACCAAGTTTTGTTCCGATCAGTGGAATATAACAAACGTTATGAAGGTTTAAAAAATCGTGAGATCAGCAGATTGGGCTTCTTGCCTGTCAGTCACCATGAAGGTACCGCCCCTTCTGGGCGAGGAGAATAAAGCCCCGGAGGCGAGGCTGAGTCCACAAGCCGTGTGGAGTCGGGTGGAAGCCGCTGTGTGGAGTTGGGGGGAAGTCGCTGTGTGGAGCCTGGAGGAAGCCGGTGAGTGGGGTCGGTCAAGCCGCTGAGTAGACCCAGGAGGTGCTGTGTGGTGCCGCGGCTGGTGGCGGCTGAATGGTCCCTCCGCCCGCACACCACCCTTCACCCCTGCCCCATTTCCCCCTCCCCCACCCCCCCCCATTCCTCCCCCTCCCCTTGCCTTACAGCGCCAGGGATCCGAGTTTGATCCTGACCACGGGTGCTTGTCTTTATGGAGTTTGCACTTTCTCCCTGTGACCTGCATGGGTTTTCTCCGAGATCTTCGGTTTCCTCCCACATTCCAAAGGCATACAGGTTTGTAGGCTTGGTATAAATGTAAATTGTCCCTAGTGTTTAGAGTAGTGTTATCGCTGGTCGGATTGGACTCAGTGGGCCGCGCTGTACACGTTTCCATGCTGTATCTCTAAACTAAACTGAACTAAACTGTTGGTTAAATAACTTTACCGCACAAGTCAGATCTTCATTATCTGAATGAAAATAACTCACATCATTCATTCAACATATTTAAAACTGTAAATGAGCAATATGCTTTCTAGTTTACAGGATCTGGCTGGATGGCATTGTTAAATGGACCGAATTGTCCCCTGTTTTCTTCTTTGAAAGCAATTTTTTCACAACTTAACCCTTTACATTTGTTTTTCAATTTTTGATTCACATTATATTTGCCTTTTAGACTTCATACTGGCACCTCATGTTTTTTAACTTTTGCATTTGTTTTTCAATTTTTGATTCACATTATATTTGCCTTTTAGACTTCATACTGGCACCTCATGTTTTTTAACTTTTGCATTTTTGAAATAATGTGCTTGTTCCTTTAATACCAAAGCTTATGGGCTCATGTATGTGGAATCACGCGCTCAAATTTATTGCTGACAGCGTAGATGTTTAATAGTAAGATTAAACGAGAACTTACCAGTTTGAAGTTTGATCTTTATTTTATGAGGAGTCGAGTTGAGGGACTACGTGAATAGAAGCCCGTACAGCCGTTGGTGCGTCAATCTTCAAAGCAGCGGAATGAATTCACAGCTAACAATGACCGAAGTATAACGGTAAGATGATAAAACTAGAACTACCAGATGAGATCTATGTGGGTGGGAGCGGAGGGCACGTAGTCCCTCAACTCGACTCCTCATAAAATAAAGATCAAAGTTCAAACTGGTAAGTTCTCGTTTAATCTTACTATTTTACTTCGGAGTCACGTGAGTGACTACGTGAAGACTTCAAAGCACTGTGAATTCACGCCGCAGACTCAAATCCGACGTTCACACTGCCTGGATTGACTCAAAAGTCGTTAACAATCAATCATGCATCAGTAATACATTTGTTAAATGAAATAACAGTTTATTTACAAACAAATCATAACAAACCACTCTAACTCAGGGGAAAAGTGTAACAGTACTGACACCAGAATCAGCAAACACCCCGAGCCTTGAAATCGGCTTGTGATAAAACCTCTGAAAAGTTAGCCTACTGGACCATCCTGCGGCCGCGAGGACATGGTCTATTGGCAAGTCCATCGCCCTTGCCGCGGAAGTTGATGCCGCCCTGGTGGAATGAGATTTGAATTTATCAGTATCAATTCCAGCACTTGCCAGGACCCACTTTAGCCACCTTGAAATCGTTTGCACCGACACCTTACTGTGTGGTTTTTTGTGACTAATAAACAAAGCCAACTCTGTTCCTCTCAGAGGTTTAGTAATCTCAATGTAACGAGATAAATGTGAGACTACACAGAAGCGATCATCTGCGGGGTATGCTGAAAACACAATCTTACATCCTGTCATGCCTCTTCTATTATGTTTAAGCAAATCATAGACATAAAATATAATGGCATCAGCCGACACATGCATTCTATCTAGCCGTAGCTTTTGCAACATTTGTACACGTTGAGCTGAAACCAACGCCATGAGCATGACCACCTTCATAGATAATTTGGCTACTGATAGGTTTGCAACCGGAGCCCACTGGCGAAGAACCATAAAAACCTCACTCACATTCCAAATACCGGCATACCTGGGTTTAGGAGGATTAAAATTGAAAAACTTCCTTCATGAATCGTGAAACTAACGGATGTGTCCCTACTGTATGCAATTCTGCATTCATAGGTAAATAAGAAGACAGAGCACTTCTGGCTGAATTAATCGCACTGTAACTTAATTTTTTGGTCAAAATAAAGAGTTGACAAACTCCAATACATCCGTGATCCCTGCAGTGTGATATACAATATTCTGCTGTAGACAGAATTGCTCCCACTTCCTTATATAGGTGATATATTGCTGCTGTGTACTATCCCTGCAGGCCGACGTGAGAACATCCACAGTCCGATGAGACAGTCCTCTCCCCAGGTATGGCCTCCTTAAAATCTGCAAATTAACAGATCAATACGATCATATAAAGGATGTTGATCCCCAGTGACTGGATTTACCAGTAGATTTTTATTCTTGGGCATAAGCATGTAAGGCTCCCTAGCCATTTGTAATACAACGGGAAACCATGCTCGTGTAGGCCAATCTGGCACTACCAATACCCCTGAAGCGGAGTCCTCCTTGATCTTTTGCAAACATCTGCTGATGAGACAGAATGGAGGAAATACATACACAAACATTCCTCCCCCAATGCAGCGAAAATGCATCCACTGCTACTGCCCCAAGATCTGGTTACCATGAAACATATCTAGGTAACTGATGATTTAATCGAGATGCAAACAAGTCAATATCTGGCAATGCATACTGATCAATCATTTGGTTAAATACATCCTGATTTAACATCCATTCAATGTTGTCATTAAACTGACGTGACCTCTTCCTGGCAAATAAAGTGCTGAAAGCCAGATATTTTGGTCAATACACCAGCTCCAAATCTGGTTAGCCAGTCTATCACAAGACTGTGACTTGACTCCACCCATGTGGTTTACATATGCCACTGCTGTGGTGTTGTCAATCTGACCTGCACATGCAGATCCCTCCTTGTAGAACAATAAGCTTTGAGCCCATACCAGGTGCCCAACAACTCTAAATAATTAATCCCTCTTAATTGAGGAAGCGATGTCTCATCCACATTCCATCTGCCTCCACAACTAGAAGAAATATCTGTTGCACCCCAACCCAGTGCACTTACATCAGTCTGTAATATCAGTGACAGTGATTCCACCAAAACCTTCCTTAAATTTTTTGAAACATGTACTATCTACCATTGTATGTCAGCAATCGCCCCAGCTGACAACTGCATAGGCCTATCAAAAATGGCCCCTTTGTATTCTCAGTGCCTGTTCCTTTGATCGTTGTAATTGTTGATAATGCAGAGGACCATACTGCACAGCTGGAAAGGCTGCAACAACTTCCCAATAAAACTGGCTACTTGTCTAATCGAAGGCCGTTGTTCTCCAACGAGATTAACACAGTCCTCAATTAACTGATTCAATTTATCCGTGGGCAAAGTTACCAACATGTGATTGGAATTAATGGTAAATCCCAGATAATCAATAATTTGGACTGGTGATAATTTAGATTTATCTGGGTGAATAACAAATCCCATTTGTTCAAAAGTGATTTTAACAACTGAAACTGATGATTGAGTTTCAGCATGAGTCTTTCCAACAATCAGAATATCATCTAAATAGGCCATTACCACATGCCCCTGAGCTCTAAGTAATGCTAACACAGGTTTTACCAATTTAGTAAATAATCTAGGAGCTGAAGTTAATCCATTCGGCAATGTCCTGAATTGCCACAGCTCAGTCATCCAAATAAATTTCAAATATCTTCTATCATCACCATGAATAGACACTGCGTAATACGCGTTCTTTAAATCAATGGTTGCATATAATACCCTTTGGACACTAGATGTTTGCCGTGGTAAAGGTTCCATTTTGAAATGCCTATAACAAACAAATTTGTTCAAATTTGATAAATCCAGAATAATTCTACATCCCCCAGTCTTTTTGGATCTGGAAAATATACTTGACAGAAATTGTTGAGTTTGATAGACAGAAGGCTCAATTACCCCTTTCTTATGTAACGACTGAATCTCTGCTTGAATAAGCACATTTTCCTCATCTGAAAAATAAGTTTACGACTAGGAAAATGTTGATTAGGTAGACTGTCCTTATAGTAAAATCCAATTTTTCACCCCTTCAATACACTAAGTATGAACAAATCTGATGTCAACTGCTGCCATTGTTTGAGAAACAATTTTAACCTTCCCCAATTTGAACAGGAACATCAGTTAATTCATCGTCTGTCAATGTTATATTCCTTACCAGCATCTTTCCTTGCAGCCTTGTTGTCCTCGACTTCTTGTAGAGAACCTTTTTTGCCTTGCTTCCAGCTGGCTTAATGAGGGCCATGGTTATAACAACCTCATGACAGTCTTTGACCCTTTTTGCAAGGTTACCACCAAACAACAGATTTCGTGGTGGTACACTGGTCGGTTTGCACAACTCGCCAAATTCGGGTTAGCACTGGCCTAATAGCGGCCCTCCCGATATTATTAATTTCAAAATGCATTACAAAGGAGTCCCAGTTCATCCTGGTGTGCTTCAACCATATCGTTTGTATCAATAACTTTCACCACAGCTGTAATACCTGCTGACAACAGTTTAAGCACTTTTTTAAACTTCATCTCCTGGGCCCTAGCAGGCAAACCCATCTATGACCAAATTTGGTGATTAACCACCGGTACCTTCAGGAGATCACAATTAACAGGAGCTTTATAGTTTTTTGCTACTTCATCCATAGCTAGCTCCTGTAACTGGTGGGAGAGCATATACTGAATGGCTTCGGCCAATTCTACATCAATCGCCTTTCCTGCCTCTCTACACTCAGCAAACTTCCCAGCAATGTTCGGAATTACCTCCAACCGAACACCTTTACTGCTCTCCCCAGCATAGAATCAGTGTCAGCAAACTGCACTGATAGAACATCCTCCTCACAGGCAGGATAGTTCTGCAGCCCTGGAACAGGTGCTGCTAGCACAAGCTCTCCATCAGCCTGGCTTGGGCACCACTCCTCCCCACGGAGCTGGTCCCTGTCGAGCATTGTTTTGTAATAAATTCTCGACGTGGGAGAGCCGTGAGCAAACGGACTCTCCTATGGAGGGTATAACCTCCAGGCCCGACTCATCTACGGGCCACAGAGACTTGCCAGTGGCCTTCCGCCCTACTGGCAAGCCTCCACTGCCCCCCGGCAGTGGGTCCGCAACCACTGGCTGTGTAGCCAGCACCGGACCAGGTGTACCAGACGGGCCTCCATCCTCAACACTCTCCTGGCCACTTTTCCTTTCTACCCCCGGAGCGCCTCGCCGACACCTTCTTCACTTTCTGCAACATTCTCTAAGAACCCCAAACCGTCGCAGAAAATGACATGTGGTAAAAAAAAAATTAAAAAACCTTACCTCCGTTTAAACTTGTTAACGAAGAACTGCAAATGCTGGAGAATCGAGGGTGAAGTCTGAAGAAGGGTCTCCACCCGCAACGTCGCCCATCTCCTTCGCTTCTTAGATGCTGCTGCACCCGCTAAATTCTCCAGCTCTTCGTATAACCCGCGGTTTAAACTTACCGCTCGGAGGAGCGCTGCTGCTCCAACCGGCCGACTGCACCAGCGTCTGATGTCATGACGCACCAACGGCTGTACGGGCTTCTATTCACGTAGTCACTCACGTGACTCCGAAGTAAAATCTATGTCGCTTAGATGTTTAATCTATGTATTTTTGATTATGCACCGCTTTTCAAGCACATAAACCCCCCGCACAGAACATGAGGTATCTGATTCCGTGGGATGTTCTTTGTCCCATAAACCGACAGAATAACCAAAAACTATTGTATCTTTTCATTTGGTCTAAAATGGCTCGGTGGGCGCAGGGGTTTCAGATGGAACTGGTGGTTCTAGCCATTATTCTAAGGTTAATCCACTACATGAGAAGCAGCCTTTCATAAAGGCCTTGCACTTGGTGGCTTTTAATTGGGAATTCTAGCAGGAATAATTTGATATGAACAAAAAATAAATCTTTGCAACCGAGCTTGCTTTATGTACAATTAATGGGGCTGTCCCACTTACGCAACTTTTTCGGCGACTGCCGGCACCCGTTATAGGTCGCCGAAAATGTTGAAAATTCAGCGGAAACCAGAAAGACGCTACGACTCTTTGGGTGACTAGGAGACTACTCACGACCATACAGGCGACATGTCGTGGGGTGAAGCCTGTATGGTTGTGAGTAGTTGCCCAAAGAGTCGTACCTTGTTCTGGTCGCCGTTGGATTTTCATGATGTTGAACATTTTCGGGGACCTGCTGCGACTATGACTGCGAAAACATCGCGTATAGAAACATAGAAACATAGAAATTAGGTGCAGGAGTAGGCCATTCAGCCCTTCGAGCCTGCACCGCCATTCAATATGATCATGGCTGATCATCCAACTCAGTATCCCGTACCTGCCTTCTCTCCATACCCTCTGATCCTCTTAGCCACAAGGGCCACATCCAACTCACTCTTAAATATAGCCAATGAACTGGCCTCAAACTACCCTCTGTGGCAGAGAGTTCCAGAGACTCACCACTCTCTGTGTGAAAAAAGTCTTTCTCATCTCAGTCTTAAAGGATTTCCCCCTTATCCTTAAGCTGTGACCCCTTGTCCTGGACTTCCCCAACATCGGGAACAATCTTCCTGCATCTAGCCTGTCCAACCCCTTAAGAATTTTGTAAGTTTCTATAAGATCCCCTCTCAATCTCCTAAATTCCAGAGAGTATAAACCGAGTCTATCCAGTCTTTCTTCATAAGACAGTCCTGACATCCCAGGAATCAGTCTGGTGAACCTTCTCTGCACTCCCTCTATGGCAATAATGTCCTTCCTCAGATTTGGAGACCAAAAACTGTACGCAATACTCCAGGTGTGGTCTCACCAAGACCCTGTACAACTGAAGTAGAACCTCCCTGCTCCTGTACTCAAATCCTTTTGCTATGAAAGCCAACATACCATTCGCTTTTTTCACTGCCTGCTGCACCTGCATGCCTACCTTCAATGACTGGTGTACCATGACACCCAGGTCTCGCTGCATCTCCCCTTTTCCTAACACCATTTAAATAATAGTCTGGTTATTATCTGGCACAGGCCCTTAACTTTGTATGTAACCCATTATAAAATATTCATCTTTGGCTTTGTCTCCTTCTACAATTGCATCAATGTCTACTTTATGATTCATATCCTAATTCATTATTCAGTACTTTTATCTTTATTTCATGACGTTTTGATTTATATGTGCTGTTTATTCATTGCACGTGCTGTTTGTGGCACCACTTCATTATAGATCAGTAGAATGTCTCATATAAATCATACATTGTGAAGATCAGTAACAGATGGAAGGTGAGACGGGGAATGAATGAATTATATTGGAGATTCAAACTGCCTGGCTAGAAAGCAGTCCTTGAAGTCTCAAATGTTTTCCTTCCCAAAAACAACTAATCAGTTCTGAGCTCTCACAATGTTTCAAATTCTGCAGCAAACAACATAGGAACACAAATTTGGCAAATTGTTGTGTATTCTGCAAGATGTCTCCAATTCTAGAAAAGAGAAACATTATCAAACTATCCTAATGATCTTTTGCACCTCGTATTTCGCTTGGGCAGCTTTCAACCCAACGGTATGAGTTGATCTCTCCAATTTCAGGTAGCCCCTGCATTCCCTCTCTTCCCCCATCCCCCTCACCCTAGTTGTCCTACCAGTTCGCATCCCGGTATCCCACTCGTTACCACCTCTTCCCCAGCCAACAATGTGCCATTATGGGCTCCACCATTCCTTGGTCATCTATTGCCGCCCCTGATTTCTCCTGGCCTTTTTTCTACTTTCAGTCTAAAGAAGGATTCTGGCCCGAAACGTCACCCATCCTTTTTCTCCAGAGGTGCTGCCTGATTTGCTGAGTCACTCCAGCACTTAGTGACTATCTTATGCTAATGATGTATTCGGTCAGGTCAAGGGTGGCAGTGGTTGAAAATTATTGTCCAATATGGTAACACTGGTATCAAATCAGTTTTGCACAAGAACCAAAAATACAATCTGCCATACACACAAATACTTTTTTCGATGCGGTCTCCTTTACATCACTGAGAACAAGCGTTGACTTGACGACTGTTTTGCCGAACACTTGCGCTCGGTCTGCCAAGGTCTGCTGGATCTTCCGGTTGCTAACCAATATAACTCCTCTTCTCTTTCCCATACTGCCCTTTCTGTCCTAAGCCTCCTCCATTGCGAGAGTGAGGCCACAAGCAAACTGGAGGAACAGCACCTCATATTCCGCTTGGGGAGCTTACAATCTCATGGCATTAACATTAAACTTTCAAATGTTAGGTAACTAACCTATAAACGATCTCCCAAATCCCCTTCCCACCTTTTATCCTCCTCTCTCTTCCGTTTGCCACACCTGGACTCACACCCATTTCTCCCCTTTCCCTTCCATCTATATTCCTCCGGCTTCACAATTCACACCTCCTCCACCCTTATCTCACATTTTTTGTCTTTTCATCTCTGGCCTTTGTCCAACTATCTGCCTTTCAAAAAACTCCCCTCGACTGTATCCACCTATCTCTTGGCAGCCTTTGTCCTGCCCCTCCTCTCTTCCAGCTTTCATCGCCTCACATCACTATCAGCCTGACCCAAAACATCACTTATCCATGTTCTCAAGAGATACTGCTTGACCCACTGGGTCAATCCAGCAATTTGTGTCTTTTTTTGTAAACCTCTGCCTCTCACACCAGCAACCTTCTCATAAGGGCTGAAAGCACAGCAAACACAGCAAATATTCTCCCATTCATGGCACAGTAAATTGGAAATCAATCAGCACATTTACACAACATTTGCTACGAAGCCTAATTTCACAGCCAGCATATCTGAATGTAACAAGATGACGAGCATAAAACAAATACGAGTTATTAATCCATAGTGATTCTTAGTCGAGCAAAAGGCAGACCAGTTACAAGGACCTCTTTTTGGCCTACATCTTCTCACTAAGTTCCTTCCTCCAATAAGTCCTTTCATTTTAAGTATTTTATTCTTATGCGAGCTATTTCTAATAAAAATATTTAAGGGCAACAATCTAGTAATTGTTACTGTTCAACCTATCTCAATCAGATAGATACCAAATCTACCTTTATTCATCTATCTCTATCTTGCAGAGACAGCTCTCGGATAACTACGCCCAGCTTTGCTTTTCTTTTCTCTGTTTACCTCATTCATCATCTACATCATCTCTACCCTCTACCTCCCAACTCCATCCCTTCTGCTCCCTACCTTACTCCACATATCTGTTATCCTTCACCCCTCACCAGTCCTACTGCGTATAACATCTCACTTCTCTCACTACTCTCTCTCTCCTCTTTACATATTGGCTATCTGCCCTTTCCACTCTTCGTCCTGATGAGGGCTTTGACCCGAAAAGCCGACAGTTCCTCTCCATCCACAGATGCTGCTCGACCCGCTGAGTGGACCCAGCAGATTGGTTGTTGTTCAAGATTCTGTCTCTTGGGTCCAATATATTGAAACTATTTTTTAGATAACTTCTTGCATTCTAAGCAAAGTTCGGATCATTATTAAAATACGATGTGAATCACGTCTTTCCATATTGCATTGAGGTGCTTGGAGATTATCTGCAAAAGAGTGACTAATCATGAAAATCGACAACAAATATTTGCAACCTTACGATATCATTTGGACATATTCTATGTTTTGCCAAATATGAGATATCAAATTGTGAAACAACAAAAAATGACATGAAAATGTATTTATTTATTTATGCAAGAATGATTTTACTTTGGAGATACAGAGCGGTAACAGGCTCTTCGCCACACCAAATCCGTGCCGACCAGTGATAACTCTGTACACTAATGCTGTTCCACACACTAGGGACAATTTTACCAATGCCAATTAACCTACAAACCTGTTGTCTATAGAGAGTTGGAGGAAACAAGAACACCCAGAAAAATCATACGCTGTCACAGGGAGAATGTACAAACGCCGTACAGACAGCACCTGTAGTCAGGATCGAACCAGCGTATCTGGTGCAGTAAGGCAGTAACTCTACAGCTGTACCGCCGTGCCACTCATTATGGTTTAAAAATCATTTATTTTATGTGAAATAAGTTGAGTATGGCTAAATAGAATCATTGCTTCTGGGACAAAAGAAGCCCAAAAGAAAGAACTAATTTCACAAGATTTTGAATAAATGAAAATCTTAACCCTGTTGTCTAACTTTTATCTTTTACCAATTATTTTTAGGCTCATTTTGTAGTAGAGAATTGGCAAATGTTTGTTGCAGGGATAGAGACAACATTGTCACAACTTGTTACTGTGAAGTGATCGTGATTTATGAAAGGTTTATTTGGCAACACACAAGGAGTATTCTGCCACACCTTCACTCCTTCCTGGTAAAAAAAAACGTGTTCAGTTGAGATGCTTTCTTTGTGACATTTAATTCAGTGTGTCATTCATATGGCCAAGTTGCCGTTTTAATTCTAAAAAAAGCAGAACCATGTTAGATACTCTCAGTGCTCTATTGGAACACAGTTTCCAAACACTAAATGAAGACTGAATTTTAAGTTCAGTTGTAACATCTAATTATAGCTACTTTTAAGTCACATGACTGATTTTATTTTTATATTTCTTATTGGTGACTGACTGCCGCAGAAAGAAAGAGATTAAAAAATAAAGGAATGCTACAGTTGTCTACGGAAAAGTCTTAAAAAATTGACATCTTCCCTTGACTTAATTACTCAAGTAGCAATTTCACACCTATCTCTACAGGAAACAAGAATCAACGTGTTACGTACAATAGTGAAGCCAAAGCAAACACTTTAAGAAACCATTAGGAAAGGAGCAACATGATTGTACCAAAGTTGTAGCAGTCTGAGACTGGATACAAATGGTGAATGTTAGCAAACCAGCAGCAGGCAACATTATGCAATTTCACTTCCAATTTATTCAAGCTGAACAGATAGTTCTTCCAAAAGTGGTTCTTGCACAATGGGTAGTAACACCACACATAGCTCTAGAAGTTGTTAACGAATATTTTCACATTAAATAATTCTGTACCATGCACATGGTTTCATAGAATAGGAAAAGATACAAAGGATATTGTAAATTTGTTTATGAGAATGTCAATTTATCATTACATCTAATTACAGTATAACTTTCCACAGGAGAAAACAATGTTCCTCAGGATATATTTCTCAATTTATTTCAAAGCCAATAAGATCCCAATGAATTTGGTCTATTATATCACATTCATTCCAATGGAACCAATCATTGTTATGTTAAAAAAATGGATTAGTCCTTCTGATTCTCCAAAAAAATAGATAGCTAAAGATTTTATCAGCTACGCAAGTTAGAACTTCCTTCACATTCAGTACAATAGAAACCTAAAAGTCACAAGAAACCTAAAAATAGATTGAAAAAAAAATCAACACTGAATGTTGGCCAGTTGGGAATCAGCAGAACAAATCTGTTCTACCATTCAAATACATCTCATCTGATCCATGCATCAATGTGTCTGCCTTGGCTTCATATTCCTTTGCATCCTTAATATCTTTGCATCCTTCATATCTCTACTCTCAGAGGTATATTAAAAAATCACCTAATATTCATTCTTTGAGTGAGAGAGTTCCACATATTCACTTATCAATCTGTAGAAGTGTCCTGACCCAAATCGTCCTCTGTCCATTCCCTCCACTAATGCTGCCTGACCCACTGAGTTTCTCCAGCAATTTGTATTTTGCCACATATTTATGCGTGGTTGTATGAAGCAGTGTTTCCATTCAACTGTTGTCAAAATCCTACAGACTTCAATCATGTCGCCCCTCAGCCATCCATATTACAAGGAACATAACCTGGTTTATATTATTTTGCATAATTTTACCTTGTGTGAAATCTTGAAAGCACCTTTAAGATATTGTGATGTTATTCTTCAACTCCCTCCAGTGGTTGGATGATGACAAATAATAAAATAGCTTTGCACCAAAAATACGGATTCAGATTAGTTTTCTGTCATGTACACTATCAGGATGCAATGGAATTCTTCGTTCACATGAAGATCACTGTATACACTGTACATATAATAAAGATAAATACAACAATGTATGCAAAGCAGCTGAATGGTGCAAGATTGTATTGAAAAATAAATTAAGGTAAAATAACAGAATAACCCAATTAGGTAAAGTTAACAGTTAAGAGTATGTGAAACACCTCAAGGGAGGGTATGTGAAAGAGATGATTTAGCATTTTAGACTTTAGAATATACAACACAGAAACAGGCCTTCAGCCCTCCAAGTCCACACCGACCAGCGATTTACCCGTGCACTAGCACTACCCTACACATTTACAATTACAAAGCCAATTGACCTACAAACCTGTATGTCTTTGGAGTGTGGGAGGGAAACCAGAGCACCCGGGAGGAAAACCCACACTGTCACAGGGAGAAAGTACAAACTCCCTACAGACAGCACCCTTAGTCAGGATCGAACCCAGGTGGCGCTGGCGCTGTTAGGCAGAAACTCTACCGCAATGCCACTGTGCCATCATGAGTGTTCAGGAGTCTCATAGCAGTGGGGAAGAAGCTGTTCTTAAGTCTGGAAGTATGAGGCGGCTTTCAAGCTTCTGTATTTTCCCCTGAAGGTAGAAGACAGAAAATGGAATAAGCACAATGACAAGCATCCTTGACGATACTACCAGCAGCGATACCACACTGTGCATCAGGAAGGATGCACAATGAAGATGGACTGGATGGAAGGAAGTGACGAGCCTGGTTATGTTCTGAGCTGTGTTCACAGGAAAAAACAGTGCTGAATGTTCAGTAGTTTTTCTTGATATTTACAGACACTGAAAAGCACCATTGTCATAACTAGTTCTGAAAATGTAAGAAGATTACTGGTGTATGTATTGCTGCCTTTTGTGTGATTTATTTTTTGTTGTTGAGCAGCGCGCTTACGGAGATTGGGTTGAATTCTGAGTAGATAGTTTGTTTTGTTGTATTAATTCTATTATGGTTTTGTACCAATCAAACTGACAACAATGTTACTTCAGGTTCTTTCAATACTTCAGCTAAATAATGAATGGAGTATGTGAAAAAGATTAAACACATTTTTTACCACTGTAAAGTACAGGCAGAGAAAAATTGAATACGACTAGTTTAGTTTATTGTCACGTGTACCTAGATACAGTGAAAAGCTTTTGTTGCATGCTAACCAGTCAGGTAAAGACCATACACGATTCCAGTCGAGTCATCCACAGTGTACCAGGTGAATGATAAAGGGAATAATGTAACTTTGCTGGCTGCAAGCAAGCCAGAGATTTGCAGAGTCAGTTTAGCTTACTGAACAGGGTGGCACGGTGCCACAGCGGTAGAGTTGCTGCTTTATAGCACCAGAGACCCGGGCTCGATCCTGGATACGGGTGTACAGAGTTTGTACGTTCTCTCCAATGACCTACGTGGGGGGTTTTTTCAAGATCTTTGGGTTTCTCCAACACTCCAAAGACGTACAGGTTTGTAGGTTATAATATAAAAATTGTTCCTATTGTGTGCAGGGTAGTGTAAATGTGCAGGGACCGCTGGTCGGTGCGGACTCGGTGGGCTGAAGGGCCTGTTTCATACTGTATCTCTAAACTAAACTAAGCTAAACTAAACTAAACTAAACTAAACTAAACTAAACTAAACAGCATCAACATCCCATGTCCAGTACTACATTAAATAGTAAAGGGTAGCTGCCACAATTAATATTGAAAACCATTACAAACTCTGTTTGGTAGATTTGAAAAGGCTAGTTGTACAGGTGGAAAAAGACTGTAACCTTGATGGGTCCTGCATGCTACGTTAGAACTGTAGTGATGTTGTCTCTGTCAGTAGACAGTGAAGGAAAGGGAATGTCATTGAACAACGATTCAGTATCAGATGTGTGAACAGGAAGCTGAGCTAGATGATACAATGCAGCTTAAAGATACACCTCTTTCCTCCATAGCTACATTTGGGGAGGGATCGGTGTGCCCGGGGTTTATGAGGTTAGAATGAGATCAGGTAAAAGAGAACCAAAACTCCCACTTCTCATTGTTTCAAAGCAAGGATCCAATTTGAAAAGTCAGCAATGGCTATCAAAGATAAAGCTAGCAAAAATCTTAGTGTTGGAGGAACAGCAGCAGGTCAGGCAGCATCTTTGGAAGACATGGGTAGGTGACGTTCTGGGTTGGGACCCTTATTCAGACTGATTGCAGTGAGGGGAGGTGACAAAGCTGGAAGAGAGGTGGGGGCTGGACAAAGCCAGGTAAGTGATAAGAGGGTACATGCGGAGGGGTTGACTGGAAGATGGATGGACAGAGGCCAAGATGAAAAGGAGACAAAAGGCTGTGAGTTAAGGACACATGAATTGTGAGCCCAGAGGAAAGGATATCGGTGGAAGTGGGTGGGGGGAAGGGGAAAGAGGGGAAATGGTGCACATCCAGATGAGGCACAAAGAAGAGAAGGGGGGGTGGAAGGAAAATAGGGGAGGGGGAGTTTCAGTTTGTTACCAAAAATTGCAGAATTCGATGTACATACTGTTTAGTTGTAAGCTACACAAGCAGAATACAAGGTGCTGTTCCTCCAGTTTGGGTGTGGCCTCACTCTGGCAATGGAGAAGGTCCAGGCCATAGAGGTCAGCATGGGAATGGGAAAGAGGAGTTAAAATGGTTCACAACCATTTGAAGATCTGTCCCGTACTAGCTGAATCAACAAGTCAATCAGAAGTAAGAAGAGTTTATTAGATTAATGAACAGTATCAAGAATATGAAGAAGGTAGACACAAATTGTGGAGTAACTCAGCTGACAGGCAGCATCTGTGGAGAGAAGGAATTGGGTGACGTTTTTGGGTCAAGACCATCCTTCAGACTAAAGAAAGGTTCTCGACCCATAACATGCAATTATGAAATTTCACAAAAAAAACATGTTCCTCCATGATGCTTTAAAGACATATTGAATTATACTGAATGGAGAGGTAAGCAGCACATTTCAATAAATGCTTATGCCTGCAAACAACTACATTTTTATTAGAATGTGAAGGTCAATACAAAACTGTAACCAAGGCGTTTGATGGCACTGGGACTTTACTTGCTGGAGTTTAGAAGGATAAGGGTGGACCTCATTGAAACTTACCGAATAGTGAAAAGGCCTGCATTAGAATGAGTGTGGAGAGGATGTTTCCACTAGTGGGAGAGTCTAGGACAAGAGGCCATAGCCTCCAAATAAAAGGTACTTTAGGAAGGAGATGAGGAGGAATTTCTTTAATCAGGGGGTGGTGAATTTGCGGAAATTAATTGTCACAGACAGCTGTGGAGGCCAAATCAAGGGATATTGTTAAGGCGGATATAGACAGATCTTGATTAACATTGGTGTCAGAGATTAATAAAAACCCCAAAAAAAAAATAATAATAATAATATCTTTTATTGTCATTGCACATAAGTGCAATGAGATTTGGTTTGAAACTTCCATCGATGTCATAACTTAATCGACAAATAAAATTTAGGTTTAAAACCTGAAAACACAAGGTTTTGCAAAAACGAACATTAGCCAGTAGAATAAACACAGACTAAAGTGCGAGGGCCGGGGGGAGAGACAGTCCTATGGGGGGTGGGGGAAGTACTCAGCAGGGCCCGGTTCAGAGCCGCTATAACTCTGGTGGTGCTCAGGGCCGTAGAAGGGCTTTGTAACGTCTGCCGGAAGGGAGTAGTTCGAACAGTCCATTACATGCATGCTGACAGCTTCCTGAGGCCGTGTGTGGTAGATGCCCTCCAAGGACTGGTAGTGGTCCCAATAATCTGTTGCGCTCTGTGGACAACGCGCTGAAGAGCTCTCCTCTCCGCCTCCGTGCTGCTGAGATACCACATTGTGTGCCATACGTTTGTATGCTCTCTGTGGTGGCAGCGGTAGAAGGTCATCAGCAGCTGTTGGGGCACAGACCAGTTGGCGTGGGAGAGCGTTTCAATGTTCTTAGGAAGAACAGTCGTTGCTGTGTCTTTTTTACCAGCGCAGAATTGTTGGTGGACCATGTGAGGTCCTCTGAAGATGTGAGTGACCAGGAAAACTTGAAGCTAGACACTCTCTCACACTGTCTCCGTAGATGGAGATTGGGGCGAATTCTCCATTCTGCGACCTCCTGAAGTTGATAATCTAGCTCCTTGGTCTTGGAGGTGTTTAGCGGCAAGTTGTTCCGTGCGCACCAGTCCGCCAGGTTCTGCACCTCCGCTCTCTATAGTTTGTTTCATCACGTTGGTGATCAGCCCAATCACCGTTGTGTCGTCTGCAAACTTGACAAATGGTGTTGTTGTCAAATGGCAGGGACACAGAATTCGTGGGTGAAGAGGGGAGTAGAGTTATGGGGCTCAGTACACAGCCTGAGATGTGCCGGTGCTCAGGGTGATTAGTGGAGGACAGGTTGCAGCCCCAGTCTCACTGCCTGCGGTTCGCTCCATCAGAAGGTTCAGGGTCCATCGCATAATCAGTGAGCTGAGGCCTAGCTGGCGGAGTTTGGTGGTGAGCTTGGTGGGGATGGCGCCGTATTAAGGCAGGAGCTATAGTCAATGAAGAGCATCCTCACGTAGGTGCCTGTCTTTCAGGTGGGTCAGGACTGTGTGAAGAGCCACAGAGATGGCATTTTTGTGGATCTATTTGCCCTGTATGCAAATTGATGGGAGTTCCAATGATGCAGGGATAGCTGGATTTGATGTGGGAGAGGACCAGGCCTTTCAAAGCACTTTCATGGTATTGGAGTTAGGGCAACGGGCGGTAGTCATTCCAGGTTGGTGACTTTTTCGGCACGGCACTATGGTAGCTATCTTCAGGCACTTGGGGACCGTTGCCAGAGATAGAGACAGGTTGAAGATCTTCGTAAATACCTCCGCCAGCTGTACAAGCAAAGTCCTTTAGTACCCTACCCTTGGATACATCCGGGCTGCAGCTTTGCGTGGATTGATTCCTATGCAGAGTGCACATGTACCTCCTGGGTGGCTTCAGTGTAAAGGCTGTCCCTTCCGCCTAGCCGGGTTGTTCCTTCCTGGTGGTGTTGCCTGTTTCGAAGGTGTTTAATTCATTGGCGGTTGTGTATCACTTGTGGGGGCAGACGGGGCTGCTCTTGTAGTCAGTGATTGTCACCTGACAACAGGCCAATGCTTCTGGGTGCTTTGCCGGTGTTGAATAGTGTTCTTCACATTAGCTGTGAAGTGGTCTTCCACCCTTTGCTTTTGGACGAAGAGAGGAGGAATGGGGTGATGGATTGAAACTGAAAGAATAGATTTCAGTCCTGATTGAATGGCGTGAGTAGATTGATGGCTGTATGCTAATTCATGTCCTAAGAACTTATGAAATATGAAGATGCACAGCATTTACCTGTCGCAAGGAAAGAACCATCTGGTGGAACGAGTGAGTGCTCATTTTAAGACAGCATGGCGCATATTGAACTGCCGCTTTTATATTATTGTCCTATTTTTTAGTTCTGAACTCTTCACACGCATTGACATTCAATTTTCTTTTCAGTATTTGAATTTTTAATTTTCTTATGTTGTTAGCAGTTTAAATCATAAAAAAACACGCAAAGCAATTTTTCCAGAGGAGAAATAGATTTTCCATTTTTGCAGCTTCATGAGTCCTTTAGTAAGCTTCATACATGTGAATGCCATCCGAGAATGAGAAAATAATCATGTTTTTAAATGAATTTTTATTTTCTCAAATGAGCGGATCACAAGGGTAATGTTACCAGTGTGGCAAGGGGGAGGACTTGGACTTGATACAACGTTCTCCACAAACCCATTATATCTCAATTTAAACTACGCAGTAAATTATCTAGTATATAGCATCAGCAAAAGCGAAGGAGGCCTTGATGAACAGTAATGTATGTGACAGATAATTTGTATCAAGTATTATGGTCGTGACTGTCCTGAATTCCTTTATTTATTGCTCATTTTTTATTGAGCTCAGTTTTGGCCTCGGAATTTTAGGTTCATACAATTAGATTGTGAAAACATTGAAAAATGAGCAATGATACAATAATTGGAGAATGAAAATAAACCATTTTCAGCTTATTTAGAAGAAGGTTAGGACTAAAAATGATGGGAGTATCTCAGCGGGTCAGGCAGCATTGTGGAGACAGGAATAGGTGACATTTCGGGATCGGGAACTTTACAGCCCCTTGCTCTAAAGATGGGTCACACCCAAAACGTTACTATTCCTTTTCTCCAAGATGCTGCCTGACCGCTGGAATTACTCATGTTTTTTGTGTCTATCTTCTGTTATCCAGCATTGCAGTTTTCCAAAGATCGTGGGGTCCCCAATAGCTGGGGACCCCAGCTATTTACAATATTTATAATGATCTGGCAATGAGGGAATTGATATGCAACATCTCCAAGTTTGCGGATGACACGAAGATGGGGGGCATGTGTTAGCTGTGAGGAGGGGTTCTAGTGAGGCTGCAAGGTGACTTGGATAGGTTGGGTGAGTGGGAAATGCATGGCAGATCAGTATAATGTGGATTAAATGTGAGTTTATCCATTTGTGCGGGCAAAAATACAGGAGGGTAGGTCTATTATCTGAATGGTGGCCGATTCGGATAAGGTGAGATGCAACGAGACTGGGTGTCATGGTACACAGTCATGCAAAGTAGGCGCATTGCCGGTGACAGCAGGCTGTGAAGGAAAGAGATGGTATGTTGCATTCATAGCAAAAGGATTTGAGTACAAGAAGCAGGGAGGTTCTACTGCAGTTGTATCAGGGTCTTGGTAGAGGCCACACTGGTTGAATTGTGTACAGTTTTGGTCTCCTAATTGAGGAAAGACATTCTTGCCATAGAGGGGTACAGAGAAGGGTTACACCAGACGGATTCCTGGGATGGCACGACTTCATATGAAGAAAGACTGGATAGACTCGGCTCTTGTACTCGCTGGAATTAGGAGATGAGCGGGGATCTCAACACCAGCAAAATCAAAGAACTAAATTGGGGACTTTGGAAGGAGTTGGATGGGGACCCAGAGATCCATGTTTATATCATACGGGTCGATGGTTGAAAGGGTCAAGAGCTTTCAAATTCTGGGCGTTGCACAAAATCGCTGCACTGAAAATATAATTAAATTAAATATACTCAGATCAAGTTGTAAAACTATATCAATACACTAAAACGCAATTACAATTAGAATTTGGATGATAAATCTCAAAAAAAATTATTGGCTCGTCAATTACGGAAAATGGAGGTGAGAAAAAATAATCCAATAGATTAAATTACAATGGGAACCACTAGTACAACCCCCAATGATATTAACGAGGATTTTTGCAATATTCTATAAAACTGTTATATTCAGCTAAAAACGACAGAAAACAGGATAGGAATAGAAGCATTTTTAAAATATGTAATCTAAATGGGTTGGATCACATAATATAGAGAATCACTGAAATGCAGCAAAATCAGTAAAAGAAATCGAAGAATCTATCAGATCATTATAAATGGTAAACACCGGGACAGATGGTATTGGTTCGGAATTTTATAAACCATTTTATGATCTGATTGCACCACAAGTTTGAAGATCTCTATGAATACATCTATTTCCCACCTGAAATACCAGAAACTTTAAATGATCTATTATATCACTTATACTCATACCATGTGTGCAACCTATAGGTGTGGTGCTGGATGACCCAGGATCATATAGAGCTATAGCTCTTTTAAATACTGAATCAAAAGATATAACAAAAATATTAGCACAAAGACTAATGCACAGTTATTAATAAATTAATTCACCGAATCAAACAGGATTAATACCAAAAAAGAATTCCTCATTAGCTGAGACAATTATTCAATATTATGTCATTGAAAAGAAGGTATTAATAAAGACCTAGTAATTATATTGTTAGATGCGGAGGAAAGCTTTTTGACCAGGTGGAATGGTCTTACTAGTTTTCGGTTATGGAAATTTAAGTTGGGGAGAGAAGCTTATTACTTGGGTTAAATTATTATACACTAAGCCAACAAGCCAGAATGTAACAATCAAATGCTATCAACTTAAATTTAATTTATTCCGAGGCTGCTGACATTGGTTGTCCTTTTTCACGCTAAAGTTTGCACTTGCAATAGAACCTCATTAGTCAACTTGTGGAGATTACTTTCCTGAAATTTATGGGTATGACACAGAGTTACTGAATATAAAAGAAATTCTCCTTTATGCGGATGATGTATTACGTTATATTACAAAGCGGAAAGTAGTATTCCAAATTTAATAAAAATTAATAACATGAATTCGGATTATTTTCAGGTTATAGTATTATTGAATAAAGTGATACATGTCAAATATAGGTAAATAATCTTACATATATTACAACAATTTTACTTTTTAGATAGCAACGAAAATAAATCATAAATCTCTTGGTATTTATGTAACAAAATGATTCTGTTTTTATGTGTTAAATCATATTTTCCATCTTTTATTCCACTTAATTAAGAATATTTTATTTTGGAAAGCTTTACCGATTTCAATGGTAGGTAGATTTTTAATGCAATAAAAAGATTTTTTTCCCGCCAAGGACTATATCTCTTCCAATTGATTACGTTTATTTCCATCCTATAAATTTCTTAAATAGGTTGATTTGTAGGTCAAAACTTTATCTGGCGATTATAAGGAGCCATAGAATAAATAAAAAAACATTATGTAAAATCAAAATAATTAAAGGAGGTCTAGCACTGCCACGTTTTGGTTATTACTGGGCAGTTATATTTAAAATATGAATTTTTGGTTAGTAGAGACAGATAAAAACCAATCTGGTTTAAAAATGAAAAGAAGATTGTTCGCCTTTTGAAAATAGTGCTCGTTTTTATTCGCTTATATAAACTCGGTAAGAAATCTATAGTGAAATCATTATATTAGAAAGTGGGCTTAGTATCTGGAAACAACTAAAGAAAACATTAAAATTGAAATGTATCCACGAGCCCTTACATTGTAATTAACGTTACATTTAAACATTCAATGATGGACAAAGGTTTTTACAATTGGAAAAAACGATGAAATTAATATGAGGGCGATCTCTATAGGGGAAACTCTTCAATTCATTTCACGAATTACAACAATTTATGGATTAATTCAAAGATTACTTTAAATTTTTACAGAGGCAATTAGTGACTATGTAAAAGCAAACAAAAGAAATCAGAAATAGAAAGACTTCCGCTCAGAACTTTTAGAATGGAATGTCTAAATTAACACTCGAACACGAGAAAAATGTTATCATATTTTTATAGACATTTTAGTGGTAAAACGTTGATACCAAATGACAGAAATATATAGGAATCAGTGGGAAAACTAATTAGTGCGCAATTATTCATGAGTAGAAGTGGGATGAAAGTTACAACATATACACCATTGTTCATTAATGATATACACTCTCCTTATACATTAAAAATATTACATAGATTACAAGATGTATTCACACTCTATCCAAATTTAATAGTATTTTTCAAATGCATTTGCATATGTGATAATCGTCCGATTCTTAGAATCTACTTAACGCACTAATTTACCAAATAGTCTCAAATTATAAATTTTGGACAGAAATATTTAAGATAATTTTGAATGTTGTTATATGAATTGATCCCCTACCATAAATTAATTTATGGGCATATTAGAAACAGTACAATTATAAACAACGAATCGATAA
>CM069150.1:37672067-37857067 GCA_035221665.1 Okamejei kenojei
AAGTCTGCATGTCTGGGCTTTCAAGCTCCTGTATTTAACTCAGAAGGTATAAGAGAATAAAGGGAATGGCCAGGGTTGGTAATACTTGCAAAACACCATGAAGATAGACTGGAGGAAGGAAGTGGCAAGCTGTGATGGGCATAGCTATTATGTTCACCACTCCCTGCAGGTTCAGCTAGTCAAGAGCAGAGCAGTTGCCATACCTGACCTAAATGCATCCCATTTAAATATTTTCTATAGCGCCTATAAGAAGTTTGAGGGAATCCTCTTGGACATTATGAATCTTCCCAGAAGCCAAATAAAGTAAATACACTAATGCGTTTTCTTCATCACTGCATCAGCGTGAAAGGACCAGGTTAGTTTGATGGTGAAATGGATGCCAAGAAACTTGAATCTGTCAAGCATCTCTACAGTGGCTGTTGATGACGTCAAGGCTGTGTTCACCCTCCAGCTTTCTTAGTTAACAACTCTTTTGTCTTGCTGATGTTAAGGATTAGGTTGTTGACTTGACATCAATGCACAGGTTCTCAATTTATTTTCTATGCTCTGTCTTGTTGTTGATCCATCCAACTACAGTGGTATCATCGGTAAACTTAGAGATGAAGTTGATGCTGAATGTGGCTATAGAGTCAAGCATGTGCAAGGAGTAGATCAGGGGACTGAACACACAAACCTGATAAACACCAGTGTTGAGCGTCAGGGTGGGGGAAATGTGATGACTAATACTTACTGCTTGAGGTCTGCAAGACGTCAGAAAGTCCTGAGTCCCAATCGCAGATGGAGGCACCAAGGCCAAGATCCAGAAGTTTAGATGTGAGCTTATTCAATATCATGGTTTTGAAGTTTGAGATGTAATCAATGAATAGCATCCTGACACGGGTATTCAACGTCCGACGTAGAGCAAGGGAGCTGGCTTCCTCCGTAGACCAATTTTTCCCGTTCAGCAAATTGTAAGGAGTTTGGTTTGACCAGGAGACTTGCACAGAAGTGGTCATATCCAGCCTTCCAAAGCACTTCATTATGGTTGATGTTCGAGCTACTTGGTGGTAATCATTGAAACAGGTCACTATTTTTTCCGGGGGGCTAGAATAATAGAGGTTTCCTTGAAGCAGATCGGGACAATGGGTTGATAATGTGATCTGATTGTAGATCTGATCTTGACCTATTGTCTTGCCACGTCCACATAACCCTTAACTCGCCTACAATACAAAAATCATCTGTTTACTTAAACTTCATATCCTGCTATGTAAAATACTTCTGCACGAGTAGCAATAAGGATTTATTGTTCAATGAGGAAACTTTTGATTAATGTTTTAACTTCTTGTAAAAGTAAATAATTAAATATGGTAACCATGCACATTCTTATCTGTGCCCTGCTAATTGTGATGGTAAATAATCAACCATAGGACCTACAAATTGAACATTTGATTCTGAACACAGATGACCAAAGAACATTGTACATGTTTTAAATTGATGTATGTAGGTTTGATTTGAATGAATCATGTGGAGGCTTTGGAGAGGGTGCAGTGAAGTTTACCAGAATGCTGCCTGGATTAGAAGGTTTGCTGCTGAGAGAGGTTGGATAGACTTGGAATGTTTTCTCTGGATCGTCAGAGGTTGAAGGAAGACTTGATAGAAGTATATAACATTATGGATGGGATAATAGAAATGTGATGGGCAATTTTTTACATGGAGAGTGGTGGGGGCCTGGAATGCACTGCCAGGGGAGGAGGTGGAGGCAGAAATGATAGTGATATTTAAGAGGCCTTTGGATCGGCACGTGAAAGTGCAGGGAATAGAGGGATATGGATCATGTACAGATAGATGAAATCAGTTGAACTTAATAAAGTTCCGATGAGATATCCATTAGAGTCAATGAGGGTAATGCAGCTGAAGTACATGGACTTATAACAGCTTTTGGTAAAATGCTACAAAAGAAGCTTATCATGCGAGTTGAAACACAGGGTAAAGTGATATGAAGTTGGCTAAGAAACTGACATCGGAAGATTATGGTGATGGTTGTTTAATGAACTGGAGGGAAGTGAATAATAGCATTCTCCAGAAAACAGTTAGGACCGTTGCTTTTATTTTAGTCTGCATTGATAATCTGGACATGGCGATGTAAACCATAATTAGTATTTTCTTTTCATACAAGGATAGTGAACTGCAAAGAAGTAACCAGGATATAAACAGGCTGCTGGGATGGGCAGACATGTGACAGATTAAGTTTAATGTGGGGAAATATGAGGCAAAGCTCTTTGGAAGGCATTTAAAGAACGCAGTTCTAAAAAGAGAGCCAAAGTAGAAGAACCTGGAAGTATTTGTGAACAAATCATTGAAAGTGGCAGAACAATGGAAAAACAAGGAAGTGAGATGCTGGTTTACAAAAAAATGACACAAAGTGCGGGAGTAACTCAGCGGGTCAGGCAGTGTCACTGGAGAACAAGGATAGGTGATGTTTCAGGTCGGGAACATTGTTCTGATTAACAGATAGTGACAAAGCAGGTCATGAAAGTGGTTAAAAAAGCAACAACAATTCTGGGCATCATTTTAAATGGTTTAATGATTCAATGGTTCTTTATTGCCGTTTAGAAAGAAAAGAAATCAGCCAAAAGTCCGGTCCATATGTTGGAAGTATCGGAGTGCACCCGATCCAGGTTTAGAGCATAGAGAATAAAAGTAGGTAATTCATGATAAACTCTATCATAAAATACTGGAGTGACAAATCATGTTGGGCCAGTAAAGAAACAAATAATGGTTAGGCCCGTAAACCATGAAGCCCCCTCACACCGCTCCCTTTGTTTTCGTAGCTTCTACATTTCACAGAGCCTTGGATTTTTTGGGCATTTATGGATACAACAGTTATGGTCATTTCTATATAGGCACCATTATCTTTAGTTCCTTGGAAGGCTTAAAACGTGCGGCATGACCCCAACAACTCTCACCAATGTCGACAGATTCCCCGTAGAAAGCATTTTATCAGGATACATCACAGCGTTTTTTGGGGAATGGCTCCATCCAAGATTGCCAGAAATTGCAGAGAATTATGGATGCAGCCAAGACCACAATGCAAATCAACCTCCCTAGCACTGACTCCACACCACGCTGCTTTGACAAGGCCACCAGCATAATAATCAAGCTCGAGTCTCACCCCGATCACTCCCTCTTCCCTCCTCTAACATCGGGCAAGAGATATAGATGTTTGAAAATGCATACCTTCAGATTCAGGGACAGTTTCTTCCTAGCTGTTATCAGGCAACTGAACCGTCCTTTCATCAGCTAGAATGCAGTCCTGACCTCCCATCTAACTCATTGGTAATCTTTGAACTATCTTTAGTCGGACATTATTGGACTTATCTTGCACAATGTTGCAATCATGTATAGTCTTCTTTGACTGGGTAGCACTCAACATAAGCTTTTTACTGTACCTCCGTGCACGTGACAATAATAAACTAAACTAAGCTAAAATAAAACCAGCCATCAATCTAACGCATGGCTCCATTAATGTTAGTACAGTTTAGCCACATTTCAAGCTGGTTTGGCTACAAGGTATTATCATAGGTTTAAATTTGTTGGGATTTTCTGACAATTTAGCAACACTTTTATGCAAAGTGCCACGAAGTTTCGTAACTCATACATGAACGTAATGTGCAAGGCATGCCAGCTGTGCTCCATTTCCCCATTGAACTCCACTCCAAGATATCCTATGGAAGCTCGCTGGACTCCCCGGTATTTACATCTGCTCTCAGTTCCTGCAGAAGGTTCGACGTGGAGCAGGTACCACTCATCTATTCATCCAAATGCTGGCTGTAAGACTCAGGGGAAGAAAAGGGAAAATCGGTAAGTAACTTTCTTTATGCTCTTTAAGCTTTTAAAACATTTAAATGTTTTAAGTGTTTTTAGTTGATTTTCAATGCTTTTTCATTATTATTATTCATTTAATTTGTAATCATTTTATTCCATTGCAGTCACTCAAGATCTTGTTACCTCGGGCCCATCTTATGCAATATTAGCACTTCATATTCAGCCAAAATCAGGTCTGAGAAAAGTAAAGATAGATGCTGGAATAACTCAGCGTCGGACTGCATCTCTGGAGAAAAGGAATAGGTGAAGTTTCGGGTCAAGACCCTTCTTCAGATTGAGAGACAGGGGAGATAAAAACTAGAGGTATGAAAAGGTGCAGAACAAATCAGAGCCTTCACCGATGAAAAAGTGACCCGGGTTCGATGGTGACCTCGGCAGCTGTTTGTGTGGAGTTTGCACATTCTCTCTGTGACTGCATGTGTTTCCTCCCATATGCCAAAGACGAACAGGTTTGTAGGTTAATCGGCCTCTGTAAAATTTGCCCCGAGTGTGTGGTATGTGGGTACGAGAGTGAGATAAGATAGAACTTGTGTGAACAGGCGATCAGTGGTCAGCAAGGACACGATGGGCTGCAGGGTCGATTTCAATGCTGTATCTTTCAATAAAATGTTCGCTGAATAAAAGAGGCAGATGCATTCAAGTCATCTGAAATCAGCCCATGTCTGAACTCACTGCCAGCAGTCCCCATGCAATCCCATTTCCATTTTCTGAATGTGGTAGCGCTAAGTAAGGTGAGCCCTCTGACCTAACTGGAGTACAGTGAGGCAGAGTGTGCCTCACATGCCAAATCTGGAGGTCTTGTACTTCAAAACTTAAAGTAAAAATGCTTAACACTCTAAAAGATAAAACTAATTTAAAGCACATTAAAGTACTGAGAGAATATTATAACATTAAAATATAATAAATTAAATCAAGCCACATGAACATACAATTTTTGCAAACGTCAGTAACCTTTTTCTAAATGATTGGAATCATCTTTCCTGCCTCAATTCTCCCTTGCATCAAGCTAAAGGAACAAATGCATAATTTTGTTTTTAGATTTCCAATAGATTTAAAAAAATAAATTAAAAATAGTATTTGCAATCTACCCCTGTGGTACAGTAAATACTTTCGTTAAGCATACATAAGTAGGAAAAGTGATCTGTTCCAATGCTACCCACGTAATTAAATGACCCATTGTGCTATTACTTCAGATTGTAAACACTAATTACGTGTGTAACTGTTCAAAGTTAAATTTATAGTTACACGTTCATGCAAAATCATATCAGCCTCTCTCAACAACTACGCATTTCATGTGTACAGAGGAAACCGGTACTTCCTCCCCCCGTACTAAATTCATCTTGCAGGTTTAGACTACAGGGAGCTATATGACGTCTGATCTCCAGATGATGTCATGCGAAAGCGATCTTCAGTAGATCTAACCAATCTCAAATGGTCACAAACAACAACAACATGCATACTGGGACAGGAAATACATTTGCTAGAGCCACTCGAGCATCACATTGAGGTGGCTTATTTGCATGCGTTATTTGTGGTTTGATCTTTATAACCCAATTTCACTCTTCTTTTATCTGCAAAAAGCGCTACCTTTTCCTGCTTCATTGATTAAGAAAAACCTTGCTGCAGTCTTGTGCAATTTTGAAATAACAACATTCACTGGTGCATTGCCATCTCAGTTAAAAAAAACTAGACATTGCTGAAATGTTTGTCGAGGTCACTTAACTAGGTCATTCGACTCTTCTTTCAATTACAGATAATGTTTGTAGATTTAAATGTGCTATGATACACAGGGAAAGTGCATCAACTCGAAACTCAGTTGTAATACTCTCAGTCTAAACAGTCGATTCAGGGCCCATATTTTCCAGACTGACAATCTGGTGCAGCTCTCAAGGAGCCTGCATTGATGGAGATGACGTCTCCCCTAAGTTCTGCCCACAGAGACTTTATTAATATTATTAAAATAAAGTTGAGTCATTTAAAAATACTCAATACGGAGATTGCATGACTTGTATTTGTAGATACAGTATCTCATGGTAATATGCAGTTAACAAGGAATTGCAGATGCTGGATTACAACAAAAAGACACAATATGCTGGAGTAACTCAGCAGGTCAGGCAGCATCTAGTGGTAGGTGACGTTTTAGGTCGGGACCCTTCTTCAGACATTAAAGGACTCAGAAGAAAGAAAATATGGGGGCTGCATTATGTCGGGGGGGGGGGGGGGGTGGGGGGGGGGGGGGGGGGGGGGGGTTGGAGCAAACAGGAAGAGGAAGAGCAGAACAAAACCTGGCGAGTTTATTGATGGATACAGGTGAGGGAGGGGGTTGATAGGCAGATTGTTGGATAAAATCCAGAGATGAAAAGATAGAAAGTGTGGTACAAAAAAGGATTGAGGAGTTGCGAACTGTGAAGGTGGAGTTAACTTAATTGGAATAGAGAGCAGATGCTGTAATGTTTTAAACTTGTATTTGCCCCCTAAAATGTATCTCTATTGTGAATGTGTAATTTTTTTAGTCTATCTTTACCATTTCATGCTTAATTTAATTTATAAACTTAATCCCATGATAGCCATTGAAAATGTGTTTGACCACCTGGAATATAATTCGGACATTGCGACATTTTTTAAAAAGCAGTGAAAAGCTGACACCTATTCCTTTTTGGGAGAATGGAAAAGAGCTGAAGACTACTTGCTCAAGCCATGTAGAGGGGGAAGAGTTTGATCAAAGTGAAAGCTGTAATTTCAACAACTTTGTGGAAGGTCAGTTTACTTTAAAAGTAAGACCACCCAGGCACAAGAGCACTACAGTCAGGAAAGGCGATCTGGTCAGTCACCCTCACTCAGATGTTGGCAGGTAAACCACTGATACAGTGGCTGCTGTGGGGGTAAGGTGGCCTAGTCAGTCAACAGATAACATGCCCCATTGGATCAGCAGAAAATTGCTCTCCGGGGCAGGCGTGAAAATGCACAGTATTCAATTAATAATACAGAGAGGTAAAAAAAATGAAGGAAAGTGCATGTTTGTGTCAGCTGTTAAATCAAAGTTATGTAATCTCAGCCAAAAGCATTTCCCCACAAAATAAAGATTTATGTTCTTTTGCGTCTTTTACCAAAATCCCTCTTCAAAACCTCTGGACAGTTCATCGGTTTTAATCCTGGATAGATAACGGAAGAGACCAGTGCCACATTCCTAACCTAGCAATTGAATTTTGTGTTCAGTAGATTCTATTTGAGTTTAGAATAGTCATGATAGACAATGTATAACAGAGTGCTCAATTGGTGGTATTGGGCGTTGTGAAATATCTCTTATATATGGCCAAATATTGGCAGAGCTAGAGATTTGGAATATGAAAGTGAATCAGTAATTCAAAAATTTATCATTGTGCACATGTTGATGTGGTTGATTACCAGATATGCATTCAGGTGAATAGAATTGTGAAAACGCCTTTTGTGTAGGCTGGGTGAAGGTGTGATATGCAGGAGTCCAGCTCTGCGCCTAAGAATAAATGAGTATAAACAATGGTGACAAGGTTCATATATAACTTGCACAAAAAATATTGATCTGAGATAGGTGTATTGTAAATATCTCCTGTTAACGCCTTAAATAATCCAGAAATCTAAAAACACAGCAGATTAGGCAGCATTTGTGGAAAGGGCAACCAAATTAAACCTTTCAGGTCCATGAAGTTTCATGAGGGATAGTGAGATCAGAGGTGGTGGGAAAATGGAATGAGCTGCCAGAGGAGGAAGTTGAGGTGGGCACTATAAAAACATTTTAAAGATATTTGGACAGGTACATGGGTGGGAAAGGTTTAGAGGCGTGCGGGGCAAAAGGTATGACTTGTGTTGATGGAGTTAGCATGGGCAAGTTGGGTCGAAGGGCCCGTCTCCATGCTCCAGTCTTTGTGCGGGGTGAAGTGGGAGGCTGGTAGTAGGAGCTGCTAAAGGTAAATTAAATCAGGGTCATCCTTGCGAGAGGTGAATACATAATGCATCTTGCGAAAGCTGAACACATGTTTCTGCTGAGGTCCAGCATGATCTTGCTCATTAATTTTTTACAATTCTCTATTTAGAGATATGCTCACATATAAAGAATGCAACAGCATCCTCCAACTAAAACACACTAATTGAAAATAATTTAAACTAATTAATATCACATGGATATAATTAAAGATGTTTTCTACCACTCCATATGATGGACCTGAATCCAGTGGGAACAGAACACTCACTCAGCTGTATCAAGGAGCGGCACAGCGGTGGAGTTGCTACCTTACAGTGCCAGAGACCTAGGTTTGATCCTGACTACGGGTGCTGTCTCTCTGGAATTTGTACATTCTTCCTGGAACCACTTGGATTTTCTCCAGGTATCCTCCCACACTCCAAAGACGTACAGGTTTGGAAGTTAATTGGCATCTGTAAAAATGTAAATTAGAATAGTGCTAGTGGAGGGGGTGATCGCTGGTCGGTGCAGACATGGTGGGGCGACAGGCCTGTTTCCATGCTGTATTTCTAAATCTTAACTGATAAGATTATTTACTGATGCAAAAACCCAACTGAACCAGGAATTGTCAGCTAGAATACCAAATTCAATAGCAAAGGGGAAGAAAAACAGAAACAGAAACAATCAGAGACAGGGGAAAAATAGGTATATGAATGATGTAGGTCTTGTTTAGTGCAGCATTTCGGATATAAACTATACTATCAATTGTTTTCATATTGTGCAGTTATATTAAGGGCAGCACCTCTTTGTTGCACCAAATTCTAGGCATTAATATTTACAAAAGTTGGTGTGGTCTAGTTTCCATCTTTTCAGGCAGAATTGGTGCCTTCCAATATTGCTGCATTAGTATAATAACACTTCTGGCTGAGTTTGTCAATTCAGAAAAACAACTTGCTAATTACTACATTTACTGTATAGTGCATGTCATGATACTACAACACTTTACACCACCAAATGCTGGTAACTTCACTTACTTTCATCACAAAACCTAGCAGCTTGCTTTTGGAGGGTTGGTGCAGACAATTCACTGAACACTAGGCTCAAGCACACTGCTGGACAGACAATAAAACAATCAGTGAAAGGTAATTTGATGCTTGCAAATTGTGCCGAAAGTTTAATTAGTCACAGTGATGAAGCGATGATAACAATTGTGATTCTGATCTTGAGCTGACTGCTGGAGGAGTTTTCAGACAAACAAAATATAACATTTTATAATGTGTTCTCACCTGCTAAATTAATTATGACACTCCACTCCACCCTCCCAAACACATACGTACGCAAGTGAGTAAACGTAAAGAGAGGCAAGAATAAATAAATTCAGATGGAGTTGATATAAAATGTATTAAATAATAATTGACGAGACAGTCAGATGGAAATTAAACTAAAATTGAGATGGGGAGACAAAATCTAATGCCCTTGAAAACATGATTGCTTCTGATAAAGTTGCCATTTTCATGTATTAACTGTGAGCACGCTATCATGAATATCTGGCACCAATTAAAGCTTGCCTGGACTATTCAAACACGTCATCAACTTTTAAAGGGGAACTCTTTAAGTCTCCAACTAATGCATTCTGCATCAGGAGCTGATTTAGAAAATAATGATGTTTTTAAGTCACTTGGAAAGGCATAGGCTTCATGCTTTGCAGAAACTGCACATAAGCTTTGTGAGAAGAGATGTGAGTCTAGATATTGCTTTACTGCCTTTTCGTTACACTAAAACAGCACCCGTGGAACAGCAACAACTTAAAAAAATCTTCAGTTGTGACATTTATAAAACAATGATATCGGGTTTTGATGTGTAACATGTCAGTTTCATTATGAAGTATTAAACAGATACATAGCATGCTGTTGCTGCTGTTGATATTTAAGCAGACTATTAAATTATTTACCACAATGCAGGTGACCCCCTTCCCCCCCCCCCCCCCCCCCCCCCCCCCCCCCACCTTCCATGTTATGAACAGGGTGAGTTGTGTTCCTAAAAAATGGCCCAATCTAATTTTTCCATAACAGGGGAAAGCTTGTTATCTGCATATGCATCAAGAAATACGTTGAACAAAATAAATATTGTTTATTTGCTTTTAATCACATAAGTTTTGTAAGAATTAATTTTTATTCCGTATCTTGATTTATTGATAGTGATTTTGTGAATTATGTACAGGCAAATTTCTGTTACCTGAGCTATGCAGCGGTTGCAACTGTTTTGCAGGGGTTGCAACACTCTTGCAGATACAGGGAAGAGTTGCTACTTAACGTATGAATTTTGCCCTAATTGGACAAATGTGGGACAATGCTGATCTGGATAGACTGGTGACGAACAGTGCCCAGAAGAGGCAGGGAGGAGGGCAAAGCCATCCTGGGTCATGCATAGTGTTTTTATAGCATTGGTATCAATAGGTGTTGGCTTGAATCACATCAAATTTAAATGATTAAATAAACTTTTAATTTAAAGAGGTGAATTTAAAAGTGACAATTTTGTGATTGTTGTAATTTTCTTCACCATAGTTCTTTAATGTCCTTGTGGACGCAAAACTGCCATTGTTACTCTGTCTGGGTATTTATAACTCTGGATTCACCAACTTAGTTGCCAATTTGAAATGGTAAAGCATTGTTCAGGATGGACTTTTAATGATGATTTTGCCAGCAATTAACAAAATGTAATTTATAAAGCTTGGAGTGAAGGCATTTGGAAAATGCCACTATCTTTCTTCTCCTCTTCCCTGTGCTCCACCTGCATATGTATCCATTTCTCTCTTTCCACCTTAGGCCCATTCCCTTCCACCTATAGGGGGTGTGCACGTAAGGTCACTGGGTCATAGGGCTTGACGCACGGAGCCGCTCAATCCATCTGGAGTACATCCGTAACTTCCGGTATATGTTAATGCAAGAAACGCGTACTTTCCTACCTGTTAAAAACCATCAAAATGTTGAATTTTTGCCCTGTACAAAATTGTGGAAGTTGGGATAAGCGTGAGAGACGTGTACCCAACTTCAGAATTCCAAAAGTGAAGCGAAATGAAGGTAAAGAGAAGCGAGAGCTGAAGGGACAACAACAGCTAAAGTGCTTGCCAAACATTGGCTGTGCAGATATCGGAATTGAAAATATTGGGAATTATCGCGTTTGCTCACTGCATTTCATCACCAGTAAGGCATTATTTGTGGTTTTTCTTGATTCCTTTGGTATCTAAAAAGCCTCAGAAGTGATAAATCTGGCTGTAAATTTTGCTTCAGAGGCGTTTTCTTTTTGTATGTAAAAACCCACTTGAGAACCATGGGCGATTTTAAAATTTTACAGCCAGATTTATCACTTCTGAAACTTTTTAGATGCCAAAGGAATCAAGAAATAACACAAATAATGCCATAGTTGATGAAATGCAGTGAGCAAACGGCCAATGTTCGCCAAGTACTCTGGCTGTTGTTGTCCATTCAGCTCTCGCTTCTGTCTACCATCATTTCTCCTCACTTTTGGAATTCTGATTATCTCGATTTCCATAATTATTTTAAGCGCAAAAATTGACAATTTTGGCGGGTTTTAACGGGCCCGTTACGCTGGAAACAATGGTAAGTGCTTACCTGCAGTTCATCGTGTGTACACCATTTGGCGTAGCGTAGCAACAGTACGGGTGACGGGTCATGACCCGACTGCCGTGAAACCTCCCTATATTCCTTCCTCTGGATTCACACCTCTTCTTTCGCCCTTCTCTCACCCTTTTCATCTCGGGCCTTTGTCCAACCATCCGCCAATCCAAAACCCCACTCACCGATATCCACCTGTCATTTGCAGGCTTTGTCCCACTCCTACCTCTCTTCCAGCTCCCCCCCCCCCCCCCCCCCCCCCACCCTCCCTATTACAATCAGTCTAAAGAAGGGCCTGACCTGAAACATCACCTATCCATGTTCTTTAGAGATGCTGCCTGACTTGCTGTGTGGCTTTTTGGGTAAACCAGCATCTGCAGTTCTTTGTGTCTACATTGAGAAAGTGGTTTTGTGTTGTTTTTGTCTGCTTTTGTAATCAGTCATTGTCTACTTTTTTAAAATAAGATGATGACTGTTCAAAAGTAATAGTCAGAGAACTGAAATACATGATAAATAGTATAAGAATAATTTTTAATGTGTTACATTTTGATTAATAAACAGATTTTCAGATTTATGTTGATGCACTAAGCTTCAGACATTCACTTTTGAGCTTTGTATTTCCAAAATGTGGATTAGAGTTTTACATTTACTTCACATCATGAGCTTTTAAACTAGTACGGATAGTAATCCATTTAACCACTCGCCAATTGTTGAAATTTTTTGGACAACATCAGCTGTATTTTGTTAAATGTAATGCATCAAATCAGGCTGCTCTTTTGGAAGATTTAGTCTGTTTATTTTCAGTTCTGATTAAAAGAGCGACCTGTGAACAAGCCAGGAATGTAAGAGGTCATTATGACAAAAAAAAGGGCACTTTTGTCTAAATGTTGATTATATTAAACTTGTGCGTGTAATATATTAATATCATACTGCTGGATTCACAAAGCAGTATTTAACTTTATTTTGTTGCAAATTATATAGTTTTATTTCTTTCACATCAGGCACATGTTTGAGGAAAGGCAATGTACTCGATTAAAATACAAACATCTGGAATTTGTTCAAATCAGAGGTTCGTAAGATGATTTATTGTACGTAAAAGATAGTCAATTAATTGTAGTCTGCGTAAAAGAAAATCTGCTGCTCTGAATTCAATTAGCTTGTTCAAATTCAATGATTTGTTTAAACCCTTGGCAGAGTCACATCGTTACTCAGGATGATTGGAGGGGAACCATGCCTTGGGTAGTCAGGATCGAACCAGGGTGTCTGGCACTCTGTCGCTGTGCCACTGTGAAATATATTGTCAGATAAAATGATGGAAACAGATTTAACAGGAGTACCTAACTGGGAAATAAATAACTACTTGAAGCAGGAAAACAAATGGGTGTTAATTGGCTGCTCTGTGGAAAAAGATAGAAACATAGAAAACATGGAAAAATAGGTGCAGGAGTATTCGGCCCTTCGAGCCAGCACCATCATTCATGGCTGGTCATCTAAAATCAGTACCCAGGTTCCTGCTTTTTCCCCATATCCCTGAATTATTTAGCCCTAAGAGCTAAATATAACTCCCCCTTGAAAACATCCAGTGAATTGGCCTCCACTGCCTTCTGTGACAGAGAATTCCACAGATTCACAACTGGGTGAAAAAATGTTTCCTCATCTCAGTCATAAATGGCCTACCCCTTATTCTTAAACATGACCCCCTGGTTCTGGATTTCCCCAACATTGGGAACATTTTTCCTGCTCTAGCCTGTCCAATCCTTTAAGAATTTTATATGTTTCCATAAAATCTCCTCTAACCCTTCAAAAATTCAGTGAATACAAACCCAGTCGACCCATTCATTCATCATTTGTCAGTCCCGCCATCCTGGAAATTAACTTGGTGAACCTACACTGCACTCCCTCAATAACAATAATGTCTTTCCACAAAATAGGAGACCTAAATTGCACTCAATACTCTAGGCGCGGTCTCCCAAGGGCCCTGTACAACTGCAGTAGGATCTCCTTGCTCCTAAATGGATGCAAAAGATGTCACGGATTTGGTGCAGGGAAGGTTTTTTGTGCTGTACCATTCCTTAATTAAGAAGGCAGTATCTTTGGAGAACATGGATAGGCAATGTTTTAGGTCAGCCAACTTGGAAAAGCAAAGTTTCTGGTCTGAAGTAGTGTTCTGACCTGAAATGTCACCTATCCATGATCTCTAAAGATGATGCCTGGCCTGTTGAGTTACTCCAGCACGTTGAGTATTTTTTTTGTAACCCAGCACCTGCAGTTTCTTGTGCCCAGCTGCAGTTTGTGTGTCTTTTTAGAATGTCAGTTGTCATTTACTTGGCTGCTCCGTTACCTCTAGGTCAAAACACTTAGAGTTCAATTGAACATATATACATTTGGTTAACATTGCCGGGGGAGAGCTGTTTATTGGTTGCAATATGAAACTGTGACGGCACCTCATATTTTGCTTGGGCAGCTAACAACCGAAAGGTACGAATGTTGATTTCTCCAATTTTAAGTAACCCCTGCATACCCCTCCCCCACCCTATGCCTCCTACCACTGTTCACACCCTTCTCGTTATCACCTTTAACACAGCCAACAATGGGCCATTATGGGCTCTACCCTTCCTTGGCCATCTGTTGCCTGCCCCGATTTGTTCTGGCCTTTTCATACCTTCAATCAACCCCCTCCTCCCCGCTCTACTTTGTCTGAAGAAAGATTCCGACACGAAACATCCCCCATCCTTTTTCTCCCAAGATGCTGCCTGACCCACAGACACCAGCACTTTGTGTCTATCTTCAGTATAAACTAGCATCCGCAGTTCCTTCCTACACATTGGGACTCTGTACGTTCTCTTGGGTGGATGTCAAAGATTCTACTGCTTAATTTTAAAGAAATAAATGGGCGGCATGGTGGTGCAGTGGTAGAGTTGTTGCACTGGTAGCGCCACAGACCTAGGATCGATCTTGTCTATGGCTGCAGGATGTACAGAGTTTGTACGTTCTCCCCATGACTGTGTGGGTTTTCGCCGAGATCTTTGGTTACCTCCCACTCTCCAAAGACATACATGTTTATAGGTTAATTGGCTTTGTATAAATGTAAATTGTCCCTGGTGTGTAGGATAGTGCTAATGTACGGGGATCGCTGGTCAGTGTGGACTTGGTGGGCCGAAGGGCCTGTTTCCGCGCTGTATTTCCCAACTAAACTAAACACAGGGGCTTTATCACCTGGTGAAAAGGCCAATATTTAACATATAATCTCTCTTTTTTAACACAAATAATCAAATCAGCGGATTGCTATTTTGAGAGTTTGCTTTGGGCAACGTGCCTAGCAAATTTATGATATTTCGAATACAATTGCACTTCAAAAATACTTTGTTAGCCTTACGGCATCAGAAAGGAACTTGAAAGCTGTTGTATAAATGAAATATTAACTTTGTTGCTTTCTTCACACAAGTAGTCAAACTGGCTGAGTATGCCCCAAATTTTCATTTGTTTTCTTTTCTCTCCCCTTAATTCAAGTCGTGTTGAGTTTATTGCCATGTGCACAAGTACAGTGAGGTACAGTTACAATTAAAATCTTTTTTTGCAGCAGCATTACAGAAACAGGGACTCGGACTACACATCAAAAATAAATTATATATAAATTATACAAGTTCACAGGTTGTAGAGGTTCCTAGGAGTAGAATTAGGCCATGCGGCCCATCGAGTCTACTCCGCCATTCAATCATGGCTGATCTCTACCTCCTAATCCCATTTTCCTGCCTTCTCCCCATTACCCTTGACACCCGTTCTAATTATTTTTTGTTGTCATTGTTCTCTTTGGTTTATTGATAATTTACCCTTTAATGTGGAGTTTGATAAACAACATTTCTTCTTGGCTTCAGTCCAGGTCTTAAGTAATCAGTTCTACAGTCAGTTCTTTGTTCTATGTTAGCTCAATGCCACCAAGTTTAAGAAAGCCCACAGGGGTTTTCTCTGGCTGCTCCACTTTCCTCCCACACTCCAAATCGTACACATTTGTAGGTTAATTGGCCTCGGTAAAATTGTAACTTGTCTGCAGTGTGTAGGATAGTGTTAGTGTACGGGGTGATCGCAGGTCGGCGTGGACTTCGTGTTTCCGCACTGTATCTTTAAAGTTTAAAGAGGCAATCATCATAGCATCTTGTACTGAAGTACATAACACAGAATTTCTAATCTGCTAGATATCTGGGAAAAAGGATCTGATCATGGAAATGATTGTGACTGTGTCTAGGGCCACAACTTTTAATGGGGTTACTTCAGCTGGATTTTGGTGCTAGCATTCCTTCTTTAATGCTAATAGATTTTATACCATTGCTTTGGGGAAATATTTTACCCACCAACTGCATGGAGAAAATATTATACACAATTTAATTTGTGATTGAAAAATTAATGAAAATTGGGTTTATTACATTGCAACACAAGCATTTTGCAATGTGTTTTGGATTATAGTGGTCCAGATATTAATGCTTTGGAAAAGGACGTTTCCTCACTGCACCGAGGAAATGAAATTCCCATATACTGCAGCAAAAAGGTGCTGAAATCTGTCGTATTTTGCCAGATGGTGGTAGTTGTAATGTGTGGAAGAACTAGAATAAGAAAAGAGTGGATTATCTGACTTAGGCCATTTAAACCAATTTTGTTTTGAAATTAGATTACCAACCCCTGTGGGGTTTAATGTGAAACAGAAACTCTATTGGCAAAAGTCCATCGTTTCTAGTTGTTTTCATTTTTTGTGTACAAGATGCAAGCATGTTCTTCACTTTGTCCATCTTTAGACTCCATATTGACAAGGATTCTGTCTGAGGTGCAATATATCAAATAACGATGGCATGTCAAGAAGTTTCAAATGAACTGTTTGCACACCTTAGTATTTTTATTGTTAGAAATGTGTTAGCATTTTTATTGTAGAAATTTTCCTGTGAACGATAAAGTTATAGAGTCATACAACGTGGAAACAGGCCCTTCGGCCCAACTTATCCATGCCATCCAATATGCCCCACCTGACCATGTTATTCAATCTGAAAGTTGGAATCTTTGGTCTGAAACTAAAGTCTTAAGCCTACAAAGTTTAATATAAGCTTACAATTGCAAAGATGTAATGACACTGAAGGCAAAAGCAAACTGGGAAAATAGATTAAAATATAAGATAGACACAAAAAAAGCTGGGAGTAACTCAGCGGGTCAGGCAGCATCTCTCAAGAAAATGAATAGGTGACGTTTCGGATTGGAACCTTTCTTCAGACTGAACCGACCCGAAACATCACCTATTCTATTGTCCAGAGTTGCTGCCTGACCCACTGAGTTACCCCAGCATTTTATGGCTATCTTTGGTACATACTTGGCCAATAAACCTATTCAATTCAATTCAATCTGCAATTCCTTCCTACACTTTAAAATACAAGATGGTAGTTATGCAATATTGTACATTCAAAAACTTCTTCATAATTCTCAACAAGTTTATAATTCATTGGAAAAAAATGACACCGTAAGAAAGATGATCTATCTGTAACTGAGGAAACAAGTTAGGGAAAGTATCAAGTTGAAAGAAATAGCAGATAATATTGGAAAGATCTATGGTAGGCCAGAAAATTGGAAACATTTTTAAAACAGCAAGGAATGACAGACAATAGATAAGGGAAGTAAATAAAAATGCATATAAAAACAAATGGCAAGAGTGGTTACAGCAAATAAAAAGGAAAATACATATTTGGGCATTCCTTTGGGATTGAGCATGATATACTGTACAATCACTCCAGTATAGTAGTATACCAGTACTATATACCATCATTTACCAGTCCAAGGCAGCTAATGAGGTCAATGTTGGAACAAAATAGTCTTCCATACATGGGACAGGAATTGCCTGCTGGCGCAGTTCATGAGGAGGTTCATGAGGAGTAGTTCATGAGGAGGTTCACTCCTACTGCCACTTATACAGGGATTTGTTGCGTTCTTGATATATGGCCTCATAGAGGGGAAAACCTTTAGCAGGTCTTGTAGCAGGTGAGAATGGGAATTAAGGAAAAGGAGAGTCGTTAAACAAATCTTTGATATTAGCCTTCAGAAAAGAACACCAAGAATAGTTCAATAATAGTAAAAAAGTCAGAGGATAAAATAAATCAAGAAACAGGCATTATCGCTGAAGTGTAAATACTTCATGTCAATGGGAGTAAAGGCTGACTGTTTTTCTGGAGAAATCTCCTAGGCCTAATTCTCCTGGTTCCCAGGGAACGGGGAAAGAAAATTGCGATGTATTGAGAGCAGTCTGTATTATATTCAAGGAGGTGCTGGACCGCCTAAAACATATAAATATCCCAGGCCTGATCAGTATATTCATGGACATTGTGGGAAGCTAGAAAGGAAATTACAGGGATCCTGGGTGAGATGTATGAATCAGATGTGGATGATGTTCCAAAAAATTGGAGGGTGGCTAATGTTGTGCTTCTATTTAAGAAGGGCTGCAAAATAAAACGTGGGAACTTTGGACTAGTAAGCCTAACCTCCATGATAAGGATGTTACCGGAGAGGATTCTGAGGGATAAAATGTATTTGCATTTGGAAAGGCAGGGGCTGATTATAAATAGTTAGCATGGTTTTGTACGTCAGGGATTGTGTCTCACGAATTTAATGGAGCTTTTTGAAGAAGTAGCCAAGAAGGTTGATGAGGATAGGGCCATAAATGTAGTCTACATAGAGCTCAGCAAGACCTTTGATAAGATTCCATCTGGACGGCTGCTCTGGAAGGGTAGATTGCATGGGATCTAGGGAAAGATAGCCTACCTGATATAGAATTTGTTTAATGGTAGGAAACGGAGGGTGGTGCTGGAAGGACTGGAGGCTTGTGACTAGTGGTGTGCCTCAAGGATCCATGCTGGCCATTGTTGTTTGAGATCTATATCAATGATTTGGATGAGAATTACAGCAAGTTTGCGAATGACAGTAAAATAAATGATTTCATATACAGAAGGTCACAGATCCAATTATTTATTGATCCAATATGCACTGTCACAGACACTGTCTACTTGTCTAAGCTATGGTCTGGAGGGAACATGATTTGGTTTTACATTTTGTGTGCTTGGACTATTAGCTTTCCAGTGATTATGAAACCCCCTCTTACCTGCATCCACCTATCACTTGCCAGGCTTTGTCCTGTCCCCACCTCTCTTCCAGCTTTCACCCCATCTCCACCCACCACAATCAGTCTGAAGAAGGGTCCTGATCCACAATGTCACATCCATGTTCTCCAGAAATGCTGCCTGACCCACTGAGTTACACCAACACTTTGCGTTTTCTTTTGTAAACCAACATTTGGAGTTCTTTGTTTCCCTACCCGAAATGTCGCCTGTCCATTTCACTCCACAGATGCTGCTTGTCCCGCTGAGTTCCTCCAGCAGCTTGTTTTTGCTCTTGTATGCAGGTACATGCCTCTCATCCTTGGGTTTGTTAGTACACACCCAAATCTTCCCCACCCCCCCCCCCCCCCCCCCCCCCCCCCTCCGCCCCACACTTCCTCCTACTGGAGTCTCGGTTCCAGAAAGTAATGACACCAATGTCTACTCGGTCCCTTGAGTGCTTCCCCACTGAGCAAGATCAGCGAGTTCATATTCTCCCCCTGAAGATAATTCCACCAAAACCTCTCAAGCAGTGCCTATGATCAACAGCCAACCATTCCAGACCATTCTTTCAACAGGCCTCAAGCAGCAGTCAGCTTCTTCTACAGTAGGAGCTTCGCTTGGGTAAGCAATGACATCTGTCCTTGCTTACCCAAGCAAGGGAAAGGAGGGGGTCTTTCATTTGTAGCCAAATGGGCCCTATTGTTACCTAGAACAGGAAGTCAAAACCCACAAACGAGGTAGTGAAATTGGAAAGGCCCGAGGATGTTTAATTTCACTGAACAATGCTATGATTTTTGGTTAGTTCTGGGATATTTTTTGTCTTATAAATGAATCTGAAGATACTGCCACTGAAGAGATGTATCCTCACTCAGGACAAATAACACCCTTCATCGTGTAGAATGCAATCACGTTACTTTAGCAACTGTTGGCATCATAGCTGTTTTTGGTTTTGTTTTAGAGATGCAGTGTGGAAACGGGCCCTTCGGCCCACCAAGTCCGTGCCAACCAGCAATCACCCGTGCACAGGTTCAATCCTACACCCACTGCGGACAATTTACAGAAGCCAATTAACCTACAAACCTGCATGTCTTTGGCATGTGGGAAGAAAACGGAACACCCAGAGAAAACCAATGCGGACACAGGGAGGACATTCAAACTCCGTACAGATGGCACCGTAGTCAGGATTGAACCTAGGACTCTGGTACTGTGAGGCAGTTACTCTACCGCTGTACTTCTGTGCTACCCCTAATGCTGCAGATGTAATGGGACTCAGTCAATGGAGCTCTATCAACAGTGTAATCATTAAAGGGCCTGTCCTACCAGCATCCGACTCCATGCAGTGAGCGCGATCAAACCGGCAGCGGGGGCCGCGCGGAGGTCGGGTGATCCCTGTACAGGGCTTTTCCCAACAGCATGCGCCTGCATGCGAAGAGTGCGACCAAACCGGCAGCGGGGGCCGCGTGGAGGTGGGGTGAGTGGCGCAACGCGGCGCAAAGTGAGGCGAACTTGGAGCGAAGTCTTAAAGGTAAGTTCGCCAGGACAGAGAGGCACACACAGAGAGGGGCACAGAGGCACACACAGAGAGGGGCACAGAGACACACACAGAGAGGGTCACAGAGGCACGACATCAAGGCGGTGTGTAATGTGTCGAGGTGACTGCGAGCCGACAAGCCATGGCACAAGCGCGGAATTTTTGAACATGGTCAATTTTTCGCAGCCCCGCGCGATGTCGGGACGAACTCCGCACAATTCCGCACGGCTCCGGCGATCGAAGTGGGACCGGCCCTGCGACGCCGGACGGCTCAAGCGACCACGTTAGGTCGTACTCATCGCATGGAGTTGCATGCTGCTGCGACAGGTCCTTAAGTACATTAACAGCCGAATACCAAAAGAAGCATTTCCTGGTGGCTTCAGCACCAGCATTGGATGGTGCTTGAATGCATAGAACAGTATACCACAAAAACACGTCCTTCAGCCCACAAGGTCAATGCCGAACCTGATGCCAAGAAAACCTGATCACATCTGCCTGCACATGATCCATATCTCTCCATCCTCTGTATATCTATGTGCTTATCTAAAAGCCTCTTAAACGGCACTGTCATATCTGCCTCCACTACCAGCCCTGGCAAAACCCCCACGCTATGTTAAAAATAACTTGACACGCACATCTCCTTTAAATTTTGCCACGCCCATCTTAAACTATGTTCTCTGGTCCTTGACATTTCCACCCCGAGGAAAAGGGTTCTGACTGTCTACGCTGTCTATGCCTTGCATAACTTTATATACTTCTATCAACCTCTGCCGCTCAACAGAAAAGAATGAGTAGCCAAAAATCAATGTTGAAGCCACCAAGTTATACTCCCTGAAGTCAGTGATGCCTTTTTAAAAAGACAACAAGTTAAAAAAGTAGTAAAATGCAATACTTGTTAATTGTACACTGAATGTTCAATAAAGGGCATAGGTTGCAATGAAGGAAGTGTGCAAGATGTGGGTTTTGACAATAGTACAACTTCATCTGAGTCTGGGAAAATGTCACCAGCACTAAGGTGAATTGTGAAGGAATAAATCGGAACACATTTCCCAAGGAACATTGTTTTGCCCAGAGATAATCATGGGCAAAATCTAACCTGTGTATTATTGCCTGTATGTGCACTGGCACATAGTCAAAAAACTTGATTGGTTTGATTTCTGGACTTAATATTTTCATGGCAGCTATGTTACAATAGCTGTGTTACAAATAGCTATGTAACAATACAACAGTTATGTTACACTTCAGGTGACTCCTTGAAGGCTGTGGCGGAGCCGAGACCAGAGCCCCGCGGGTTGTAGGGGGAGCCTCACGGGTCAGTCTCCCGTGAATCGACGGAGCCCGCGGCAGATAGCACCTGGGTCGGCAGAGCTCGCGGCTGGCCTCTGGGTCGACGGACCCTGCTGGGGCCTGGGTCGGTGCCACGGAGGTGTCTGGTAGCGATAGTGGAGAGGTGGGTGTGGTGGTCGACGAGGGCGCCGACCGACGGACGAGGTTGGACCACGTGAGAGTGAGGACCGCTGCTGCCGGGGGGAGGAATAAAGGAGGACCTGGCATGGGGCGGGGGGGGGAGAGAGCTGCCGCCGTGAGGGAGGGAAAGAACAGTGGGGACCCGGCGTGGGGGGACTGCCGTGAAAAGGGGGTGGAGAAAAGTGGGGGAGGAGGGAAGAATAAGGGGACCTGGCGCAGTTACTTTGTAACTTTGTTAGCGCCCATTATGTGTCGACTATTTGAATACCTAACATGGTGAATCACTTTGAATTGCAATAGATACACCAAAATCTAATCAGTCCATGATTCAATGTGTTCATGTTGATCTGTAACCTCATTCACGAGCCTTGATTCAAATCCTGTCTGGCCACATTAATGTTGATTTAATAACATCAAATGAAATGCCTTTTCTGAATGAGACTTTAATTGAACCTATCTTCATTGGGTTGAAAAGGCCTGAATAGATTGATACTGATTTTTGAATTTATTTTATTTTATCCCAGATTCTCTACTAAGCTGGGAAAAACCTAAACCCTATGCTGCAAATGTCTTTTGAAGATAAAAGGCATTGGCAAATATCCCTAATATTCAATTTTGTGTGTTGGAAATGCTTTCCCTAACATTGTTTGACATGACTGAGTGGGAAAAGCATTCTTCAAAAGTCAATCCTCTTCTGCCAAATATTTATAACGTTTTTAAACTTTACTGTTTCCTCTTCTCATTTTCCCTGTCAGACTTTGTGCCAAAACTTGCATCTAGTGAAAAACATAATTTCCTTTTCTGTGGTATATTTTTCAAATGTTGTGCTGTGTAGGACGTCATTGTGGCTTGCACTGACCCTCAAAATAAATGGCACATTTTAAAGTTATTTATCAGCCTTTGATAAACATTTTACTTGGTTTGACGCTATCCATTTTTGGGCTATTTCCTGTTGAAACATGATTACCTTTTGACATCATTCAGCTGCTGTTCATGTTTAGGTTTGACTGAAACAACCACTTTCTACTCTGAAATTTCACATTAGTTGTGGCATTGCAGTTTTGTGTGCTGTTTTATTGAGATTTTTTTGTGGCTTTATTAAGATTTCTGCAATCTTCTTTGAAGAATGTGCCTCAATGTCAACTCTAAACACAGAATTTATTCTGGGACGGCAGAAGGGCATTTTTTCCGTGCTGTATCTCTAAACTAAACTAAATTTTGAGCTGTAGCATTATATTCTCACTGACCTGTTGATGTTTGAAGCACCATATGCTTTATTGGACACAAGAACTACAGGTGGAATAGAATTCAGATTGACTTGGAGCAAAAACTGAACAATATCCTTCATCAAAATTTGCTAAACAAAGATTTTTTTCTACATTACAGTTTGGTGTGCAGATGAAAATAATGCATCTCACCGGCATTGAAGTGAAGACTTTATGTATCTTCCAACCTCATATCAGCAGTTTAGGCAAAAAACAGGCCAGGAAGAGAAATATGCCACAATAATGTGCTTGAGCCACAATTTGAATGACTGTATATTTGTGACATTTTAATTTCCCCTACAGACATATTTATGGGCTCCAAATGACGTATATCTGAATATGGGCAGCTAGCCTTCGTTTAATAAAAACTTGGTAAAATTCCACTTCATAAGAAAAAAACAGTTTTTTTTTAAAAAATCTGAGTGCATTTGATCTAAAAGTGATAATGCAAGGATAGAGTTTCACCTCACGACACCCATGCACCTTAACACAGATGACCTTTAACTTCCTGCATTTAAGCCACCCATTCAAACTAAACAGACACAAAATGCTGGAGTAACTCAGCGGGTCAGGCAGCTTTCCTGGAGAACATGGGTAAGGTGATGTATAGGAAGGAACTGCAGATGCTGGTATACACTGAGGATAGACTCAAAATGCTGGAGTAACTCAGTGGGATAAGCAGGATTTCTGGGGAGAGCGAATGGGTGACGTTTTGGGTTGAGACTTCTTCAGACTGATTAGAGCGAATGTGATGTATATTTGGATTTTAGTTTTAATTTTAGCGATCTAGTATGGAATCATGCTATTCGGCCCACAGATTCCACGCTTTCCACAGATAACCCATTCACATAGTTCTATATTGTCCCACTTTCTTATCGATCTCCCACACACCAGTGGCAATTTTAGAGTGGCCAATTAACCTACAATCTACGCATATCTGGGATGTGGGAGGAAACCGGAGCATCCGGAGAAAATCCATGCAGTCACAGTGAGAGCATGGAAACTCTGCACAGACAGCACCTGAGGCCAGACCTGAACCTGGGTGCCTAGCACTATGAGGCAGCACCTGTGCGCCCCTGTGCTGATTTTCAGAAAAGTTTTGATAAGGCTCCACATTAGAGGCCATTATCTAGAATTAAAATACATAGGATTGGGAGTAATATTTTTATTTTATTTATTAATTATTAATTTATTTCTTAAAATAAAGCATGGAAAAAATGTCTTCAGCCCACTGAGTCCCTGGTGACCATTCATTTACGAGTTCTCGCCAGCTCCATGTTATCCCACTTTTGCATCCACTCCCTACATGCTAGAGGCAAACCTGCACATTGTTTGACAGGAACCAAAGTAATAAAAATAACGGTGCAAAAAAACAATGTGCTGGAGGAACTCGGCGGTTAGGCAGCATCCGTGGAGTGAATAGACAGATGACGTTTTGGCTCAGGAATGATTCATTTTTCTAGCATCTTCAAAATGATCCCACCACTACTCATCTTCACATCCTCACCCATTTCTGCTTTCTGAAAAGATGACACCACACTAGATTAGATTATTATCAGATGGGTTTTCACAAGACTGGGAGTTAAAAATTACTGTTGTTGAGACTATTTTCAATATTTCAGATGAAGTTACCGGTAAATACTTGAGAATAAATTCTCCAGTGTCGTGATGGAAATCAAACTCGTGTCTCTGGAACCATGGTCCAGACCTCTTGTATCAGCCCAGTAACAGCGTTATGGATTGCATCTGTTATTTATCTAGCAGATCTGATGATGGAATCTTATGAAGGTGCAGATTCTTTATTTAATTGGGTCCAATTGTTAGTTGATAAAACTGAAATGAGAAGCAAATATGAGAATAGTCCCTTAAAAGTGGCGTTGCTGGTAGATAGGGTGGTCAAAAAGGCTTTTGGCACACTGGCCTTCATCAGTCAGAGTATTGAGTATAGAGGTTGGGAGGTCATTTTGCAGTTATATAAGACAGTGATGAGGCCACATTTAGAGTATAGCGTATAGGAAGGAACTGCAGATGCTGACCAAAGATAGACACAATAAGCTGGAGAGTATAGTGTTCAGCTTTCGTGAGAGGATTAGATTGTGTAAACCAGACCAGAGTAGGGGAAACGAGAACCAGAGGAGATAGGTTTCAGGTGAGGGGGGTAAGGTGAACCTGAAGGGTAACATTTTACACAAAGGATGCTGGGTGTATGGAATGATTGCCGGAGGAGGTAGTGAAGGCAAGTACTATCGCAACATTTAACAAGCATTTAAACAGGTACTTGGATAGGATAGGTTTAGAGGGATATGGGCTAAATGCAGGCAGATGGGACTAGTGTAGATGGGACATGTTGGTCGGCGTGGGCAAGCTGGGCCGAAGGGCCTATTTCTACGCTGCATGACTCTGTGACAAATAGTCACCTTTTCACTCTTTCAGAGTTTGAAGTCACTCTCTCTCACTGGGCATTCTCCATTCTCACTTACTTTCAGCCGAGAGAGGCTCTATTGATTACCTGAAGATATCATTTGACTTGTTGATCACCATTTGGTCCGTGTCCATGTGGACTGGCTGGTACAAGACTTTCAGAGTTAATTCTTGGTTTAGGATAAGGCTATTTGGATAATCTTAAACAGGAAGTTGCCTGTTGAGATCAGTATCAATTCAGATTTCATCATGCTTGTATCTCGTGGTGCAAAGTGCAACTTCTACCCACACATCTGTGCTTTGGCAAAAGTTCAAACTGAATAAAGAATACTCTGCGGTATTATTATTGATTTCTCAGAAAAAATATATTGACATACATATTTCCTGCAGCCATTGAATATTCAGGTGTACATTCACAAATATTTTAAGAAGCTATCACATTTTAAATACATATTTGATCGAGCCATCATGTACATTTTGATAACTTGGTGCCTATGGGGTGAATATACAAGTGCAGAGAGGTTTCCTGGAATGAATGAGCCTGCACAGGGAGTAGCCTGATTCGTGGAGTTAAAGCAGTACTATTGATCTTGGTATCTAATTCTATTGCATTTATCAAAATAAAACAGACAGAATATGAGGAATGAAAATGTACATATTCATGCTGAGTGCCAATATTGTATTCAAACAAGTTATTAATAGCTTGGAGAATAATGTTGTGAGCAAAGGGTTAGTTGGAAATCCCATTTACATCAGATCTTACGTTCTACTGATGTATCGTAGGTGCTTAAAGCTTTTACAATGCTCGATCTTTTATAAAGAGTGTGGCACAAGTGTAGAGCTGCTGCCTCACAGCGCCGGAGTCCTGGGATCGATCTGATCTTAGTTGCCGTCTGGATGGAGTTTGCACACTCTCCCTGTGATCACGTGGGCTTCCCTCGTGTGCTCTGGGATCCTCCAGCATACAGTTTTGTATATTAATTGCATACAAAACATTAACAAAAACAAAAACGTTAATTGGTCCCTGTAAATTACCCCTGGTTTTTAGCTTAGCTTAGAGATACAGCATGAAAACAGGCCCTTCGGCTTATTGTGTTCACACTGACCATTGATCATCGGTTTACACTTGTTCTACATTATCCCAATTTCTCATCAACTCCTTACACACTAGGAATTGGATGCGAAAGTGAGATAATGCAGAACTAATGACAGATGCAAAATGCTGGAGTAACTCAGTGAGTCAGGCAGCATCTCTGGAGAAAATGGATAGGTGACATTTCGGATTGGGACCCTTCTTCAAACTGAAGACTTCTTTAGTCTGAAGAAGGGTCCCAACCCGAAATGTTACCTATCCATTTTCTCCAGAAATGTTGCCCGACCCACTGAGTTCCTCCAGCAATTTGTGTCTATCTTTGGTATAAACCAGCACCTGCAGTTCCTTTTTATTACATTAACGCAGAACTAAAGTGAGCAGATGAGTGATGGTCAGCGTGGACTCGGTGGGCCTGCTTCGATTGCATCTTTCAACTCAATTCAATAAAGCAAAAGCTCCGGGTCCTGAAGACACAGGTGAATAGGATCAATAGTGACTTGAGAACCTGTTTTGTAAAAATTATCTGTTTATTCATTATATTTGAAATTAGCACAAGTAACTCTGTGCAAGCATCCCTCCAGTCAATCCTGTCATGCAACATCAGAAAAAGCTTATAAGTAGGTTGCATCGAGCTGACTTTGGCAGCTGATTGGAATGGTCGAATTAGGTGGCAACTATGCATCAAGGTCAGTTTATTGTCACATGTACCAATTAAGGTACAGTGAAATTCGAATTACCATACAGCCATACTAAAAAATAAAGCAACAAGACACACAACTACATAAAAGTTAACATTAACATCCACCACAGTGGATTCCCCACGTTCCTCACTGTGATGGAAGGCAATAAAGCCCAATCTCCTCTTTTATTCTCCCGAGGTCGGGGCAGTCGAACCATCCACAGTCGGGGCATCAAAGCTCCCGCAACCGGCAGTCGAAGCTCCTGCGGCTTGGAGTTCCCGAAGTCGGTCTCTAACCAGAGACCGCGAGCTCCCAATGTTAAAGTCCGCATTTGGAAAGCCAAAGTCGATCCCCGACAGGGATCGAGAGCTCCGTGATGTTAAGTCCGCGGTGGAGCTCTCAAAGTCGATCTCCAGCAAAGGCCGCCAACTCTCGGATGTTAGGTCGCAGTGCGGACGGAGATACGATAGGGGAAAAAATCGCATCTCGGTTGAGGTAAGAGATTAGCAAAAGTTACCCCCAACAACCCCCCCCACCCCTCACTTAATACATACATTTAACACTTACAAACAAACAACAAAGAAGGAAGGGACAGAGAGACTGTTGGCGAGGCAGCCATTGCTAGTGCCACCCGGTAATAGGATACTGTAACAATATGTTTCATTGTAGCAATTATCTGGGTAGAATCCTGCAATAATATCTTCATTTTCTTTCATCAGTTGGTAGACAAATGTGCCTCGAGATGAGATGTTGTTTATTTCAGCGCCTTGTGATTGCAACCATACATAAGATGACGCAAAATAACAACGACCATGTCTGGATCATAGATAGACACAAAATACTGGAGTAATTCAGCAGGTTGGGCAGCATCTCTGGAGAAAAAAGGATGGGTGACGTTTCGGGTCAGGACGCTTCTTCAGACCGAAAGTAGGAGGTAGGTGGAGGGGGAAACTAAACTAAACACAGAAGCAAACATGCTACATAACAAGGAATATAGTTTTAATTTAGTTTAGTTGAGAGATACAGTGTGGAAATAGGCCTTTCGGCCCACCGACCACACCGACCATTGATCACCCGTTCACACTAGTTCTATGTTACCACAGTTTCGCAACTTCCACACTAGGGGCGATTCACAGAAACCAATCAACCTACAAACCCGTACGTCTTTTGGGATGTGGGAGTAAACCAGAGCACCCGGTGGAAACCCATGCAGTCGTAGGGAGAACGTACAAACTCCACAGAGACAGCACCCGTAGTCATGATCAAATCTGGGCCTCTAGCGCTGTGAGGCAGCAGCTCTACCACTGCACCACTGTGCCGACCTAACATGCGGTTCTAAAAGAATCTCCTAAAAATCAAAATCTGCAAATGGGCATTTTTCTTTAAGTCTGTGATAGTTTTTTATTTGACATATTCACTTTTCATGCTCACTGTGGAAATGCTATCACAGCTGATAGACACAAAATGCTGAAGTAACTCAGCGGGACTGGCAGCATCTCTGGAGAGAAGAATGGGTGACGTTTCGGGTCGAGACCCTTCTTCAGACTGCATCATTTTGGGATATAAGACACAGATATGCCCAATCAAGCACTGTAGTGTGGTGTAAAATCTGTTTCTTTTCCATAGATACTCCTCGGGAAAACAAACAATGGCGTCATTGACAGTTGCTGCCTCTAAGTGCTTGTTAAATATTATTGCTTGTGGTTTTGGTGAGTAATGTATTACAGTAACTATTGTTCGAACTGTTTCTGTACTTACTGGTATTCATGCACGATTTACATCATGTGTGTAGTCTTTTCATCATTGGGTCCCAGTGGGCAGATGAGAGTTATTAACTAATTATTTCTCCATTACAATGCTATTTTGTTAACATGAGCCAAGTGGAATTGGCATTCCATCGGGGAACAGAGACTGTAATAAATAAAAAGATTCATCTGTTTTCATTGTTGCTGATGGATTTATATCTGCCACAATACCGAGAGTACAGAAATATCACTATATAGCATTTTGGGCCCTTTTACATTTACCTCAGATTAATATCAGATGAATGGTTTAATATCTAATTTGGCAGAAAGAATCTCGGACAAGGCACCTCTTATCTTCAACCTAGATTATGGGTTGGAGAACATAGAGTCCAGACATATGCTACCTCACAACGTTATTAAGTAGACATTGCACAATAAACAGTTGCACAGCAGGTAGAGCTGCTGCCTCATTGTGTCAGAGACATGGGTTCATTCCTGACTACTGGTGCTGTCTGTACAGAGTTTATACCAAAGATCCTATAATGGAACTATAGGATCTTTGGTTTATACCTTCTCACTGTGACCACGTGGGTTTTGACCTAGTGCTCCAGTTTCCTCCCGCACTCCAAAGGCGCGCAGGTTTGTATGTTAATTGATTTCTGTAAATTGTCTCTAGTGTGCAGGATAGAACCAGTGTACAGGTGATCGCTGGTCAGCGCGGATTCAGTGGGCCGAAACGCCTGTTTACATGCTGATTCTCTAAACTAAATTAAAATGTGGGTGACGAATGACTGGAAAGCGCTGCCAGTGGTTTGCTCTAATTTTGCACACTAATCTCAGCCTCACCCGCTGAGTTTCTCCAGCATTTATGTCTACCTTTGAAAGTCCAAATACACTACATCCACTGGCTCTCCCTTATCCATTCTACTTGTTATATCCTGAAAAATTCCAGAAAATTAGACAAGCATGATTTCCCCTTCATAAACCCATGCTGACTGACCGATCCTGTCACTGCTTTCCAGTTTTGTAAAACCAGCCGAATAAAATAAGGCCATAAAACTGAAAAACTACGATAGCTAACCACTGCTCTAGCTCAGCCACCTGCCAATGGTGTCATGACACAGAATGTTTCTAAATGGTGCTTATATTTAAAAAATCAAGGACTACCAAAAACTGTTTTAGAGCAAGGCAAACAAAATAAAACATTTCTGAAACATATAAAGACATTTAGAAGTTTAGAAGTTAGAACTGATAGAAGTATATAAAATTATGAAGGGCATGGATTGGGTAGACAGTCAATGGATGGAAATTTCAAAGATTAGAGGGCATTGATTTAAGGTGAAAGGGGCAAAATTAAAAGAAGATGTGAATATGCAGAGAGTGGTGGGTGCTTGGAGCACGCTGCTGGAGGTGGAGGCACGCACAAGGAACTGTAGGTGCAGAAATCTTGAACAAAGCACATTGTGCTGGAGACAGTTAGGAGGTGGTCTGTGGAGGGAATGGATAGGCGATGTTTTGTGTTAGGGCCCTGTTTTGCTGGAGGCATATACAATAGTAGCATTTAAGGGGCTCTTGGGAGCATGGATATGCGGGGAATGGACGCATATGAATCACATGCTGGTTAGTTTAACATGGTGTCATGTTTGGCAGGGACATTATGGGCCAAAGGGCCACTGTGCTGTCCTGTTCTATGTTCTATATTCTGTTTGGTTAGAGTTAAAACTATTTAAATATAAATAATTTATAATTTGCAAATGAACTATCACTTCATTTTCTTGCCTCTGTTTCTTTCTATTGAAATCAACAGAGAAGTTTCTAAATTCTGATTTGGGGGTATTTATGCAGATTTCCCCCCGTAAGACGAGGGTATAAAATGATGAGAAGCATAGATAGGGTAGACAGTCAGAACCTTTCACGCAGGGCGGAAATGTCCAACACTAGGGGGCATAGCTATAAGGTGAGGGGGTAGGTTCAATGGAGATGTGCGTGGCAAGATTTTTACACAGAGAGTAGTGGGGGCCTGGAACGCAGTGCCAGGACTGGTAGTGGAGGCAGATATGATAGTGGCGTTTGAAGAGTATTTTAGATAAGCACTAAATGCAGGGAATAGATGGATATGGATCATGTTCGGCACCGACATAGTGGACCAAAGGGCACGTTCCAGTGCTGTACTGTTTTATGTTTTATGGTACAGCTGCAACTTTGTGCTCTCTCACTGGACATGCCTCCAGCTTTCCAGCACAGCTTGGAAAATAACCCTTTAACAGTTGCGTGCAATCTGACACCTCACAGATGGGAGCACAGAAGCTGTTTTTGGTTGCATGGGATAATGCTGGCAAAGGCTAGCAGATTAGTTGAGATTTCCCCACAAAATCCAGGCCACAGTGACTGCTGCTTGGTCAGTACAGCTATTGGCAGTGGAATCCAGTTTCCAAGAAACTGTCTGCAACAATAGGTAGCAAGGTGGCGCAGTGGTAGAGTTGTTGCCTCACAGCACCAGAGACCCAGGTTCAATCCTGACTACGGGTGCTGTCTGTACGGAGTTTGTACGTTCTCCCATTGACCGTGTGGGGTTGCTCTGGGATCTTAGGTTTTCTCCCACACTCCAAAGATGTACAGGTTTGTAGGTTTTGAATTGTCCCCAGTGTGTGTAAGATAGTGTTAATGTGTGAGGATAGCTGGCCGGCGCTGATTCGTTGGGCCGAAGGGCTTGTTTCCACACTGTATCTCGAAACTAAACTAAATTAAACTAAACTAAAATCCCATGCAACTCCAATTTAGTGTGTCCTTCCAGAAGAATACACAGTTGCCTATTTCTGATGTAAAAGATTTGAGAAGCATGTTCCAGCTCATCGAGTTATACAGCATGGATACAGGTCCTTCAGCCCAACTTACTGACACCGACCAAGGTGCCCCATCTACAGGAGTTCCACCTGCCTGCATTTGGCCCATAACCCTCTAAACCTTTCCTATCCAGTCCTCAAAACAGAGGTGAAAGGACTATTGCATTAATCTCCTATTTAACCAGCAATGCCACCCCACGTCCTCTGCCTTTCTGTCTATCCTTGCTGAATATTAAATACCCCTGCATGCTTAGCTCCCAGCCTTGGTCACCCTGGAGCCATGTCTCTGCAATTCCAACTATATCATATTCCTTAACTACAAACTGCACATTCAATTCATCCACCTTGTTACATATGGTCCTGACAATAAGACACAAAGCTTTCAGGTTTGCTTTTCTTATCTCCCTTTTACCTTTTGTTTCTGTCCTCCTTTTATGTTCCCTCTGTCTCCTTGCATTAGTTCCCATCCACCTCCCCTGTGACCTTTCCTACACTCACTTTCCCGTTAACTGCATGCATACGCTTCCATGTTGTTGACTCTACCAGTGTAAAGTGCACACTTTTACAATGCAATCTTTCACTGTGGGAATGAGGTCTACAAAACTCAGACGATGCATAGTGAAGTAGGCCTCAGCTGGAGAGTTGAGGCTAACTTTAGCAGTATGTAAATGAGACCTGACCTTTTCTGGACTGCGTCTGGGGAACTCATTCAAAGTCATGTAAATGTTTTTTTTTTTTAAAATTCCTATCTCTGCCTGCTATGCTCATCCTCCCCCCCCCCCCCCCCCCCCCCCGAGAGATCATGTCTCTTACTCTCTCTCTCTTCCCCCGAGATAGTCTCTCAATCCGTGCTTGGCAAACTGCAGCCAAACTTAATTTTGTCTGTGAGACCCACTGTGTGTGGAACTGTGAGAAATGCAGGCGTTTGGCTTTTGTGCAAGTCTCCTCATCCGCGGGCTATTCTTTTACACATGTCAGCTTGCACCTTGTGCCTGAAAGTGTAACGCTGCCTGCAAACCTCGCACAAAATTGGAGCGGCCCCTTCACCACCACCAACAGTGCCTAAAACCCCCTTCCATCACACCACCTACTCACAGCACTGCTGCACAGCACCACCGTGCTGCACTTTTGAGGGCACAATGCACATTTTTTTGCCCTGCATTTTAAATGAGATAGTCCACTAGGGTGGCACAGCTGGTAGAATTGCTGACTTAAAGTGCCAGAGACTCAGGTTCAATTCTGACCAGGTGCAATCTGTGCAGGGTTTGCATGTTCTCCCTGTGGCTGTGTGGGTTTTCTCCAGCTGCTCTGGTTTCCTCCCACATTCAAAGACATGCAGGTTTGTAGGTTAATTAGCTTCTGTAAATTGGCCCTAGTGTGTAGGACATAGATATAGTGTACAGGTGATCGACGATTGGTCTCAGTGAGCTGAGGGGCCTGCTTCCACGCTGTATCTTTAAACTAAAACTAAACACGTTAAATTTAGAAAATTGGCTAGGGGTCTTGGAGTTTCAGAACCAAGACATTTTTACCTCAAACAACCCCTTCTTCTCCCACACGCCAATGATTCGTTTGGAATAAATCCCAAGATAAATTCGAAAGTTGGAAATAATATCAGAACACGTGTCTCGGGTTACAGAACTAATATCGGCGGAAATTATTGATATGTGTTATTCGTGTTCGAGAGCTGTCATCAAGAGTGGGCAGCTGGTGATCGAAAAAATTCTCCAGGGTTCAGTGAATTATGATTTTAAGTTTTATGTAGGAAATTTCAGGAAAAATTAAAAATAGAAACAAAATCCACAGCAGGGCATTTTGACATATTTTGGGAAAGAACTAGATTTGATAGAATTGCCTTTCTATACTCTGTGCATCCATTTTAACCTCAAATGACCCAGAGCAAAGTCAGTACAACTCTCAACATTTCCCTACAGACTTAGGACAAGGTGTAATTATTGGTGTAGTCAATTTTACTCAATAACATGTTGTGGTAGAATAAATCTATGCTAGTTGATGAAGTAGGAGCTTCTTTACAGTAAATGAGCGATCAAAATGCAATATTAATAAGCAACACTGTAGATGAATATGGTCACAGAAGTGTTCTATACATTATAATTACTAAAATTGATGTTGCTTATCATTTGTTCTTGATTTCATAAAACATTAAAACATATTCCAGTGGATTTGTGCAGTGAAAAAAAAATAGTATTGGGCACTAAACAGACCTGAAGTATTTGTTTTTTAATTAGGGAGTCAGCATCAATTTATTGATATGCTCTGAACTCTTGGCAGAAGTTTCAATTTGTTAACTCTATTGTGGTTACAGGAGTCTCCTTACAATAAAAAAAAAAGCATTTGTGGAACAAAATTCCTCAGTGACACTGAAAAATTCTCTCTGTAACATTTTTTACAAACACTGCCAGCATGCCCGTTTGAAATTGCCTTGTAATTGTGGGTTGATGTATTTGAGGCTGTTGAGAAGTTTTCAACCAACTCTGCTGTGGAATCCTTGGCTGAACTGAAACTGGAGCTGGGTGCCTGAGGTTGAGGTTGAAGCATAAATGCTGACTTGTGAAAAATTGGGGGAAACAAAACTAAGCTTGTCTCCCTTATATGCTCGCTTAATTCCTAATGCTTGGCCTTTCATTACTTCTCTGTTCTGCTCTGCCTGCCTTTTTTATACCCTCATAATACAATTCCAACATTGAGCTGATACTACTTTATTTCTCCCAATTGAACTGAACTGCCTACTGGCCTGCAAGCTATATATCGCTTGAACTGGATACATTGGTCACAGCAACTCATGGGCAATTTGAATCAGTTTGTCTTATTAGCTTCAACGGTCTTATTAGCTTCAAGATCAACGGTCCACAATTTGCTGGTGTACTGACAGGAGGAATCATTAGTGCTAAACACCAGTAAAACTGACTGCAGCGTCGTCTGTACACAAGTTAAATGGGGAAGTTCAGAATGACATCTCGCTTTGTCTCAAATCTGTAAAACAAAACAAACTAATTGCAAAGGGGAAATCCATGCCTTAGAGCCTACTTAATCTTTACGTGGGTGGGTTTCTATGAAATGCAGTCACTTTGGTGCCAACCAGAAAATATGTCCCAATAATTGTCAACAAGTGAAGATCTGCAGAGAGTCTGCCATGGATTATGTCAGATTAATTTCAGAGGCAACATTGATTCCCAGTGATGGGAGGATAGAGAACCAGAAGACACCGACTTAACGTGATTGCTGAAAGATTAAAGAGAAATGTTACATCTTGTTTTCCACAGAGTAATTTTTAATCACAACCACACTTGGATAAATAGTAGACATTTTTATGAGGATGTTGCCAAGACTGGGGGGTATGAGCTGTAGAGAGAGGTTGAGCAGGCTCGGACTCTATTCCTTGAAGCGCAGGAGGATGAGGGGTGATCTTATAGAGGTGTATAAAATCATGAGAGGAATAGATTGGGTAGATGTACAGACTCTTTTTTTTCCCAGAGTAGGGGAATCGAGAAACAGAGGGCATAGGTTTAAGGAGAAGGGGAAAGACTTAATTGGAATCTAAGGAGTAACTTTTTCATGCAAAGGGTGGTGAGTGTATGGAACGTGCAGCCTGAGGAGGTTGTTGAGGCAGGGACTATTGCAATGTTTAAGAAATAATTGGACAGATACAAAGGTAGGAATGGTTTGGAGGGACATGGGCCAAACACAGGCAGGTGGGACATGTTGGCCGTTATGGGCAAGTTGGGCCGAAGGGTGTGTTTCCATGCTGTATGATTCTAAATAGTGCAGAGCATCTTGTGGCCAAGTACTTTTCAAACAGATTTTTGGAGGGATGTCCACTCAAGGAAATGCAACAAAAGCCAGGTTTGTGCTGCTGTAATTGGCTCAGCTATTGGGAAATAGACCAGGAGAATAGAACGTCATAGAATCACAGAGTCACAGAGCGTGGAAACAGGCCTTTTGGCCCGACTTGCCCACACTGATCAACATGTCCCATCTACACTAGTCCCACCTGCCTGAATTTGGTCCATATCCCTCCAAACCTATCCTATCCATATACCGGTCCAGTGATGGTGGATAAAAACTGCAAAGGGTGCAGACATACGTTTCTGTAGCTGTGAAATATACCATATACCACAATTGAATACTTACCTTATCCATCCCAGATTTTATGCTACACACTGACAGCTTTTCAGTAATTACGTAGAAACGCTTTTGATTACATTCATTATCACTCCCCTCTCTCCCTTGCAGAGAAGGTGGTGGAAAAAAAAAATATTGGTTATGGTAACTGGTGTGAGGAGGGCCAAATCATGCCCTCACTTCCACGGAACCTGATTCACACAATGCATAACAGAATATAATGCAAATATATAATATCACACATATCAGGATGCGGTATAAACGTGAGAGTAAATGATGGCTTGCGAAAATTTTGCAAAATCATTGCAATTTCTTTAGACTTTAGAAAAAATGCAGCGCCCTTTGGCCTACCGAGTCCATGCTGATCCTTGATCCCTGTACACTAGCACTATCCTACACACTAGGATATTTACAATTTTACCTAAGCCCATTAACCTACAAACCTGTAAGTCTTAGGAGTGTGGGAGGAAAACGGGGCCCACAGAGAATGTACAAACACTGTACCCATAGTCAGGATCGAACCCGGGACTCTGTAAGGCAGCAACTCTACCTCTGCGCCACTGTGCCGCTCAACTATTCTCTTTGCATCGTTGTTTTACTTCAGCTGTTATATCACTTGCCGTTTAACCCGTGACATTTTTTTTCCCCATCTGCAATCCTGAAGTGATCTTCCTAAACTAAGAGGCTGTGCAGCACAATGTTATTATCCTTATAGTAATTTCTCGCTTCTGCTTATCTTATGTTTCTTATTTAGGGTGTGGGTCTTGTGAATTTCACATTGGTTTTGTGAGTTTTTAATTTCCTTGTCCAACCAAAATTTATCAATACTTATTTCCAATGATGCACATTCCTTCATAAGTTTAAAGACTTCTATTATGTTTGTATTTAGTCATTTTACCAGAGTCATGATGATACTTTATCAATGATGATATTTTATTGTCACACGTATCTATGTGCCTAGGTACTGTGAAATTCTTTATTTTGCATACAATCCAGTTAAATCATACTATAGATAAGCACAATCATAGATAAGTACAAAAGTGCAATGATTGTAGTGTAGTTGTAGACTTCGCTGAGGCAGTACACAAAGAGTCGCCATGTTTCTGGCACCCACAATGTTTCAAAGTTCTCAAGATTGCAGTCTACAATTGGCCTTAAAGGCCTGTTGTCCTGGCGGCACCATTGCTTTCCTCCATCAGCCGCCATCTTGGAATTCTCAATGCTCAATTTTTTTTAAATGACAATTTATTTTCAAACATTTTAATGTTCTTCTAAATCTCTCACCAATGCTTCACCATCCATGTAATACAATGAAAAGCTAAGATTTGCAATATACCCAAAGATGGAATTTGGATACTGCCAGAGAACTGGTTTGTTCTAGGTACAATCAGTTTATTCTACTTTGACAGCTTATGTACATTTGGCGCTTAATTATATACGAAGATATCAGTCCTAGCAGGTAAATCAGACCAATTCTTAAAGATTTGGTCTCCATTTATCGACTTATTACAAGCATAAGGTGCAACATAACTCTGGAAATTAACTGTTTCAGGACCTGGTGAGTGGTGTAAAGATATGAAGCGGGTACATCCCTTTTATCTTATTTTCTTTATATTTTCCTATTTATATTTTTCTTTCTTTTACTCTTTCTCGTGCTCTGTGTCTTTATGGGCTCTTTCTTTCCACATTTTCACATACTATTAATATCACTATTTTATCTAACTATCTCTATTTTTCTTTTTCTTGCTTCTGTTACTTTTCTATTATTAAAGTTTAAAACAAGAAGTGGTACATGAAATGTATTATGTTATTTTTGGTTTATACTACTGTACATTACTTCAAAAAAAAAAAAAAAAAAAAATTATATACGAAGAGATTAGTGTCGAGATAAAAGATAGCCTAAAATGATTATTGCAGACCCTTGACCTCTCTATCACAACAAGTTTCATAAATTTAATTTTTCTTTTGAGTTCTCGTCTTTACATTCATAGAGTAACACTGCATGGAAACAGGCACTTTGGTCCAAGTTGTCCATGCCGATCAAGATGCCCAATTTAAACTAGACCCTTGTGTCATCATTTGACGCATAGCCCTCTACACCTTTTATCTCCATGCACCTATCCAAACGTCTTTTAAATGTTTTGTACCTTCCTCAAATACTACCTCTGGCAAAAGGTATCTTTTCCTGATATAAGTAATTAATAAAATGCATTAACAAAGATATCAGTAAGAGTAGGTGAAGCAAGTGAGAATTTTCAAATCGTTGTTATAGTTCTCTGTGCAAGGACATGTTCATGATATGTTTAGCCGACTAATTGGGAAATGTCACATTGACATTTTATTATCAGCAATGTTTTTGTTAAATAGACGTCAGACCGAGGAATTGCACTTTCTTTACGGAGTTGAGACAAAGGCTGGTAGTTGATAGGCAAAACCATAATAAAATAATATGGGGTGGGGGGGGGGGGGGGGGGGGGGGGGAGGATTGGGGGTATGTGGGGAGAGAAGGGGAAATATGTGTCTGATAGCAAGATTTCTGAAGCTAATGGTGTATAAACTATGATGCATACTTAATGTTAAAACAGAGAACACAAACATTTATTTGGTTGTTTTAATGTTTAGCTAACGCAAGAATATAGAAGAGAGATCGAGCAACTGTCCATATGGTGCCAGCACAATAACCTGGCCCTCAACACCAGCAAAAACAAAGAACTGATTGTGGACTTTGGAAGGAGTAGGATGGGGACCCACAGTCCCGTTTATATCAACGGGTCGATGATTTAAAGTGTCAAGAGCTTAAAATTCCTGGGCGTGCACATCTCTGACGATCTTTCCTGGTCTGAGAACACTAATGCAATCATCAAGAAAGCACATCAGCGCCTCTACTTCCTGAGAAGATTACGGAGAGTCAGTATCTCAAGGAGGACTCTCTCTAACTTCTACATGCTGACCGGTTGCATCGTAGCTTGGTTCGGCAACTTGAGCGCCCTGGAGAGGAAAAGACTGCAAAAAGTAGTAAGCACTGCCCAGTCCATCATCGGCACTTGACCTTCCTTCCATCGAGGGGATTTACCGCAGTCGCTGCCTCAAAAAGGCTGGCAGTATCATCAAAGACCCACACCATCCTGGCCACACACTCATCTCCCTGCTACCTTCAGGTAGAAGGTACAGGAGCCTGAAGACTGCAACAACCAGGTTCAGAATAGCTACTTCCCCACAGCCGTCAGGCTATTAAACCTGGCTCGGACAAAACTCTGATTATTAATAACGCATTATCTGTTAATTTGCACTTTATTTAGTTTATTTATTCATGTGTGTATATATTTATATTATGATATATGGACACACTGATCTGTTTTATAGTAAATTCCTACTATGTTCTGTGTGCTGAAGCAAAGCAAGAATTTCATTGTCCTATCAGGGACACATGACAATAAACTCACTTGAACTTGAACACAATGAATTAACAGTCCTCTCCCAATAATTGAAGAATGGAAAACTATTTCTTTCACTGGCAGGGTCGGGTTACATGAGGAAGTATACCTGTTTCCTTTTAATTTTTGGAAGTTTAAAAAAAATGTTTTTTTTACTTTCTAACTTTTTTTTAGGTGGAGGCTGACAAAAAGGTCAAAAGGTCATAGGTGATAGGAGCAGAATTAGCCCATTCAGCCCTTCAAGTTTACTCCACCATTCAATTGTGGCTGATTTATCTCTCCCCCCAAAGCCCATTCTCCTGCCTTCTCCACATAACCTCTGATACCCATACTTATCAAGAATCTATCTCTGCTCTCTCTATCTATCATAGAAACATAGAAATTAGGTGCAGGAGTAGGCCATTCGGCCCTTCGAGCCTGCACCGCCACTCAATATGATCATGGCTGATCATCCAACTCAGTATCCCGTACCTGGCTTCTCTCCATACCCCCTGATCCCCTTAGCCACAAGGGCCACATCTAAATCACTCTTAAATATAGCCAATGAACTGGCCTCAACTACCCTCTGTGGCAGAGAGTTCCAGAGACTCGCCACTCTCTGTGTGAAAAAAAGTATTTCTCATCTCGGTCTTAAAGGATTTCCCCCTTATTCTTAAGCTGTGACCCCTTGTCCTGGACTTCCCCAACATCGGGAACAATCTTCCTGCATCTAGCCTGTCCAACCCCTTAAGAATTTTGTAAGTTCCTCTCAATCTCCTATATTCTAGAGAGTATAAACCAAGTCTATCCAGTCTTTCTTCATAAGACAGTCCTGACATCCCAGGAATCAGTCTGGTGAACCTTCTCTGCACTCCCTCCATGGCAATAATGTCCTTCCTCAGATTTGGAGACCAGAACTGTACGCAATACTCCAGGTGTGGTCTCACCAAGACCCCATACAACTGAAGTAGAACCTCCCTGCTCCTATACCCAAATCCTTTTGCTATGAAAGCTAATATACCATTCGCTTTCTTCACTGCCTGCTGCACCTGCATGCCTACTTTCAATGACTGGTGTACCATGACACCCAGGTCTCACTGCATCTCCCCTTTTCCTAATCGGCCACCATTTAGATAATAGTCTGCTTTCCTGTTTTTGCCACCAAAGTGAATAACCTCACATTATACTGCATCTGCCAAACATTTGCCCACTCACCCAGCCTATCCAAGTCACCTTGCAGTCTCCTAGCATCCTGTTCACATCTAACACTGCCCCCCAGCTTAGTGTCATCCGCAAACTTGGAGATATTGCCTTCAATTCCCTCATCCAGATCATTAATATATATTGTAAATAGCTGGGGTCCCAGCACTGAGCCTTGCGGTACCCCACTAGTCACTGCTTGCCATTGTGAAAAGGACCCATTTACTCCTACTCTTTGCTTCCTGTTTGCCCGCCAGTTCTCTATCCACATCAATACTGAACCCCCAATGCCGTATGCTTTAAGTTTGTATACTAATCTCTTATGTGGGACCTTGTCGAAAGCTTCTGGAAGTCCAGATACACCACATCCACTGGTTCTCCCCTATCCACGCTACTAGTTACATCCTCGAAAAATTCCACAAGATTCGTCAGACATGATTTACCTTTCGTAAATCCATGCTGACTTTGTCCAATGATTTCACCACTTTCCAAATGTGCTGCTATCCCATCTTTAATAACTGACTCTAGCAGTTTCCCCACTACCAATGTTAGACTAACTGGTCTGTAATTCCCCGTTTTCTCTCTCCCTCCCTTCTTAAAAAGAGGGGTTACGTTTGCTACCCGCCAATCCTCAGGAACTACTCCAGAATCTAATCTATCCATCTATCCATCCATCCATCTATCCTCCACAGCCTTCTATAGAAGGCAGATGGAACCAGTTGGGCAGAGGGAAGAGTGAAGGTGATTTTATTGCTTTTATTACAGTGCCAAAGACCCAGGTTTGATCCTGACAATTGGCAATGTTTTCCCAACTATCCAGTTGCAAAGACAATAATTTAACTTGTTGTATTTGCCAAATAATGAATCCAATCCAAATATTGAATCCAATCCATGAATCGAATGTGTGGACTGCTGTCATTTTTTAGTTTAAAATTAATTGTTTCTTGGAAGGAAACAATTGGGCACTGATGCTTCAATATGGGATGGAGATTTCATATGATTTATTTTCTTAAATTGCTTCATGAATTTCATTGCATTCAAATACAAATGATGCTAACCTGTGGTTATACCGCACCTCACTGGGTAGCTTATGAAATAAAAAAGTTATTTGAGCATCTGATCTTAAGATTGTCAACTGGAAAAAAGTAATTTCGCAGCTGAGGAAAGACCTGATTTGATAACGTCCTTCATAATTGTTGAACTTTGTCACCAAAGTAACATAAATGGTTGAGAAGTTTAGCATTCATGTTAGTCCATTTATGAGATTCATTTCCACCTGATACAATGCAGGTGATATTGGCATTTCTGACCGAGGCTTGTTAGTCACTGTTTCTCGGAGAGACTAAGGATTAGCTCAACACTACTTTGTGAGCCGGACAGAATCCCATATTCCATTTACAGGTAAAACACTGTGCTTGAGAAGGTATTCACGATGGGTATTCACAAAGCAGTGTTTGTCACAAAACGCTTAATTCAGTTTAGTTTAGTTTAGAGATACAATGTGGAAACAGGCCCTTTGGCCCACCCGTACCAACCAGCAATCCCCGTACCCTAACACTATCCTACACACTCGGGACAATTTACCAAAGCCAATTAATCTACAAATGTGTACCTCTTTGGAGTGTGGGTGGAAACTGGAGCACACAGGGAAAACCCACGTGGTCACAGGGAAAATGTGCATAGTCCCTACAGACAACACCTTTAGTCAGGATTGAACCCGGGTCACTGTTGCTGAAAGGCAGCAACTCTACTGCTGCACCACATTGTAACCCTAATGTCGTTAATATTGTTAATGAAAATGGTTTGCTTCCTTCCTCAGCCCATTAGTTCTGGATGTTCTGTTCTCATTGTTACTAAGGTTCAAAGTTCGGAACGATTGCATGACCCTGTACCCATTTCAATGTGCACTGTAAGTATATTTAAGAACCCTGATTTAAGATCCAGCAATCCGTGGTTGGTTTGATCTACCTCAGATGGTTGCTATGGAAAACCATTATCACTCATTCTTTCCCGCCATCAGCAATAGTTCCGGCCAATGGTGAACACCTTGAATTACTCCAGGATTTTGTTTTCGCTCTTCAAATACGAAGTGTTGTACTAACTCTAAAGGTCAGGCAGCACCTTTGGATAAGTGACATTTCGAGTTGGGACCCTTCTTATTTCCTCTCGGTTCAACAGTCTTGGACATCATCTGTCTTTCCACAGATGCTGCCTGACCTCCTGAGTGTTTCCAGCATTTTTTATTCAGATTTCCAGCATCTGCTATTTTTTTCTCATTTTCACTTGTATCCTTCCATTGGCATATATTGGAATGTCTTTTGTTGTTAACGATCATACATGAATGTGATGTGCTTCTTGTAGTAGACTTGTTCTCAGGATTCTAGCTGTTGTATTAATGGCACAGAACTTTTGCCATGCCTGTCAGCATAAATTACCTTTTCCTTTGAATTTAATCAAACGTGAGCTCCATAACTGAAACGTAAGCTCAAAATTAGCATGGTACAATACTACTTGTATTGACTTAGGGAAATCTGTCAAAATCAACATGGCCACATATATAACATAACGTACCATGATTATGATCTAACCTTGTTTATCAATAATACAAGAACAAATGATAACGAAGACCACTAGTCTCAGGATTTGTGTGTGTTATAATGAATATCATATTGGAGAGGGTAGACACAAAATGCTGGAGTAACTCAGCGGGACAGGCAGCATCTCTGGAGAGAAGGTTTGGGTGACGTTTCGGGTCGAGACCCTTCTTCGGTCTGACCCAAAGAAGGGTCTCGACCTGAAAAGTCACCCATTCCTTCTCTCCAGAGATGCTGCCTGACTCGCTGAGTTACTCCAGCATTTTGTGTCTATCTTCGATTTAAACCAGCATCTGCAGTTCTTTCCTACACATCATATTGGAGAACCAATATAGAACCATTACAGAAGGGCGGCACGGCGGCTTAGTGGTAGAGCTACTGCCTTACAGCGCCAAAGACCCTGGTTCGATCCCGACTACGGGTCCTTGTCTGTATGTAACCTACAAACCTGTACATCTTTGGAGTGTGGGAGGAAACCAAAGATCTCGTAGAAAACCCACTTGGTCACGGGGAGAACGTACAAACTCCGTACAGACAGCACCCATAGTCGGGACTGAAGCCGGGTCTCTGGCGCTGTAAGGCAGCAACTCTACCCCTGCGCCACCGTGCCACCCTGTTTCAATATATGTCCCTGGATGACAGAGTCCGCTGTTATGGAACAGCTCACTCCAACCCTTGTCAAAGAGCATTTAATAGTCTAAGAACACGTGTGGGTGGAGGGAGGTGGTGGTGGTAGTGGAAATATTTCAACACCACCACTCGTAAATTGGGACTGTGGGCTAACGGCTGACTTCTTAGTGTTTCTTTTGTAATTCTAAAACAATGAACTGCCTATTCATTTGATTATGTTTTCAGTGGTGATTCTGTTCAAAGTTGTGGTATATAAGTGAATTATGCCTAGATAGAGTGTGTAAGGAGGAACCACAGATGCTGGTTTAAACCAAAAACAGACATAAAAAGCTGGGGTAACTCAGCTTCAGCATCAGAGTCTGAAGAAGGATCTCGACCCAAAACGTCACCTACTCCTTTTCTCTGGAGATGATGTCTGACCCGCTGAGTTATTCCAGCTTTTTGTGTCTGTCTATGGTTAGGTAGATGTTGCTTCTTATGTTGAAGGGAGGAAGGACCAATTTGGATGATGTGCAGTGACGGATATTAGGCTTGAGATGGCAGTGATGGTTGGGGAAATGCAGAAACAGACCGGACAAAGCCACTCTAGTTGCAGGAGGATGTTCTATACCTTTTAGCCATTGGTGCACCCTCTGGAACATTAGTTTCCTCTACATGATTCACTTGAAACCAGCAATAATTCTTTCCAACGTAGGAGAAAATTGTACAAGAGATGGAACACCACCACTGCCTCACAGCGGCAGAGACCCGGGTTCGATCCTGACCTCGGGCGCTGATTGTGTGGAGTTTGACACATTCTCACTGTGAGCGCCTAGATTTCTTCCATGTGCTTTGCTTTCCTCCCACCTCCCAAAGACATCCGGGTACGTAGATTAATTGTTCTCTGCAAATTGCCTCGTGTGAACTGTATGGGCTTTAGGGCATGTTTCCATGGTTGATCTCTAAACTAAAATGACACCACTGCAATACTCTTCTGATTTAAAGCAAGGAGCTGTTGTTTTTTTCTATGGACTGTTCTGTTTGAGTTGTAACTGCTGTTGTTGATTTTTGCTGGCATCTTTGGATTTTGAACAAGGGCAATCTGCCAAGTCTGTAAGAATATTTTGTCTCCTTGTAGCTAGCCTGGGCTCTATTGATTTTTGTCAGAGAGAGAAAATGACTGCTAGACAGCCGCAGGTTACAGACATCATGGGATTTGCTCGGAAACATCATCTGCCTGAACTGTTGCCAGTGGTCAAAGACCAGCTGGACATTAAGGAACTGAAACCCTCTGTAGTTCCTGGAGAAGCCAGGCTTGCTGATGGCCATATGCATGTGATGACTGTAAATCTCTCAGCTCCTCCTTGATGACTAGCAGGAGCAAAAATAAGTCCAAGAAGCTCATATCTTGCAATGATAGAGCACTGTCATCTGCATTTGGAGAAAGATACTGCATCTCGATGTCTTATAATCAGCCTGGAATTATCTTTGGACTTTAAAGTTTAGAGATGCAGCACGGAAACATGTCCTGTAGCCCACCGAGTCTGCGCTAACCAGTGATCCCCCGTACAGGAGCATTAGTACCCCATACACTAGCACGATCCTACACGATCGCGACAATATCCTGTAGAGTGTACTGTTGACTCGTTATAATTTGCTTTTACCGATGTCAATTAACCGACAAGCCTGCACATCTATGGAATGTGGGAAGAAACCGGAGCTCCCATTGAAAACCCATGTGGTCACAGGTGAAACATACAAACTCTGTACAGACAGCACCCGTAGTCAGGATTGAACTGTAAGGCTCTGGAATTGTAAAGGGCCTGCACCACTGCGGCGACCTAATTTGCGTGTTTAGAAGCGTTTGCGCTTGCCACAAACTCGCAGCATGGTTGACACGCGGTCCTAGGAGGTCACTGTAACTCTGCTTCATGCTCGAGAGAAGTTCCCGCATACTCGCTGCCTCAGTTTGGTCGAGGAAAATGTTTCAACATGCTGAAAAATTTTCCGCGAGCAAAAACTGGTTGGCATGGTTCTTTTGAACTCGTAGTGCAGTGGTAGTGGGGTTGCCATGTAGTTATAGGTAGTCGAGGTAGTCTTAGGCAATCTCCTTTGCTGACCGGGCATTTTAATTGGATCATTGAGGAAAAAAAACGTAAGCACGAGTTTTCAGAACCAAGGAAAACCGACCGGTAATGTTAAATGCCTGCTAAACTTTATTAAAAGTTGTCTGGCTTCTTAACAGGGTCTCCACTCCTTCTCCCCCCCCTTCTCCCCCCCCCCTTCTCCCCCCTTATCTCCCCTTGTCTCCCCTTCTTCCCCCTTCTCTCCCCTTGTCTCCCCTTCTTCCCCCTTCTCTCCCCTTTCCCCCCCCCTCACTCTTTTATAGGATTTACCGTACACTGTGCCAGCCGTCTTTTACCTTCCCGTTCATCGCGGGTATCACCTTGGCTTTGCACCGTGTGAATTTCAGACAGCACTCCCCCGCTTTCCCTAGCCCCCGCCTTTGCAGTGTGCGCGTGTGCGTGCTAACGGTCGATCCAGCTCGCGGTTTCATCGCTGACGGTCGATCCAGCTCGCGTTTTTTCAGCCGAGTGCCCCCGAGCTTGAAGGTCGACGACAGTTGCTGAAAAGTCGCGTCATTGGGAAAGGCCCTTAAGGCAGCAACTCTACCAGTGCACCACTGTGCCGCCCAAAATCTTTGAGTAAATTAGCAGTAGGAGCACTAAATTAAACTCACTTCTCAGCTTTCAAAGAGCAACTGCCGTATTCTCGATCGAATTAGAGTGAAAATGTGCAAATATTTGGGGTGAGGGGTTTGCACAAAACTTGGTAACCTTTTCATTTGTACATTGAACTATACAGTGCATGAAATCATAATCCTTCTGCTAAGCATTAATTACCAGCAGAGGACAGCAACATGCTGAAAAGATTGTGTGGGGATAAAAATAGATTTTGCTTAGTGGAGATCGTGTTGGGAGAATATTCAAAGAAAATTATGGTTAGTTGGAAATAAAATATTTGTTCACAAGTTATTTAATGTTATGGGAGCTGGAATTGGTTGTCGATGAGTCAAGGATGTGGTTGTTAGATCAGAAGTGCCAACAGTTGGATGAATAATTGTTTGTGGTCTTGTGAACATTAGGAAAGCATCACATGTTTAGCAGGTCATGTGACGTATGGTGTCCATCTGCTGGGCTCTTGGAGAATTCAAAAACTAACGCCAGGAGCATCACTTTAAAAGTGAGAAACTGTGTCCTAAATCCAGGAATCTTTGATGGTCTTTGATGTGATAGAGAAGCTACGGGGTAGCTATAAATTCTGAGACCATGGCTAAATGCCAGTCTGTGACTTCTTTATTAGTTCATAAGTGATAGGAACAGGATTAGGCCATTCAACCCATCAAGGCTACTCTGCCATTCAATCATGGTTGATCTATCTTTTTCTCTTAATCCCATTCTCCTGCTTACAATACTATACGACACGATAGAACTTTACTTATCCCAGGGGGTAAATGTTTCTGCCAACAGTCATAAAAACACAAAATACATGAAGCATGAAATTAAAGTGATAAGTGAAACGATTAGGGATTTGCAAAGAGTGGAGGGGGGGGGGGGGGGGGGGGGTGGGGTTGAGGGAGTCAGTCTCGGTCTACCCCACGACAGAAGGGGTAGGAGTTGTACAGTTTTCGCCCCATAACTCCTGAAATCCACAGTTTAGAAATTAGAAGCTATTATTTGCCTTGTCTCTATATTGGAGACCTTTGAACTATCTTTAATCGGACTTCATTGGACTTTACCTTGCACTAAATGTTATCCCCTTTATCCTGTATCTGTACACTGTGAAGGCTTGATTGTAATCATGCATGGTCTTTTTGCTGACTGGATAGCACACGACATAAAGCTTTTCGCAGTACCTCGGTACACATGTCAATAATAAACTAATCAAAACTATTAATATTTCAATGATTGCATGGAAAAAGTAACATGGTTTGTACAATCAGTCACAGTCAGGGGGAATGACTAAAGGGTTACGTAACATGATGGGTCTGATTTAATATAAGTGGTGCGAAGAAAGTGGTAACTCTGTTATACATCCCATTTAATAGGGGAAAGATCATTGTATCTACCAAACAACAAATGTGACCTGACAGTGCAAGAGATTCTGGCAATACGTGCACTATTAAAGATACAAACAGGCTGACTCGAGTGATGAGGGAGTGAGGGTGAGGTCAGATGTAAGAGCAATCTATATTGAACTGTACTTAAATATGTACTCCAACCAAAGATTATGCAGAAAACCTAAAATGTGCAACATACTTGCAAAAGCTTAAAGAAAAGTAGAAAATAGATGTTGCTGAATATTCCCAATTGCATCAGGTTACAGGAACAAATCATTAACTAAGCACTACGACTAACAAGGTTGTGCAAATATTACCTTTGAAATCACTGTTTCAAAATAATAGTTAACCACAGTCTTAATTTATGCATCTTGAATTATTCCTTAAAATAGCTGCAGCAATGCAGAAACTGACTGCTAGTTCCAAAGGAGGTTAATTATTATTTTTTAAATTATGCTATATTTATATGCAACTTAGCTGGTTGCAATAAATTACTATTATGCAATATAGATTAGAGATAAACAATGTTTTAAGGCCATAGTGAACGGTAACATTAGAAAGTGAATGCAAATTGAATGATAATTGCTAATTATTTCTTTTTTTTGTTGAATATTTTTATTAAACATAAGTACATATTAAAAGAATATACTTGTCACATACATTCTTAATATTATTAATATTAACAGTTATGTCTTATTTGTATTTCTATACATTTTTTTGTTTTTATTGCAGATAGGAAAAAATAGAGAAAAATAAAGAAAAAATAGAAAATAAAAAAAAATGAGTGGAGTGTTAAACAGGTTATCCATCGTTGGAGATATATCCATGATTTGTTATGTATGATTCTTCATCCATTCCTTTATTCGGGCTTCAGTCAGGCTCTCGCACCGAGCCATTTTGACCCTTTAAATATTCAATAAATGGAGACCATATCCCTCTGAAAAGATCCAACGTCCAGTAGGACAAGCTTTAATCTTTCCAGATGAAGTGTCTCCGACATTCTTGTAATCCACATTTTGGTTGTAGGGGATGTAGGACCTTTCCAGAATTTCAATATTAATTTTTTCCTAATTATTAAACTGTAATCAATAAAAATTATTTGATTTGTTGTTATTAATTGATCTGTTTCTAATATTCCCAATATTATTAATTTTGAGTCGGGGATCAGATTCATATTAACAACATTCGAAATTATCTTAAATATTTCTGTCCAAAATTTAGTAATTTTTATACAATTTGTAAATGAGTGCGTTAAGTTAGCTTCTAAGTGCTGACATTTATCACATATGGCAGATACATTTGAAAAAAATACTATGTAATTTGAATTTTGAATAATGTAATCTATGTAACATTTTAAATTGTATAAGAGAGTGTTTAGCATTTAATGAACAATGGTGTATATGTTGTAAACTTTCATCCCATACTTCTAGTCTGATTAATTGACCTAATTCGTTTTCCCATGATTGCCTATATATTTCTGTCATTGGGACACCGTTTTCCAATAAAATATTATAAATATATGATATCCATTTTTCTGTGTTCGAGTGTTTATTTAGACTTTCTATTTCTGATTTCTTGCGTGTTTGCTTTTTACATAGTCTCTAATTTGTAAATATTTAAAGTAATCTTTTGAATGTAATCCATAAATTTGTTGTAATTCTTGAAATGACAGGAAGGAGTTTTTCCTATAGAGATCGCCCATCTTATTAATTCCATAGTTTTTCCATTGTAAAAAACCTTTGTCCATCATTGAAGGTTTAAATGTTACAATGGTAAGGGCTAGTGGTATACATTCCAATTTTAATGTTTTCTTTATTTGTTTCCAGATACGTATCCCACTTTCTATTATAGGATTTTCACTATGGATTTTCTTACCTAGTTTAATATTAGCGAATAAAATCGTGCTAATTTCAAAAGGCGAACAATCTTCTTTTTCCATTTTTAACCAGATTGGTTGTTTATCTCTACTAACCAAAAATTCATATTTTTAATATTAACTGCCCAGTAATAAAACATAAAGTTTGGCAGTGCTAGACCTCCATTTATTTTTGATTTCCATAAATGTTTTTTATTTATAAAGTTGGTGACTACAGAATCAACCTTTTTAAAGAATATTTTAGGAAGATATATCGGAATCAATGGAAGAGATATAGTAATTGCGGGAGAAAAATCATTTTTATTGCATTAATTCTACCTAGCATTGACATAGGTAATGTTTTCCAATATAAAATATTCTTATTTAATTTATTCAATAAAAGTGGAAAATTGTATTTAAATAAAGAATCGAATCTTTTTGTTACATAAATTCCAAGATATTTGATTTTATCGTTTGCTATCTTAAAAGGAAATTGTTGTAGTATATGTAAGTTATTTACCATTATTGACATAAGTTCACTTTTATTCCAGTTAATATTATATCCTGAAAATAATCCAAATTCAGTTATTAATTTTAGTCAATTTGGAATACTAATTTCCGGCTTTGTAATATAAAGTAATACATCATCCGCATTTAAGGAGATTTTATTTTCAGTATCTCTGGTGTCATACCCATATATTTCAGATGTAATCTCACACGTTCAGCTAATGGTTCTATTGCAAGTGCAAACAATAGTGGGGATAAAGGACAACCTTGTCTGCAGCCTCGGAATAAATTAAATGTTGTTGATAGCATTTGATTTGTTAGTATTCTGGCTGTTGGATTAGTGTATAATAATTTGACCCAAGTAATAAACTTCTCTCCCAATTTAAAAGTTTCCATAACCGAAAACAAGTGAGACCATTCCACCTGGTCAAAGGCTTTCTCCGCATCTAACAATATAATTACTAGGTCTTTATTAATACCTCTTTTCGAATAGATAATATTGAATAATCGTCTCGGGTTATATGAGGAATATCGTTTTGGTATAAATCCTGTTTGATCCGGGTGAATTAATTTATTAATAACTGTGCTTAGTCTTTGTGCTAATATTTTGGTTAGTATCTTTTGATCAGTATTTAAAAGAGCTATAGCTCTATATGATCCTGGGTCATCTAGATATTTGTCTATTTTAGGTATAAGTGTTATAATAGATTCATTTAACATTTCTGGTGGGTATAGATGTATTCATAGAGTATCTTCAAACATGGTGCAATCAGATCATAAAATGTTTTATAAAATTCCAAACCAATACCATCTGGTCCTGGTGCTTTACCATTTTTTAATGATCTGATAGATTCTTCGATTTCTTTTACTGATATTTCAGCATTTAGTGATTCTCTATTTTGAGAATCCAACCCATTTAGATTATATATATTTTTTAAATGCTTCTATTCCTATCCTGCTTTCTGTCGTTTTAGCTGAATATAAATTTTTATAATATTGCAAAAATCTCTCATTAATATCTTTGGGTTGTACTAATGGTTCACCATTGTATGATTTAATCCTATGGATTATTTTTTCTCCCTCCATTTTCCGTAATTGATGAGCCAATAATTTTTGAGGTTTATCTCCAAATTCAAATTGTAATTGTTTAGTGTATTGATAGAGTTTTACAACTTGATCTGAGTATATACAGCGGTTTTGTTATGGATGGATTAGCAGCATTCTCTGTGTCTAATTGTTTAATCTCCTTTTCCAATTCCTGTTGCTCCCTCCGATTCTCTTTATTATAAAATGCTTGAGAATAAATCATAGTTCCACGGGCATATGCTTTAAAAGTTTCCCCATAATAGGGAAGAAGATATTTCCGGTTTATCATTTATTTCAAAGAAAATCTTGAACTGTTCTATAATATATTCCTGAGTTACTTTGTCTTTTAAAATTTGCGGGTTAAATCTCCATTGTCCCTGTTTTTCCGTTTTACCATTTATTTTAATCATAAATGTTAAAGGTGCGTGATCTGAGATTGTAATATTATGGTATTTTGAATTGTAAGTAAGTGATATGAGTTTAGAGTCTACCAAAAAATAATCTATTCTTGAATAGGTTTTATGTACAGGTGAATAAAATGAATATTCTCATCCAGTTGGATTTTCTACTCTCCAAACATCTTTAATATTACTAGTATCCATGTATGCGTTTAGTAAGTCACTGGAATGGGATTTGGTTTTCCTTTGTCTTGTGGATCTATCTAAATAAGAGTCTAGTGTACAATTTAAATCTCCTCCAATTATTAAGTTATGTTGTGCTATTACCGGGATATTATTAAATATTTTCTTAAGAACAGTGGACTATCAAAGTTTGGTCCATAAGCATTAACAAAAATCATTTTTTGTGCATTTAATTCTCCTATTACAATAATGTATGTACCATCACTGTCAGTTATAGTTGATGTATGTTTAAATAAAGTGCCTTTACGAAATAATATTGCTACGCCTCTGGATTTGTGTGTAAAAGAAGAATGATACGTTTTATCTATCCATTTAGCTTTCAGCCTATGCTTGGCATCTTTTTTTAAGTGTGTTTCTTGAATAAAAATTACATCAGCTTTAATTGCTTTTAAATGTGCTAGTACTTTACCTCTCTTAATTGGTTCATTAATACCTTTAACATTCCAGCTACAAAACGTTATTCCTTCATTCCCTGTATTCATTTATAAATCTTGCATCTTTTGTCTATGGGGGTCTATAATAGAGCCAATGGTTTAGTTCGACAGACCCGACCTTACACCCGAACTCCGAATGGACGAATTTTAAGACCCTTGAATGTCTCTCACGTGTATATCTTCTTTGATCCAATTTGTAACTCCATTCAAACTGAAAATAATAATGATAGATCATAATAAAAGAAAAAAGAGGATAGATTAAGAAATTAATAATGTGCACAAAGAAGGAAAAAACTACATCTAGTATTAGTGTAGTTAGTGCTAGCCATACTAGCATGCTAACCATCTATCGACTTCCGTAGTTGATGTTACCAACTTAACCAGCTCCCTGGTTTCTTGAAATGTTTATTCCATAGCAGTATTTTACCAGGGATATTGGATTTTAAAATATATTTGGGTTCCAATAATCAGGAATGTGAGGATACATATATTTAAAACTTATTTAAGAATATAATTAAAAAAAACGAAAAAAAGGACGAAAGAAAATAAAAATAAGAATTAATAAAAAAAATAAATAAAAGGGTTTCCAAGGAGGGCAAATGAAATCAAACTCTATATTTGACTTGATAATTATTAGCTCTGATTAGTAAAAATACCACGCTATAGTTTTAGTATTTATTAGTTATTTGTATTTGTAGTGCAGTTATACTAATTGTTAGTGTCCATGGGAGAGTTTCTGATCCACATCTTTCTCCAGCTTCCTTAGACACAACTTTAGTTCCATCCAGTCCTGCAAAGTCAGTTTATTCAATGATGAAGTTCAATTTTAAAAGTATTATTCAAACTTCCTCTCGAACCTTAATCTTCTGGGCAAAGTCCAGTGCCTCCACAGGGTTGGTGAAAAAGTGTTCATTCTGATTGTAGGTGACTCTTAGGGTAGCTGGATACCTCAGACCATATTTCAAGTTCTGTTCTTCCCTCAAGATTCTTTTGGTCTCATTAAACGCTTTTCGTTTCCTGGAGACCTCTGCTGGGTAGTCTCGGTAGATACTGATCCCGTATCCTTCAAATGTAAGATTTCTGTTTCTTGTAATTTTTTCCTTTATCTCCTCTAGGACATAGTCGTACTGAACTTTTATTATCATTTGTCTTGGGGGAGCACCTTGTCTTGTCTGGCGTCTCATCACTCTGTGTGCTCGAGCAAGTAAAGGCTTTTGATCCAGAGATAAAACTTTTTGCAGTAAATTTGCAGGGAATTCTCGGGGATCTTGATCCGCCTCTTTCCCTTCTGGAATACCCGCAATTCTTAGGTTCTGTCTTCTCTGGCGACCTCAGTACATTTCTCAGTTATTTTGCCCAGTAGTTCAGTTAGACGTTGGTTTTCTCTGATATGTTTTGCCATAGTCTGAGCACTTGTTTCGGCTAGTTCTTCAAGGTCCTTTATGGCTGATGTCTGTTGATTCAGTGCTTTCTCCACAGGATTCAGCCATTCTTCAAGATCAGTTGTCACTTTTCTGATTTTAACATTTGTCTCGTTTGTCATACTTGCAACTTGTTCAATCAGTATTTCTGCAATTTCTTTCTTCAGTTTACCCTATGTATTCATAGCCGTGATATTAATTTCAAGCTTTAAGTCCATCATCTCCTCCTTGATTTTTTAAAAATTCTTCCCCAAAATTCTTCATCTTCAATTCTTCGTTCGTTTTTGCAAGTTCACTCTTTAGTTCCTCCTTTAAACCAACAATTTCACTTGCAATAAAAGTTTTAAGATCTTCACCTTCCGATTTTTTCATCGTTTTTTTCGACACATCTTCTTGGGATAGCATCCTACCTGAGCCCAAGGCTTCAGTTGGGCCTTTTTCTTGTTCCACCGTTTTCTGCCTAGTAACACGACTTTTCGGTTTATCCGTGGGGGGCTGCGCTGTGTATACATAGTAAGTCGCGTGCCTGACGACGTCACTCACGGCAATCGGTACAGAAGCAGCAGGCAGCAGGTAGGTCGCTTTCTCCCCGATTTTTCAACGTTTTTTCCAAGGAGCTGGCTCTCTAGCCCTCCATAGCGCCACCGGAAGTCTGCTAATTATTTCATAAGTGGAACCATGTTTAATCAGAGCAAAGAATCTCAAATTCTAAATGCGGCCAACATCGTAAAACATTCCAAGAAAGCAAACAGTACTTTGTCCTATTGGATACAATTCATAACGAGCGGGCAGTACACTCTACATGGAAAAAAAAAGGCATGGAGTTAAAATAACACAATTTACTTTCATAAATTTAAAATTTAAGGTGAAAAATACATGTCTAGTTATAAGGATGAAAAGGGAAGATATTGTTGGGCAATAATTATATTCCATTCTGTTTTTCATTTCATTAGAATGTTTGGAACTGAATATTTAGTTCAGTTTAGTTTAGAGATACATTGCGGAAACAGGCCCTTCAGCCCACCAAGTCCACACCAACCACCAATCCCTGTACATTTACACTATCCCACACACACTAGGAACAACTTTACATTTACACCAAGCAAATTAACCATGGGCATTGTTAAGCAGTTGTGAATGGAATTGAACATTGTGCAACCATCAGTGAACATTTGTACTTATGAAGGAAGGAAAGTTTAGTTTAGTTTAGTGATACAGCACAGAAACAGGCCCTTCTGCCCACCGAGTCCACACATTAACTCTATTCCACACATACTGGGGACATTTTTTTTTTTACATCCAAACATTTATACCAAGCCAATTAACCTACAAATCTGTATGTTTTTGGAGTGGGTGTATTCAGAGGGGAATAGAAAGGAAACCACTACTATTGCGTTGGGGATCAAAAACTAATTTCTAACCTCAACTTCCTCGCCAATAAAATAGAAAAGAGTGCGATGATGAACAGGATGAACTGAAATTATATCCAAATATCTTGTTTTCAATGTGAGTGTAACAAGATATTGTTTTGAATTTTGTTCCCATATTCACAAAATGAGAAATGCTGTGAATGATTCATTAAAGCATGTTCTCAGTGAACCCTGAATCTTTGGTAAATTACAGAATGTGAAGTTTTATTGCCAGCAGTGAAGCTATTGCATCAAAATCTCTTCACCTGTGGTGGTGCTATAACATCAGAGACAGAACATGAGGGGCCCATTCATCTCTGTGATGACTTTAGATTTCTTTAGTGGGATTGCGGTTTGAAAAAAAATATTCACTAAGTTACAGCTACTATTTTATTCACTGAAGAAGGGTCGTGAGCAACGTCACCTATCTATTTTCTCCAGAGACGCTGCCTGACCCGTTGAGTTAATCCAGCATTTTGTGTCTATCTTTGGCATGAACCAGCATCTGCAGTTTCTTTTTATTACTATTTTTCAGAATAATTTGCATAAAAATGAAAAAGCAGGAAGGATAAGGATGACAAGGTAAGGGATCTTAGGATAATCAATTAAGGTTGTAAAATTTGGTCAGAATGAAAACGGAACTATATATAAAGTTAGAGATGAAATCATACCGGGGTTTTGAGGAATATAAAGCAAGCAGGAAAGAAGAGGACAATTAGAAGGGCCAAAAGGGGCCTTGGAATGTCATTGGCAAGGATTATTGAAAATCACAAGGCGTTTTTTAATAAATATATTAATAACAAGAGGGTAACCAGGGAGAAGGTAGAATCGCTCAGGGATCGAGGAGGGAATTTGTGCTTGGATTCAGAGGACGTAGGGAAAGTATTAAACAAGTCTGCATCTGTTTTCACCAAGGAGAAGGACATGGAAGACAGAGATCAGCGTGGGGAATATTAATATGCTAGAGCAGCTTGAGATCAAGAAAGAGGTGGAGCTTCATGAAGAGCAGTTAGGTGGATAAATCACCATGGCCTGGATCCATCTCAGGTTATTAGGAGAGGCAAGAATGTAGGTTGCCGGGGCCTTAACACAGACCTTTGTATATTCTCTAACCACAGGCGAGGTCCCAGTGGATTGGAGAGTAGCTAATGTTCCTTTATCTAAGAAGGGAAGTAGCGATAATCCCGGAAATTACAGACCTGTGAGCCTCACATCAGAGGTAGGAAAGCTTTTGGTGAGAATTTTTCAGGACAGGATTTACTCCCATTTGGAAAAAAATGGGCTAACCAAGGACAGTCAGCATGGTTTGTCCATGGCAGGTCATGTCTTATGAGCTTTTAACGAGGTGACTACATGGCTGTTGTTTGGCTGATCCTGAAGATCAAAGTATGCAGTGGAATGTAGATCATCTGCAGAAATGGGCAGAGAAATAGCAGATGGAGTTTAATCTGAACAAATATGTGATGTTGCTTTTGGGTGGTCAAATGTAAGTGGAAAGTATAGAGTTAATGACAAGACCTTAACAGCATTGCCATTGATGTACAGAGGGATCTTGATGTCCAAGTCCATAGCTCCCTGAAAGTGACAACATGAGTAGATAGAATAGTTAAGATAGCATTTGATATGCTTACCTTCAGTGATTAGCACATTGAGCATAAGAGTCAGAAAGACATGATGCAGCTTTACAAGACTTTGGAAATGTCAGACTAGAGGGCACAATTTTAAGATAACAGGAGCAAGTTTTTTTACACAGAAAGCGGTACATTCCTGTAATGTGTTGCCAGGGGATGTGGTGGTGGTAGATACAATAGTGACATTCAAGAGGCTTTTAGGTTGGCATGTGGATATACAAGGAATGGAGGGCTATAAGTTTAGACATGCATGCATTTTCTCCGGGAGCTCCGGTTTCCATCCACACTCCAAGGACGTACAGGTTTGTTGGTTAATTACCTACTTCAGCACTTGGTATCTTTTAAAAATGTCATTATTCTGTTTCGGCCCTATGACAATAAATACTCTTTACTCTCTTGACTCTTAACTCTGAGGGTCCCCTCATGACACGGACTGCAGTGATTTAAGGGTCAGTCTCACCATCATTGTCAAGGGTGATTAGTATGGGACAGTAAATGCTGGCAGCCATCTCATTAAATAATTTAAAACATGTTTAGATTTGGAAATGTCCCAACCATAAGCTGTTGCCATTTTTGTCAATGTTTAAGCCTATGACGATAAAACAGGAGAAATCCAAATATGTCCACTAAACCTAATGATTTCTTGCAGCAAAAAATAAACTACAGGAGGAACTCAGCTGGTCAATCAGTATCTATGGAGGCATGGGAATGATGGATGACTTGGGTCGAGTCCCTGAATCAGAATCCTTTGCCTCCCATGGATGTAGCTCTGGAGAAATCGAAGGCTGAATAAAGGTTCAGAATCGTCACCCATCCTTTTTCTCCAGAGATGTTGCCTGACCCGCTGAGTTACTCCAGCATTTTGTGTCTATCTGCCTATCACTTGCCAGGCTTTGTCATGTCCCCACCTCTTTACTAGCTTTGTCCACCCTTCTACAATCAGTACGAAGAAGGGTCTCGACCCAAAGTGTCACCTATCCACGTCCTCCAGAGATGCTGCCTGACCCACTGAGTTACTTCAGCACATTGTGTTTTACATAAGATTCCAGAAACAGCAGTTCCTTGTGTTTCAACTAGCATTTTGTTTATTGCTCTAGGTTCCAGCAACTGTAATCTCATCTGTCTCCTACTCGCCTACTGACCGTTTACGTCTAGGAATAAAATGTGCATAAACGTACTTGGAGTGAAAGATTTTATTTATTGTGATCACAGTATCTCTAAGACTGGTCTGAGGAAGGGTCCCGACCAGAAACTTCATCTATCAGTCTGAAGAAAGGACTCGACCTGAAACGTCACTTACCCATGTTCTCCTGCGATGCTGCCTGATCTGCTGAGTTATTCCAGCACTTTGTGTCCTTTGGTCTAGGGCTGGTATGTTTACTTTGTTGTTTTAATTAAAAATGAACTTATAGACTTCTTGATTTACTTCTTTAACTTATTTTACTTTTTACTTCTTGAAGCCAGCAGCAATAGTATTCTTTTCCGGCAGACTAACTCGTTGGGTTATGCATTCTTGTTTGACAATAGACAATAGGTGCATGAGTAGGCCATTCGGCCCTTCGAGCCAGCACCGCCATTCACTGTGATCATGGCTGATCATTCACATTCAGTACCCCGTTCCTGCCTTCCCACCATATCTCCTGACTCCGCTATCTTTAAGAGCTCTATCTAACACTTGAAAGCATCCAGTGAATTGGCCTCCCTTGCGGAGAATTCCACAGATTCACAACTCTTTGGGTAAAAAGATTTTTTATCATCTCTGTTCTAAATGGCCTACCCCTTATTCTTAAACTGTTGCCCCTGGTTCTGGACTCCCCCAGCATCAGAAACATGTTTCCTGCCTCTAGCATATCCAATCCCTTAATAATCTTATATGTTTCAATAAGATCCACAGTAGATATGTACTAAGATAGTAAAAGTGAGAGATTACTGTATATAAATACCCAATTCAGTACTAGATCCATTAAATATCATTGTTTGGTATAATGCACTGACATGATAATTGAGGTCAATTTATCATTTAAGTTCAGTTACATCACATTGTAACTGAACTTAAATATCAAGAATACTTGATCTGTTCTATCACGTTTTGGTGACGTGATGTTTGCAGTTAATAGAACTGCAGATTCTATGATCTTGAGTAAAGTTTGTGAAAATGTCAATAATCTCTTTACTTGAGACATGCCTATGTCTAATTCAATTTTTTTTATGGTCAGCGATCCATTGCTTGCTGGCGTTCGGGTAGAGTTTGAGTTTAATTTATTGTTATGTGTACCGTGGTACGGTGAGAAGCTTTTGTTGCATGCTAACCAGTCAGCGAAAAGACAATTCATGATTACAATCGAGTCAGCCACAGTGTACAGATGGAAACGTATGAATTTATCAGTCTCGATTCACTTCCGTATTCCAGTTTTTCAATGGTGCGGTAACCCCTCTCGGAGTGGACGTGCAAGTGTGCTTCTGTTCAACATGAGCATTACAGTGGGGCACATATTATGTCAGAAACAGCAGCCATTTTGTTTGCAGCTTCTTGGCTTAAACGAATGTCAAGCGTACCTTGCTGCAATCTTGAAGCGGTTGACAGAAACCTATTTACAGATTCTGTAATCTAACGGGGCTAGCCACAAGTTCTAACACTCACTTCCTCTGGTGTCATTTTTTTTATCCTCTCTGTGTCCAACAGGCAGAAGGACAGGAAAATGATGCAAGAGGTGGTATGATAAAACTGTGCAATTGTCTTTTAATCCCTCATCTAAAATATAGGAGTTATCTGCCAAATTCAGGAGATGTCCTTGCGAATGTTTCACAGGCGCACATTTGAAATGAGGCTTTCATTTATTTACCTAAATCACCTCACTTCTACACAATGTCCCTTCGCTGATTATTTGTGTTAATATTCCGACATTATGGTGGTTAAAGCACTAGGCAGCAAAACAAATGTCGAGAGTCCAAATCACACCAAGTTTTGGAAGCCATTTATTTGTAAATTTAGTTAATTAGGACTGGGAAATAAGTACGACTGGGTCTTTGGCCCAGTGTTCCTTCATCCCAAGAACCTTCTTTAAACATTCACTTGTCAACCTCTGCCTTTTTGACTGAATCCTTCCCTATCCTGTTTTTCTAGTTTGTGCACTGTGAAATGAGCCAGTGGATGATACTGGTTCCTCCAGATATTTCTTTTGTACCACATGTAAAAGTCAGCTCTTGTATTTCTCCGAGCTGTTGCGGGAGCTCATTTTAACTATGTTGCAGCCTGTCTTAGCAAAAAATAGATCTCTATAGCCTGAAGACTAAATAGGATTTTCACCCACTCAACCATGATTGCGAAGAAAATGAACCAATATCTGCTAATGAATCAATGAATCTGTCACCTGCAGAAGTATATATTACAAAGAGGTTTATTTGGAGATTGAGATATATACAGTAGCAGCAACAGAAACATGTTAGGTGGCAATTACAAACACTTTCAACTTATTCATCAATAGATTAAACAGACAAAACTGAATTTCTTTTGATCTGGTTTCTTTGCAGATCTTTCAAACAAAGAATAAGCATATATTTTCCAAAAAAAAGGAAAAGCCATTTAACACCAACAGACTATCTAGGAATCATATTGTTCATTTTTGGTCTGTTACACTTTGCCTTACTAAGTTATATTTAAATGCAGGTTGGCACTGGTGCAGCCAGAAATTTAATACACACTCACGAGTATCCTAAAATTGGGCTGAATTAAGTGAAACGTTTTTTTGATCTGATTTCATTCCCACATTAAATTTTATTGAAGTAGTCTAATTTTCCAACTGTGGTTCATCACAATACAGAAAGTCTTACAGTTCTTAAAAGGTACCAACTTGCAATTAAAAGCAAAGCAAACTAGGGTTTGAAGAAGGGTTTTGACCCGAAACATCGCCTATCTATGTTTCTATGTTTCTATTCCTTTTCTCTAGACATGTTGCTTGACCCGCTGAGTTACTCCAGCATTTTGTGTCTATCTTTGATATTTACCAGCTTCTGCTGTTCATTCTATCCCAACCTTCGCTCCATAGATGCTGCTTCACCCGCTGAATTTCTCCAGCATTTTTGTCTACCATGGCTTACTGCCTTAAGGGCCTGTCCCAGCAGCATGCAACGCCATGCGATGAGCGCGACCTAACGTGGTCGCTTGAGCCGTCCGGCGTCGCGGGCCGGTCCCACTTCGATCGTCGGAGCCGTGCAGAATTGTGCGGAGTTCGTCCCGACATAACTGACCATGTTCAAAAATTCTGCGCGGCAACGGCTTGTCGGCTCGCAGTCGCCTCGACGCATTATACACCACTTCGACGTCGTGCCTCCATGACCCTCTCTGTAGGTGACCCACTCTGTGTGTGCCTCTGTGCCCCTCTCTGTGTGTCCCTCTCTGTCCTGGCGAACTTACCTTTAAGACTTCGCTCCAAGTTCGCCTCACTTTGCGCCACGTTGCGCCACTCACCCGACCTCCGCGCGGCCCCCGCTGCCGGTTTGGTCGTGCTCTTCGCATGCTGTTGGGAACGGCCCAGTACAGGGATCACCCGACCTCCGCGCGGCCCCTGCTTCTAGTTTGATCGCACTCACCGCATGGAGTCGGATGCTGGTAGGACAGTCTCTTTATTGCTGTAATTAGTTTTTTCCTCATTCCCTTTGAACTTTGTGTGCAATTTATTTTCTTCACTTATAATCCCTTTTATTCTGTCTTTCACTGTGCCCGATCACAGACAAAAAATCTCTCCTGATAGAGAGAAGGGGCGACAATATTTTCTAAACTAAGTATAGATCAAGTTGTAATTGAATTTAGATCAGGTTGTAATTGAATTTGGATGCAATTTTTTACTTAATTTACAAGAATCCGCAAATTTAACCGTCTAAACCTGCAACTGAGGCTGGAAAAACGAGTCATTCCGTGATCCAGACTTTAAATTCAACTTGTAGGTTGCATTGAGTATTTGACTACTGGGCAGTGGAGATGCTAAACTGCAGATCTGGTGTAGAGGATTAGACACTTTGGCATAATTGCATAACAGCCATTAATGTATCTGTAACAGTGACCCACTCCTGATCACTAATGTTGCTTCCTCAGTGGTCCAGCTGTGTAATTAGTGGGTTGGGTTTTAATTATCTTAAAAGGAGCAAACTGAGATAATGATTTATTAAAGCAAAGATATCCCAATTTTGGGAACTCTTTCTGGTGTGATCCAGATTAGCCCTACACCACGTGTCGTGCACATTTAACCCACCATAGTACAATTTATGAGCAACAGGATCATTTCACAAACCATTTCCAGACTTATTGGAATTTCCTGCCAGGGTCTGATCCTTACAAGATGAATCTGAATGAATTAAAATAAGATATGGCAAGATAGAATATCCATGTATGTCTCAAATCAACTCATTTCCTTAGCTCAAGTTTTAGTGGTAAAGGGGTTTAAAAACTCACACCTCCAGATTCAGGGACAGTTTCTTCCCATCTGTTATCAGGCAACTGAACCATCCTATCACCAACTAAAGAGTGGTCCTGACCTATCATCTAAATCATTGGAGGCCTTCAGTCCATTTTTAATTGGACTTTACTGGACTTTATCTCGCACTAAACATTATTCCCTTTACCCTGCATCTGTACACTATGGACGGCCTGATTGTAGTCATGTATAAATCTTTTCGCTGACTGGAGAGCACGCACCAAAAAAAACTTTTATTGTACTTTAGTACACATGACAATAAACAAAACTAAGCTATAATTCCTGCTGAAATTGTCATCTGAAAGCATAATAACCTGACAGAGTAAGGGCCAAAAAAATGTGAAATCATTCTTTATGAAGAAATAATTTCTTCATACAATATGTTCTGATTAATTATTTAGTACTTGTCAAATGTGCTGAAATAGATTGTTTTCCTCTTGGTTACTTACTGACTTTTTATTACAGACTCACATTTAGTCACGTTTCACATTGTGCTTGAAATGTGACTAAAGAAATGGGAAGCTGTGTGCATTGGTTTGAGGATGTTTTACATTGCCTGGAGTTGAATATAGACTTAATGCATTAGCAATCAAATGTGCTTCGAAGAAAATTGTGCACTTTGCACATTAAAACCGAAACAGTGATGAGTTAATTATTGAGAGTAAAAGCAATATTAGGAAGTGACATCCTGAAAATGTCTCTATAATCACACCCCACTGCCAGTAACAAGAAAAAAATAGCTGGTTTTGCTTTGTGTGGTGATGCTTTCCAGTACATTATGGTTAGTTGAGCAGCTTCCTTGTTTCAGAATTCCTCAGTATAAGTAATAGCAACAAAATCCAGTATACAATTTAGTCTCCCATTTTTTGACCCTCATGCAGTAACTTGGAGTCATAGTCATACAACATGGAAACAGGCCCACCGCGCAAACCAACATACCCCATCTACATGTCCCACCTGTCAGCATTTGGCCTATATCCCTCCAACCTATCCTATCCACGTACCTGTCTAAATGTTTCTTAAGAGTTGCAATAGAACCTATTCTTTTCTTTTAAATACATCCCACTTTCCCAACGTTCCTTTTCCTTCAAACAACCTGTCTCCAATCAACTTGAGCGAGTTTCTGTCGAACACCCTCAAAGATGGCCTCACCCCAATTTAGAATCTTAACTGAAGATAGACACAAAATGCTGGAGTAACAGGCAGCATCTCTGGAAAGAAGAATGGGTGACGTTTCAGGTTGAGACCCTTCTTCAGATTGAATCTGTCTTTATCCATAACTATCTTAAACCTAACAGAATAGTGGTTGCTGGCTCTTCCACAAATGCTTCATCCACTTTCCATTCCCAGTTTACCAAGACTAGAACAAGTGTTACATAGAAACATAGAAACATACAAAATAGATGCAGGCCATTCGCCCCTTCGAGCCAGCACTGCCATTCAATATGATCATGGCTGATCATCCAAAATTAGTTCCCTGTTCCTGATTTTTCCCCATATCCTTTGATTCCATTAGCAGAGCTGGAAAATCGAAGTTAACAAAAATGCTGGAGAAACTCGAACGTAGACAAAAGTGCTGAGAAACTCAGCGCATGAGTCAACATCTATTGGAGCGAAGGAAATAGGCCATGTTTCGGGCCGAAACCCTTCTTCAGACTGATGTGGGTGGGGGGCGCGGGAAGAAGAAAGGAAGAGGAGGGGCCAGAGGGCTGAGGAGAGGAGGAGACAGCTAGGGCTACCGGAAATTGGAGAAGTCAATGTTCATGCCACTGGGGTGGCAGATTCTGCCCAACGGAAATATGATGTGCTGCTCCTCCAATTTCCGGTGTTGTTCACGTCCGCATGGAGGAGGCCCAGGACAGAAAGGTCGGAATGGGAAGGGGGAGTTGAAGTGCTGAGTCACCGGGAGATCAGATTGGTTATTGCGGACCGAGCAGAGGTGTTCGGCGAAACGATCGCCAAACCTATGCTTGGTCTCAGAGTAGAGACAGCTAGAGCAGCGATGCAAAGATGAGTTGGAGGAGGTGCAGGTGAACCTCTGTCTCACCTGGAACGACTGCTTGGGTTCTTGAATGGAGTCAAGGGGGGAGGTAAAGCGACAAGTGTAGCATCTCTTGCGGTTGCAAGGGAAAGTGCCCGGGGAGGGGGTGGTGCGGGTGGGAAGGGAAGGATTGACCAGGGAGTTACGGAGGGAGCTGCCTTTGCGGAAAGTAGATGGGGGGGGGGGGGGGGGGGGAGATGGGAAGATGAGGGCGAGTAGTGGGGTCACGCAGACGGGCCTCGACCCGAAACGTTGCCTATTTCCTTCGCTCCATAATGCTGCCTCCCCCGCAGTTCTCCAGCATTTTTGTCCACCTGCTGAATGAATATTGTAGCTGTATAAGCAGTTCATTGAATAGCATGCGGTGAATCAGGAGGCAAGTCATTCAGTTGAACAACTGGGAATATACTCTGGCACATTAATATTGGCTATGAAAGATACAATAAAATGGAAACCGTGAATTTTAATGCAAAATAATGGTGAGAAAGGCAGGGGTGTAAAGCTATTGTTGGTGAATTTATCTGTGTCAATTTGAGGTTATTTTGTAGCAATTGGAAGCATTCCTAAAGGTAATTGTTTGGAGTACTGTATCCATTAAACATAGAACAGTAGAGCACAGGAACAGGCCCTTTTTGCCCACAATTTTGTTCTGATCAGAACATGCTGATCTCATCGGATCCCTCTCTATCCCTGCAATGACTCTTTACGCCACTATCGTATCTACCTCCACCACCACCCCTGGCAATGTGTTCCAGGCCCCCACTACTCTCTGGCAAAGACACGAGCCCCGCACATCTCCCATTAAACTCATTCCTCTATTGTCATTTCTACCCTGGAAAAAGATCTGCATCTGACTGCATTCCAGGCCCCCCACCACTCTCTGTGTAAAAACTTTGTCCGGCACATCATTCCATTCTTCACTTCTCTCAACTTCTTCCACAACTTCAGTGTAGCGCCAACCTCTCCCTGGAAACGAAGGTAAAGCACCATCCCCGTATGCAACATTCCAAATACAGCCTGACCAAAGTCTTACAGAGTTGCATAATGCATCGCCCAATGTCCCCTGCAATTATGGACACCCTATCTACACATGCTGAAATCTTCAGTGGATTATGCTTGGACTCTGCACATCAATGCTGTAAGAGTCTTGCCATTTGGGTATACCTTCCCTTGGTTCCCGCTGGACTTGCAGGCCTTAATCAAGGCCCGCGGTGCCTCTCATGGCCTGGGTCAGAGCCGCCCAGGGACCTCGCTTTGGAGTAGTCAGCCTGCAGTCCCCGGATCGTGATGGGTGGTGCCGCAGAAGAGAGCCCATTCAACACGGAGCATCCTCGGCAGCGCTGTGGAGAGGTCGCTGCTGACGACGAGACGGACACGCCTGTACGGTCCTCGGCAGCATGACGCAGCGGGCTCCGGTCCCCGGCGGCGACGATGGTGGATCCACCCGTGGCCCATGGCCAATGCGTGGGTATGCAAGTCGTTGTCACGTGCATCACACTTATTTTTGTTTAAGTGATGCGCAAATGATGCAGGCCTGCAAGCAATCCTTCATGATGTCATACGGTGCACTCCACACCTTCATCTGAATGATATGCGTGCAAGCTACATATAATGCACCACAGAGTTTTCAGTCTTGTTGAGCTCTCGATGGGGCATTCAATTTAATCCATTCTGATCCATTTAAATCACGGTAAGTATCAAGTAGCTTCAGAACTCTATCCTTAAATTAGCCTGGAAGACCAGCTTGGTATATTAATATCTCATCCACTTGGTGTCTGCATTTATCTTCTTGGAAAATACCACAGTTTTAAAATTAGTGCTAGATTTCTCAGACGTGAAATTCTAAAAGATGTTTGTCTTCGAGCCTGATTTCAGGATGTATTTCTGGGGTTAATTGATGGTTACCATGATTTAAATAGATCAGAATGGGTCACATTTTCAGTGCGATGTGTGGTATAATCGAAACCAACGCTTAGAAAAGCTGCAGATATGTCAAATGCTATTAATAATCACTATCACCTTCTAAAAATGTTCTGCTTCTCCAGCATTTTGGGGGGATATGTAAAATACAATGAAACTTAAAATTTCACTGATAAACTTCCAGATTTGATTAATTGTTAAGTGGGCTGGTAACAATGGGAAGAACAATTGGCTTCATAACCCTTGGTTACTTGCAGCCAGAATTAATTCCTGTTCACACCCCCCCCCCCCCACCCCCCCCCCCCCCCCCCCCCCCCACCCCCACCCCTCCCCAATGGACCCATGCATTCTGTGCAGATTTCATGTGAAGAGAGCATCAAACTTTCCCACGGAACTCTTAATTATCTATAGAAACCCAGTGGCTCAGCTCACAGAAATAATAATACATTTGCTCCAAAAATACTGCAGGACTGACTAGAATCAACCACAAAATAGTCTTGATATAAAGGGAGGCAACAGCTAAAAATATTAAATTCATTGGTGTTAGGTAGCGCCTTTTCCTTTAATATGGGAAACCTTCCCCTATCATGACGTTGTGTGATCTTTAGTGTGGTGCCTATCCTGTCGCATTTGGTGTTGCTTTAATGTGGCATCATCCTCACTTTCTCTCCATTTGTAAGCGTGACAGTTTTTTGGTGCATCTTGTCATAACGTTAGTCCATTGTTTGGCTGCTTCCAGTTACCCTTTAGACTTTAGAGATACAGGTCCCCCCGGCCCACAAAGTCCGCGCTGACCAGCGATCACCCCTTACACGCGCATTATCCTACATACATGGGACAATTTAATTTTTGTTTAATTAAAGCCAGTTAACCTACAAATCTGTACATCTTTGGAGTGTGGGAGGAAACTGGAGCACCCGGATTAAAACCCTGGTGGTTGCAGGGAGAACGTACAAACTCCGTACAAACAGCACCCCTAGTCAGGATCGAACCCAGGTCTCTGGCGGCCCGTAAACCAACACCTCCTCCACTGGGTCACTGTGCTACCCCAAGCCCTTGCCTTCCAATGTACCTGTTCCTGTTCTATGAAAAAATAATTGCATTTTTCATCTGTGAGGTTTGTTGCAGAAGTGACTGCTTCTATTGAAACAATATTCGCAGTCTCACCTCAGAATACCTCAATGGTCCAACCTGCTGTATCGTATAGCAGTTTAGTGATACAGCTTGCAAACAGGCCCTTCGGCCCACCAAGTCCATGTCGACCACTGATCACCCATTTGCACTAGTTCTATGTTATCCCACTTTCGCATCCACTCCCTACACACAAGGGGCAATTTACAGAGGCCAGGCAACATACAAACTGGCTTGTCTTTGGGATGTGGGAGGAAAGTGGAGCACCCGGATGAAACCTGTATGGTCACGGGGAGAACGTGCATTCTTCACACAGACAGCATCCATTGTCAGGATCGAACCCAGGACTCAGGCACTGTGAGGCAGCAACATTAACGGCTGCACCACTGTGAAGACCAAAAATCAAGTGTACTTGATTTTTGGATTCTTCACCTTTAGAGAGCAACTCCCAGAAGTGTAACATTGTTCCACATCAGCAGCACATTACTTGTCGGTTTTAACTGCTGAGCCTTGGGATTAATAATTTGTGATGGGAAGACATTGCCTTGTGTTGCGGTGCTAAACCGACATGTCGTGTGTCTGTTCATCAACGTCTGATCATAGATACATCGAATGAGTGTTTCTCCCACACAATTGACTTTTGTGGCAGAGTAGAATTGATGGGCCGAATGGCCTCATTTGCTCCTAGAACTTATGAACTTATGAGATGCATTGTGTTCTACCAGCATTCTGAATCTGACCTTCCCTTCCCCCTATCTGAATCTGACCTCCCCTCTTATCTATTCACAGCTCATTTCAGCCACCTTAGATGTCCTTTTCATCATACCCTGGTTGTGGAAATGATTTGCACATCACGCGCACTTTTTCCCGTGAACAGTTCATGTCTATTTTTCAGCTCTTCTGTTGTTTTCCACAATACTTGCAACATCTAAACCCCAGCTTGGCAGTACTTCCTCTTTTCTGCAGCTTATCAGACACCTCACCACATGCACTTCCTGCTGTTGTCCATCCAGCATTGCTAACTTGACTTTGGATGGCTCCACAGATTAAACTAATATTTGTTCTTGTCTTTAGAGTTAATTCTGTCTGATATATGAAGTGTTCCCTCCCATTGGAGCTTCCACAAACAATCTGATCTTTGATGAGCACATCCTTCGAAATTGCAAAATTATGAATATCTTCTAACATCAGCAGCACTTCTAACTAACTATCTCAGTATCTCTCTCTGAAAGAAACAGGAAGGCAGTTGGTGATTCGCACCAACAAATAAAATGAGGGCTTGGAGCGTCAGGACAGCATTTCTTTCGTTTTTCTTCCTCCACAAGAACAGAGACTTTCCACACGAAGCAATGTTGCAAAAACAGAGAGAGCAGTTGATCACGTGATTAAATTTTCAAAAGTGGTTCAGCTTAGAAGTTGTTGATCGTTGAAACCATTGTTACACGTGGCACCTGTGTTACATTGACTTCAGAATAGACAATAGACAATAGGTGCAGGATTAGGCCATTCGGCCCTTTGAGCCAGCACCACCATTCAATGTGATCATGCTGATCATCCCCAATCAGTACCCCGTTCCTGCCTTCTCCCCATATCTTTAAGAGTCCTATCTAGCTCTCTCTTGAAAGTATCCAGAGAAGCGGCCTCCACCGCCGTCTGAGGCAGAGAATTCCACAGACTCTCAATTCTCGGCGAGAAAAAGTGTTTCCTCGTCTCTCGGCGAGAAAAAAAGTGTTTCCTCGTTCTAAATGGCTTACCCCGTATTCTTAAACTGTAGCTCCTGGTTCTGGACTCCCCCAACATCAGGAACATGTTTCCTGCCTCTAGCATGTCCACACCCTTAAATATCTTATATAAGGCAGGTTTCAATAAGATCCCCTCTCATCCTTCTAAACTCTGGTGCAGGTCAGAGCAAAAAAATAGTGCAAATCCCAACCACAAAGCCAATGGATAGAAAGTTCCACACACATAAGCGCATTCATGCACATGAAGGAAAAGTGTGTAAGGAAGTGAATTACGCAAACATCGGCAATCTCCTACACGTGAACTCAAAGGACCAACCGTGCCAAAACCTTTCAACCTCTCTTGTGGGAACAAAAGGAAACGTGCAGAGACAGATAACAAAGAATACGTTTCTCTGGCACAGCAGATAGAAGCATTTCAATCCCGCACACCGTCACGTTATCACCTGAGGAACAGCGCTCAGCTGGAGGGTCCTTCCAAGGTGCCTGCAAAAGTGAAACTGACGAAGCCTAATGCCCCTGTCCCACTTAGGAAACCTGAACGGAAACCTCTGGAGACTTTGCGCCCCACTGTGCGGTTCCCGGAGCGTTCCCGGAGGTTTTTGTCCTCCGGCAACCACCTTCAACTAGCATCTCAACTGGCTTCGGCTAAAAAATTACCGATTTTTAAAATGGAAACCACTTTCAAACATTAGGGAGACTGACAAAATCCTCCGGGAACCGCACGGAAACCTTGGGTGGGACGCAAAGTCTCCAGAGGTTTCCATGGAGTGCATGCAAGGACTACCTGAAATTGGAGAAGTCAATGTTCATACCGCAAGGGTGCAAACTATCCAAGCGAAATATGAGGTACTGCTCCTCCAATTTGCAATGAGACTCACTCTGGCCATGGAGGAGGCCCAGGACAGAAAGGTTGGATTCGGAATGGGAGGGGGAGTTGAAGCGCTGAGCCACCGAGAGATCAGGTTGGTTAATGCGAACTGAGCGGAGGTGTTGGGTGAACCGATCGCCAAGCCTGCGCTTGGTCTCAACGATGTAGAGCAGTTGACTCCTAGAACAGCAGATGCTATAATGAGGTTGGAGGAGGTGCAGGTGAACCTCTGCCTCATCTAGAATGACTGCTTAGGTCCTTGGATGGAGTTGAGGGAGCAGGTAAAGCGATAAGTGTAGCATTTCCTGCGGTTGCAAGGGAAAGTACCAGGGGAGGGGGTGGTTTGGGTAGGAAGGGACGAATTGACCAAGGAGTTACGGAGGGGAGCGGTGTCTGTGGAATGCCAAAAGAGGAGGATATTTGAAGATGTGGCCAGTGGTGGGATCCCGTTGATGGTGGCAAAAATGTCGGAGGATTATCTGCTGTATGTGACGGCTGGTAGGGTGGAAGGTGAGGACAAGGGGGATTCTGTCCTTGTTACGAGTGGGGGGGATGGGTAGTAAGAATGAGATACGGGATATAGTGGAGACCCTGGTGAGAGCCTCTTTTCTAGTAGAAGAGGGGGACCCCCATTCCCTAAAGAATGAGGACATCTCCGATGCTCTGGTTTGGAACACCTCATTCTAGGTGCAGATGCGGCGTAGACGGAGGAATTGGGAGTAGGGGTTAGAGTCCTTACAGGAAGCAGGGTGGGAAGAATTGCAGTCCAGATAGCCATGGGAGTCAGTGGGTTTGAAGTAGATGTCGGTATTCTTAGAAATTATTACTTACAGATCTGACATAATTTGCCATGCTAAAAACTTTCTTGTCATTGCTTATATGTGGTGGATCTCTTGAATTCTCTGCCACAGAAGGTAGTTGAGGCCAGTTCATTGGCCATATTTAAGAGTGAGTTAGATGTGGTCCTTGTGGCTAAAGGGATCAGGGGGTATGGAGAGAAGGCAGGTACGGGATACTGAGTTGGATGATCAGCCATGTCATATTGAATAACGGTGCAGGCTCAAAGGGCCGAATGGCCTACTTCTGCAACTATTGTCTATGTTTCTGTGTTTCTATATCAGACCCTGTATCTGCACACTGGGCGGCTTGATTGTAATCATGCATTGTCTTCTCTGACTGGATAGCACGCAACAAAAAAGCTTTTAACTGTCCTTCGGTACACATAACAATAGTAATAAAGTCAACTAAACTAAATTAACTTTTGGGAATCTTTTCTGTGGGGAAGGACAATTGTATCCCTGTGGGAACTGTATTCAGTGACGTTAATTGTCAATTTTTTTAATACATTAATATTAAATAACTCAAATTGACAAAGGTGTGTCGGAATACTGACAATAAGTACAAAGGAGTTGGAAATGCCTTCCAACTAATTTCCTGTTTTATATTAATTTCCAATAGGCAATAGAATCAGAATCAGAATCACACTTTATTCGCCAAGTATGTTTTGCAACATACGAGGCAATAGACAATAGGTGTAGGAGTAGTCAATGTGGCTCTTCGAGCCAGCACTACCATTCAATGTGATCATGGCTGATCATCCACAATCAGTACCCCATTCCTGCCTTCTCCCTATATCCCTTGACTCCGCTATCTTTAAGAGTTCTATGGATTCTATGAATTATTCTATTGATTATTAGAATGGGCCTCAATTTATCATTCATTGTTTGCGATAAGGCTCATAGTCCAGATGTATCATGGGCAACCTAAGATAACTAAATCTTATTGGAGCCAGGCCCAGATACACAATGAATGTGCCAAATAGTATTGCAGTTCTATATCCACATGATGTCCCATTTAGAATTGCATTTGTTGCATCTTTTTGGTTCCCTGTATCTCCCTTCGGACCCTTGAAAGATTGAAAGCACTGGCTCTTTGAACAATATGCTACTGGTGACAAGTAGAACTTGCTCCTTGATTAGTCAAGAGCAACCAATGAAGGAAAGATCTTTAAAATCCTCCAAGTCTAGAAGCTTTAATGAGCATTTATTTCCAGAGGGCTATAGTACAAAAATGTCATGCTGAGGCTCTATAAGACATTTGGAGTATTGTAAGAAATTATGGACACCGCATTTGAGGAAGGATGTGCTGGCTCTGGAGGGGATCCGGAGGAGGTTTTCAAGAATGATCCCAGGAATGAATGGGTTAATATATGATGAGCGTTTGACGGCACTGGGCCTGTACTCGCTGGAGTTTAGAAACGTACCAAATAGTGAAAGGCTTGGATAGAGTGGATGTGGTGAGGATATTTCCACTAGTGGGAGAGTCTAGGAGTAGAGATCATAGCCTCAGAATTAGAGGATGTTCCTTTAGGAAGGAGATGTGGAAGAATTTCATTAGTCAGAGGGTGGCGAATGTGTGGAAATCTTTCCCACAGAAGGGTGTGGAGACCAAGTCAATGGATATTTTTAAGGCAGAGATAGGTAGATTCTTGATTAGTAGGATCAGGGATTGTTGGGAGAAGGCAGGAGAATAGGGTTAGGAGGGAGAGATAGGTTAGCCATGATTGAATGGCGGAGTAGACTTGATGGGCCGAATAGGCTAATTCTGCTCCTATCACTTATGACCTTATGACGTCAGAACCTTTTTCCACAATCAGAACCTTGTTTCCAGCAAGGGAAGATCAAATACAAGAGGGCATAGCTGTAAGGCGAGAGGAGATGTGCAGGACACGTTTTTTTACCCAGAGGGTGGTGCGTGCTTGGAATGTACTGCTGGGGGTGATGGTTGAGGCACAATTGTGGAATTTAAGAGACTTTTGAAATAGGCATATGAATATGCTGGGAATGGAGGGATATGGATTATGTGCAGGCAGATAAAAGCTGACATTATGTTTGGCACAGACACTGTGAGCCAATGGGACTGTTTTTGTGCTGCACTCTTGTCTGTTCTATATGACGGCAAAAGGTCTTGGTTGTCTTCGTGCTCAATTGCAAAGAAGAAATAAACCAAAAATAAATTTTATAATCTGTATCTCATGAGCACAGGGATTGAATTTGACCTGCAAGGTGTGGCCTGGGATTAATGGATCAATGCATTGGCTGCCTCGGTTTTTAGATTATCATCTCTGTAACTTCAAGAAGAATTTTCTAACATTTTGGAGCGAGATTGAAATTTCTGGGAAAGTTTTGCCCTGCAGGTCATTCAGCATGTGGAGTCTGAGCACATTTTATGAAAGGCCCCTACTTTCAGTTATTCCAGTTGGCAGAAAGTCAAGACTTGCATCAGTCGGGAAATGATTCAAACATTGGACGCAGAAGCAAAAAGGCAGCATGTAAATCCAATATAATCTAGCCCCTCCTTTCCACACTCAGTACACTGAACATAATCTGCACATAAAATGAAAAACAGATGTTGAAAATTTCAAAGAGTCTGCAAATAGAGAATATTATTTTCACATGTCAGATAGTCTCATGGGATTTTGGTTTCAATTAAAGTAATATTATGGTTTCACTTACAGTAAAAATTACAGTGCGTATTTCCCCCTGAAATGTTTAAATACTTTGACTCCCACTGATATTGGCCATCGAGGCATCTTTAGCTTTTATTTTCCAATAACTAACTTAAGCCAAACAAAATATTTGTAAGAAGAAAATGACACAGCAAACTAAATGTAAAACCAAGGCATAGATTTCAAGTTGTATGGTATGGTGAGAGAACAAATGAGGTTGTTGCAATTTAATATTCTGCTGCAGATTACATTCATTTAATAAAATCCACACATTTTGATAAACCATGGCTACAATGTGCTTATTAGATGTAATTTTATTATCTGGGCAATATTTTTAAAGCTTTTTTATGCTACCAAAACAAATAGCTGGATTTTTTTCTGCTGTGCTCCTGAGATTAACACTTGTCTGATTAGATATCATTAAGTGTGAAATACACTGTTTTTCAGTGTTCAGTTTAGTGTAGTAGTTTAGTTTAGTTTAGTTTGGTTTAGATTTGCTTTGTTTAGTTTAGTGAGAGCGATTGCTCATCTCATCAAGGCAGTATTTTGCCCAAGTGCGATGTGAAGGTGCCCTGGTAAAATTAAAGTCAATGGGCATCAGTGGGGAAAATGCACAGTGACTGGTGACATGCCACACACAAAGGAAGATAGTTGTTGTTTTTGGAGGTCAAATATTGCAGCTCTAGGACACCTCTGCCAGAATTCTTCTGAGCCAACATCTTTAGTTGCTGCATCAATTACTTTAGGGGGTACGGTGGCCCATCGATAAAATTGCTGCCTTACAGCGCCAGAGACCCGGGTTCGATCCTGACTACGGGTGCTGTCTGTACGGAGTTTGTACATTCTCCCCGTGACATGCCTGGGTTTTCTCCGAGATCTTCGGTTTCGCCGTAGTAGGTTAATTGGCTTGGTATAAATGTATAGATGTAAAAAAAATATCCTAGTGAGTGTAGAGTATGGTTAATGTGCACTCGGTGGGCTGAAGCCTGTTTCTGTGCTGTGGCACAATGTTCAATTCCATTCATAACTGTTAAACAATTGCCCATGGATGGCGTTTGTGATAGTGGGGATCTCAGTAAGAAACAGAGAAGGAACGACAGTGGACTATAGCGTGCACAGCCTCAAGTTGTAGGACAACTTGTTCTATTTGATCTTATTTGATTGTGCATGCTGGGTTGAATTGAAACAGGGCGGACCACGTGAAGGTTGCAATCTTTGAGACTGAGACAAAATAAACATAAAAATGATCTTGCAGATGCTGGATATCTGAAACAAAAACAGAGAATGCTGGAAAGAAGTCACACCAAACATTTCCTCTTCAACCCTTCATTAGAATTGGAAATGAGCGATGCACAGTAGCATTTGTGGAGCAAAAAGGGGGAAATTTGTGACAGGATGAGTTAAAAAGGCTTAATGTGGACAGTTCTCAGCACATTAAGCTATTGGACTTGTGTAGTGAATTGTAAATGATATATGGTGGGACTTACCCAGCAGACTAGATTTATGTATGTAGGAAGAGAAAGAAAAAAACAGAAAATGGAAAATGCTGGAATAACTAAGCAGGTCAGGCAGCATCTGCGGAAAGTGAAACAGTAAATGTTTCAAATGAGAGAAAGGGAAATATGTTACGGGAAATATAACCGGGAAATGTGGGGTGAAATCAAGGGAATTTCTAAGATAGAGTGAATGCATATGGCAGATGGGATAAGGGGCAATGGTCGTGTAGTTCATTGGTGATGCAATATTGGCATAGTGGGATATGTTCAGCAGGTTAGATCATACATTGGAGACACCAATGATCTTTGATCGGACTTTACTGGCTTTATCTTGCACTAAACGTTATTCCCTTATCATGTATTTGTACACTATGAATGGCTTGATTGTAATTTGTGTATTTCCGCTGAATGGTTAGCACGAACAAAAGCTTTTCACCACACCTCGGTACACGTGACATTGAACTAACTAACTAACTTATTTACTAACTAACTAACTAACACATACAAATCCATACATACATATATAGACATAAACATCATACATGGACATTACACATACATCATATCATACATACATCACACACAGACATGTTCAACAGACCAGATCAAACACAGACTTGTTTATACATTTATAGACATCATACATAGACATTGTACATCATCGATCATACATACATCATGCACAGACATGTTCAACAGACTAGATCATACACAGCGAGGAAAAAAAATGAGAGCAGGTAGGAATGATTCTGAAATAGACAGGGTGAAAGAGTGTGTTATTTAAAGATGGATCATTCACTGTGAAGTCCTTGTGCCCATATGGAAGAACTGACGTTGTTCCTTGAACATGCATAGGGTCTCATTGTAGCTGAGCAGGAGGCCAACAAGTGGGTGTGGGAAATGACAGGCAATTAGAAGCGCCAGCTCATGTCTTCAGTCTGAGCATTGGTGCTCAACAAAGCAACAACATTCATGCATGAGCTGAGACACGTCAGTGAGTGTTCTTGCCGCAAATATGCCAGGAAAATAGAATCTAACTACCTCTTCCTGACTGTCAATGGCATTATCAGCACCAAGTCATTGATCACAATTATCCTTTCAATTGATGATGAAGCAGACCTCATAACTTGTGAAGGCCCGCTTCTGCATGAGTGGATCATTCTTGTCATTGATTAGACTCTAGAGATACAGTGTGTGACTTTAGAGAAACAGGCCCTTCAGCCCACCAAGTCCACACCGACAAGCGATGACCCACTATACTGCCACTATCTTCCTACACACGACAATTTTTATTTTCCAAAGGCAATTAACGTACAAGCTTGTATGTCTTTGGATGTGTGGAAGGAAACCAGAGCACCCAGAGAAAACCCCGTGGTCACAGGGAGAACATACACACTCTGTACAGACAGCACCCATAGTCAGGATTGAACCCGGGTCTCTGGCTCTGTAAGGCAGCAACTCTAGCTGTGCCACTGTGCTGCCCACATGGATGTCTCAGTCTAAACCAGAATGCAATGGATACTGCCCTTCATGTCCAAGTTTCTCCATCCTCTGAACAAAATCATGGGCATTTTCAAAATCACCGTAAGTCGTTTTTCTTTTCTGGTTGATTCTTTTATTGATGTTGCATACGATAACAGCCTCAATTAAATGCAAAGCCTATTCCCATTAAATTACAGCTAGCTTCTTAGAATGGGTGGGAGTAAATCCTAGGACTGCCTCACTTCGACTGCCCATTAGAGTGGAGAGTACAAAATCTAAATTGGTTCACGTTACATACATTCCAGGTATAATTCGAATAAAGTAAAGCTGCACATAGATAGTCTGAGGAAGGGTCTTGACCCAAAACATCACCTATCCATGTTCTCCAGAAATGCTGACTGACCTGCTGAGTTACTCCAGCACTTTGTGTCCTTTTGCGTATTAACCAACATCTGCAGTTCATTGTTTCTGCACATACAGTAGATATTAGTCAGTTGGGCAAAAAAGTGGAATATAGAATTTAGCATCAGTAATAATGATCTGATACCACTGACTTTAAAAAGTGGTACTGACACTATGAACTCGGGGGAATCCTATGTCAATGTAAAGAATTCTCCGCATTAGCTGTCATCTGTTAAATGTTGCTTGGCACATTTTAACAGAGCGGCACGGTGGCGCAGCAGTAGACTTGCTGCCTTATAGCACCAGAGACCCGAGTTCGAACCTGACTACAAGAGCTGCCTGTACAAGGTTTGTACTTTCTCCCCATCACCTGTGTCGGTTTTTCTCCGGGATCTCCAGTTTCCTCCCGCACTCCATAGACATACAGGTTTGTAGGTTAATTGGCTTGGTAAAATTGTAAATTTTCCCGAACTTGTGTGGGATGGTGTTAATGTGCGAGGATCATTAGGGCCTGTTACCGCACTGTATCTCGAAACTAAACTAAACATTTCATTACCCAGAAAATAAGGCAGGGTTCGCTGTAGATCATTGTGCCTGATGCCTAGTGTGATTTGTTTCAGGTTGGTTTGTTCCAATGTTTTGGCCTTTCATTCCCTACGTGACACTGCCAACAAAATCAAATGAAAATAACGATTTTGTTAAAATACATGATGTATCCCATTTGTGAAATATTTCAGCTGAGGGAGTTACATGAGCAAATAGTAGCTGGAATTTGGATGGTGATGAAATTCTGGAGTTTGCCCCTTCGATCTAGGGCTAGATGGCTGCTACTGACAACAGCTCTTCACTGTCCTTGACAGCAAGCCTTTATCAACAAGGTCAGAGTAATTGTAATAAACATTGGTCCTCACTGAATCAGGACTGGAAATTTTTCAGAGTCATCAAAGGCTTTCTTCCAGATTCTATGAACAAATTAAGTTAATCATTCCTCAGATAAGTAAAATACTAGCACTGGAATCTTGCAGGTAAAACTCTTGTGAATTCCGAAACCCTGGCATTTTCAACTCAACAAATATATTTTTTAATCCCTGTTTACTCTTTATTAAAATATCGCATTTATGGTACAAACTAAATTTAAATTCATATATTGTCTTATGGTGGCGCAGTGATTAAGTTGTCAAGAAGCTTTGGTTAACAAATTCTCGGGGTAGAATTCGGCCATTCGGCCCATCAATGTAATAATCTTGTGATGTGAGTTCTAATCTCAGCCTGTTATCTAGGAAAACGATAATGCAATTGATTAAATAAATCTGAAATTTAGAAGCTAGTATCAATAATGATACGTTTCAGGTCAGGACCCTTCTCAAGTCTGAGGAAGGGTCCCGACTCAAGATGCTGCCTGTCCATGTCCTCAAGAAATGTCGCTGAAATACTCCAGCACTTTGTGTTTCTTGCTCAATGTTCCAGCATCTGCAGTTCTTTGCATCTACATTAAACCTTTTAATTGTATGACTGACCTGGCCAATGAAATTCCTCATATGTTGCAAAACATATTTGGCGAATAAAGTGTGATTCTGAACCTACGTTTATCCCATTTTATTTTCGCCAGATTCTGCCACTCACCTACACCCAATTACATGGCTAATTAGCCCAATAACTCGCACATCTCTGGGATATGGAACAAAACCAGATCGCTGTGAGGAAACCAAAGCAATCGCAGGGAGCATGTGCAAACTCCACACAAACAGCACCAGACGTCAGATTGAACTTTGTCACTGGAACTGTGTGGCAGTAGCTGTATGGTTATCAGCAAAACCATAGATTATGTTCAGATTCTTCTTGTTGGAACTGACAGTGCCATGGGAGGACTGTCTGGAGGAGGCCCACGAGAGGAAGAAGACCAAGTACAAAGAGCTGGCCATAGACTGCAGTATACAGGGCTGGAAGGCAAGGTATATGCCCATCGAGGTTGGTTACAGAGGTTTTGCAGGGCAATCACTCTACAAAGCCTTGAGTGCACTGAGCATCAACAGAGTGGAGAGGAGAAGAGCAGTCAAGAACATCACAGAGGCAGCGGAGAAGGCCTCAAGATGGCTCTGGATCAGGAGAGGAGGTCCATGGGGAGGAGCGAATGCCACCTGAACACAAGTCGTGGTCTGATCAACCACGGCTGGGTCACCTGAGTGAGGGTGTCTGATGTTGAAAGACCCGAAACATCCAATGACCCCAGGTTATATCACTGATGATGCATTCAGGAGCATCAAGAGATGTATTTTGTCAATCAGATTCCCCCACTGTAAATAAATGTCAGGAATAATGGGACTTCAATGCAGCATTGATGCCAACCTTGTAGCTGCTCATCAGATGTTTGCACCTTGCACTTCTGGGTACTGAGGCTCCCAATACAATGATTCATTTAAACTTTATTGTCACATATACCTAGGTACAGTGAAATGCTTTGTTTTGCATACAACTCAATGAAATCATACAGCAGACTCACCTGGGCAGTACCCAAATGTCGTTATGTTCGTGGCACCGAGAAATTTACAAAAAATCACCAAACATTACTACCTTCTGCCGGCCACCGCATTTTCCAGCAGCCCCCCCCCCCCCCCCACACACCACACACACACACACACACACACACACACACACACACACACACACACACACACACACACACACACACACACACACACACACACACACACACACCTGACCCCACCAGGTCCCCCTGTCGTTCCCCTAACGGGTGACTATCGTAAAGTCATACAGCATGAAAGCAGGCCCTTCGACCCAACGTACCCATGCCGGCCAAAATGCCCCATTCACACTAGTCCCACCTGCCAGTGATTGGCCCACATCCTCCTAAAGCTTTCCTATCCGTGTACCTGTCCACATGCCTTTTATATGCCGTTCTAGTACCTGCCTCAACTACCTCCTCTGGCAGCTCGTTCCATTTACCCACCATCCTCTGTGTGAAGATTGGGACCCGCAGGTTCCTATTTAATCTTTCCACTCTCTCCATAAACCCATGTCCTTTGGTACCCGTTGAAATTGCAGCATTGTTGCTTGAAATGATTCTGAAGCCATTTTATTCTGAGGTGATGGTGCTCGTATAAACCTATTGTAGATATTACTCCGTCTCTTCCCTTTCCGTGTAATCAGCAGAACGGGTGAGGTTTTGGCCTCAGGTAATCTGCCCCTTCATTCCTAGGTCAGCCGTGTTGCAATTGCATGTCAAACAAACTGAAATTGTCTCGGCCTTGCAAGCACACACAGTGGTACAAAGATTGCATTGTTGACTTTGAGAGTTAGGGCTACTAGGAATGATACAGATTACAAACCCTTTTGAAAAATGTGAAGTTATATATTGCTCTTAATTATCTCAGACAAAGTGGATTACATGTTTGAAATAGTAATATTGAAACCTAACTAAGATTCTGTAAAGCGAACTGAATGTTGAAACTCTAGACAATATTTTACAGGTTCTAGACCACTTAGATGGCCAATGTTTGTATTTATGTTTTAAATTTTTTGTTTTTTCTCTTTCTTTGTTTTTCCCTGCTGTGTGATATCCTGGCATAAATTCATGACAATCCCAAAGGTATGTTTAAAAGGCAGAGGGGGGAAAGGATGAGGTTGAGAAATATGCAGGCAGGAATTCAGACCGACTGATATTGTTGCTGCTAAAACATAACTAGATTACCTCAGGCCCTAGAATTATAAATCTAGTAAATGTTATTACCGTTTGCAGCTGACATATTGTGATAATTATATTTATGTCAACCCAAAACCCAGCAAAATCTGACCCAAAGCATCAAAATTCCAACAGATTAATTAGAGCTCTGGTTCCACAAAATTATTTATACAAGTGGTAAGTTGATATAAATGTTGTGCTTTAGGACTGATCAATTCTGTTTCTTCTGGATCAAAGCCAGACCCTTGGACTGTGAACCATGGTGCCACTATACCATGCCATTCAAGCCAGTTCTATTGTCAGAGTTGAGTGAACACAACCTACACACTTTCATGAGGGACTCCTGCAGCCAAGAAACAGCTAATGTTCACCCTGCAATTTGGGCCGGTTTGATTCCAGATGCCATTGGTTTATAATTTGCACCAGACAATTCCTCGGTCTTTAATCTTGAGATTATAATTGCAACAAAACAAGGGCCTTGTGTGATATCACTGCAGACAATGCAATATGACCTCTGATTCTTGTTTCTTCCTTAAAGAAAGCATTTCATAACAACAAATGCATTAATGATTCTCTGGTTGTGTCATCTGTCTGAAGGCTGAACTGATGCCAATGGACTTACAGCCTCACTGTTTGGTTAATGTATCCCCAATGTGTGGTATTCAACTAGAAATGATATAGCTACTTCAGTTCAGCTCAGTTCAGTTTAGTTTATTGTCACGTGTACTGAGGTACAGTGAAAAGCTTTTGTTGCGTGCTAACCAGTCAGCAGAAAGACAGTACATGATTACGATCAATTCATTTACAGTGTATAGATACATGATAAGGGAATAATGTTTAGTGCAATGTTAAGCCAGCAAAGTTCAATCAAGTATAGTCCGAGGGTCATCAAATAGGTAAATAGTAGTTCAGCACTGCTCTCTGGTTGTGGTAGGATGATTCAGTTGCCTGATAACAAATGGGAAGAGACTGTCCCTGAATCTGGTGGTGTGGGTTTTCACACTTTTATACCTTTAGCCAGATGGGAGAGGGAAGAAGAGGGTAGAGGCCAGGGTGCGATTCACCCTTGAGAGAATGTCATTATTATATAATGAGGGAAACAAGAAGCGTCCCGACACGAAATGTCACCCATCCTTTTACTCCAGAGATGCTGTCTGACCCGCTGAGTTACTCCAGCGATCTGTGCCTATCTTCGGCATATACCAGCATCTGCAGTTCATTTCTACACATACAGAGAAACATCAATCTTGTTTCAGATTTATTAAAACTTTAACTTCACTTTTTTCGTTACAGAACATCAAGATGTGGCAAAACCAAACATCCGATTTTAATTGTGTTTCATTTGGTGAATGTTTCAGAATTACTTCCAGTTACAGTAAATGTGATTGTTGGACAGGAAACAATGTCCAATTGGTCACATCCAAAGGTTCAAACTGAATTCTCATTACAATTTGCTGACACCATTCCCATAGTTATAAAAAAAGATTGGGTTTCCCATCAACTCATCTCTACTCATCAGCTGACTTCTCAACAGTACATCCTGTACAACGTTCCTTGGCCTGGAATTTGCATAATAGATTTGCTGGGGTCACTATGTCACTTGCTCCCATCCCCCCCCCCCCCCCACCCTTCAAGATTCTAGATAAAAACACATCAACCCACAAAGTTGGGGCGGAAATGATTGGCATTTTCTTTGTTCCTTTTATTTAAGCAACGGTTTATGTTCGGTTAAGCAAGATTAACAGTAACTGCTCTTCAACCTGAGAGGAAAAGCAATTTAACTGAGTCTGCCAAATTAGGGTCAACACAGTGATATACTTCCCCATTTCAGATTTAGATATCTGAAATTTGATTTTAACAAACAAGTCGGCTATCATATCTTTTTAATGGTTTAAGTTGAGGCTAAGCAACTCCTTTAATGTCTAACGTAAGGTGGCACTCAGTTGTTTATCAGTTTAGAGCTTAGGTCTCTGATGAACTTAGTTGAGACAGCAGTGAAGCTTATATTGACCTTTGTGCTGTGGTCATAAGATAGGAAAACCAGACAGTTACTGGATATAGTTCTTTGCAAAGAATCAGCTCATGCATTCTGAGCTGAATAGCCACCCTCTCTGCCAAACTGTCAATGGTTCTTACTCTTGATTGATATCTGGCTCCAACTGCTATAGCTGAGCCGAAGTTCTGTTGTACCTCACATCCTTGTATAATTTGGTGTCGGCAGAAGAATGGAGAGTAACCTGGGTAGAGGGATACATTACTGGGCTGTCATTCTGAGAGGCAACAACAAAAATGGGTGAAAGTGGGAGGTTTGGTTGGGAAATTGAGGAGATCCTGGAGGTATTAGTGTTGAAGGTAATTGAAACGGTCAGTACAGGAATAGAAACACTTGGAGGCATTCCTTGCCCTACTATTTAGTCTGAATGATAACCACTCTCATTCTCTTATGTAGGTTCCAGCAAATTCAACTACCTGAGAAGCATTATGTTTCCGCAAACTCGGTCATAAGACATCATCATTTTTCTACAGTTTTCATATCTTTTAATCTGTGGGCCTATTCGATTATATAAGATACTCTGCCAAAATCTGGTGGTGAAATCTAGAGTATGCATGGAAGGAAAAGGAGGGGAATAATCATGACAGATTTGCATTGGCAAATAAAAAAATATGGAAGGAAAAGCCATTCTTTCAAATGTTAATTATACTGATTGATAGAAGTAAGAATGTCAGTGTTCAATTTCGGGACAGATGACAATAAAATGCTGTTGATACCAACTTGGTGTAAAAATACATTACATTCTTATGGGCTGTTTTTCTTGAACAAATGTGTATGCCATGACAAATTGGACCTGTTGATCTTGTAAAAGGATCATTTCTCTGACAAATTTCTAATTAAAACTGATTTATTCTTATGATTTCTGAGTTAAGCAAGATTCATAGAAACATAGAAACATAGAAATTAGGTGCAGGAGTAGGCCATTCAGCCCTTCGAGCCTGCACCGCCATTCAATATGATCATGGCTGATCATCCAACTCAGTATCCCGTACCTGCCTTCTCTCCATACCCTCTGATCCCCTTAGCCACAAGGGCCACATCCAACTCACTCTTAAATATAGCCAATGAACTGGCCTCAACTACCCTCTGTGGCAGAGAGTTCCAGAGACTCACCACTCTCTGTGTGAAAAAAGTCTTTCTCATCTCGGTCTTAAAGGATTTCCCCCTTATCCTTAAGCTGTGACCCCTTGTCCTGGACTTCCCCAACATCGGGAACAATCTTCCTGCATCTAGCCTGTCCAACCCCTTAAGAATTTTGTAAGTTTCTATAAGATCCCCTCTCAATCTCCTAAATTCCAGAGAGTATAAACCGAGTCTATCCAGTCTTTCTTCATAAGACAGTCCTGACATCCCAGGAATCAGTCTGGTGAACCTTCTCTGCACTCCCTCTATGGCAATAATGTCCTTCCTCAGATTTGGAGACCAAAACTGCACGCAATACTCCAGGTGTGGTCTCACCAAGACCCTGTACAACTGAAGTAGAACCTCCCTGCTCCTGTACTCAAACTTCATACTTTAAATGTTCACAAACTTCATACTTTAAATGTTCACAAACAGTGTAAAATGAGCACATTTGTAATTCCCGAATCAGCGTGTGCTCTCCACAACCTTTTACAGCCCATTTCACTAAATAAACACACAAACAAATAATATAGATTGCTTTCCCTTTACTGTGCAACGGAAATTGCAATTCAAACAGAACAGACCCACATCGTCAAGGTCATTTTTAGTGAAACAGACAGCTATTGATTGATGACTAATGATGTAAAATATGATTCTTGCTAAAAAAACACTGTTCCTGCTGAACACCACTATATTTCAAAGCAGTGCCTTGGACATCACCATTCTTTTCATTAGCTTATCACTCTTCACCATGGTTTCATAATTTGCATAACATATAAACATTTTAAATATCTTTTCAGCTTTTGTGCAAATTTTCTGAAATGCAAGTCTCCTTCCAATTATGTATATTTTCATATTTTTTATCATCCATTATCTTCCTTAATTCATGTAGTATTTGATATTATCTTCCATCATAGTGCTTCTGTTCTTTGGTCTGGAATCAGATCATAGGTGAGTCTGGACTGAAGATGTCTTCACTCACTGTAGTCAACAAAATTGGTGGGGCTGTAGATAGTGGGGTAAGTTGTCAAAGGATGCAGCTGGAAATAGATCAGTTGGAAGTATAACTGGAGTATTGCAGATGGCGCAAATTCAGACAAGTGTGAGGTGTTGCACTTTGGGAGATCAAATGTAATCATGTGTAGTCTTTACGCTGACTGGATACCACGCAATAAAAAACGTTTAATTGTACCTTGGTACATGTGACTATAAACTAAACTAAATTAAACTAAACTAAACTAAATGGCAGCATTCTCCAGATCATTGATGTAAAGAGGGATTTTGGGGTATGAGTCCATCGCGCCCTGAAAGTGGTAACACAAGAAGATAGGTTGGTAAAGAAGCCATGCGGCATCTCTCTCTAGTTGGGGCACTAATGCAAAAGGTTGGGAAGTCACGTTGCAGGTGTATTAAACCTTTGCTAGTCCACCTTTGGAGTACCGTGTACAGTTCTGGCTGCCATACTGCAGAAAGGATGTGAAGGAGTTGGAAAGGGTGCATACAAGGATCAGAGGATGTCACCTGGATTAGAGAGTATTAGCTAAAAGGAAAGGATTGCTTTCTCTGGAGCATTGGAAGTTGAGGAGTAACCTGGAAATGTATAAAGTCATGAAAGGCACAGATGGGACAGATAGCCAGAACCTCTTTTCAAAGGGTAGAAACATCAAATGCTAAAGAGCATAGATTCATTGTGAGGGGAGAAGGTTTCGAAAAAAGAGAGATATCTACAATAATTATAGGAGGCATGGAGTAAATGAGGTGCCAGAGGAGTATAAAGAATGTAAAAAGAATCTTAAGAAAGAAATTAGGAAGGCTAAAAGAAGATATGAGGTTGCTTTGGCAAGAAAGGTGAAAGTAAACCCAAAGGGTTTCTACAGCTATATTAATAGCAAAAGGATAACGAGGGATAAAATTGGACCATTAGAGAACCAGAATGGACAGCTATCTGCAGAGCCAAAAGAGATGGGGGAGATATTGAACAATTTATTTTCTTCGGTATTTCACCAAGGAGAAGGATATTGAACTCGGTGAGTTAAGGGGAAAGAGTAGAGTAGCTATGGAAACTATGAGATTCAAAGAGGAGGAAGTACTGACACTTTTGAAAAATATAAAAGTGGATAAGTCTCCAGGTCCTGACAGGATATTCCCTAGGACTTTGAGGGAAGTTAGTGTAGAAATAGCAGGAGCTATGACAGAAATATTTCAAATGTCATTAGAAACGGGAATAGTGCCGGAGGATTGGCGTACTGCGCATGTTGTTCCATTGTTTAAAAAGGGTTCAAAGAATAAACCTAGCAATTATAGACCTATTAGTTTGAGGTCAGTGGTGGGCAAATTAATGGAAAGGATACTTAGAGATAATATATATAAGCATCTGGATAAACAGGGTCTGATCAGGAACAGTCAACATGGATTTGTGCCTGGAAGGTCATGTTTGACAAACCTTCTTGAATTTTTTGAAGCGGTAACTAGGGAAATTGATGAGGGTAAAGCAGTGGATGTTGTCTATATGGATTTCAGTAAGGCCTTTGACAAGGTTCCCCATGGAAGGTTGGTTAAGAAGGTTCAATCTTTGGGTGTTAATGGCGGAGTAGCAAGATGGATTCAACAGTGGCTGAATGGGAGATGTCAGAGAGTAATGGTGGATGGCTGTTTGTCAGGTTGGAAGAACCAGTGGGGTGCCTCAGGGATCTGTGTTGGGTCCACTGTTGTTTGTCATGTACATCAATGATCTGGATGATGGGGTGGAAAATTGGATAAGTAATTGCAGATGATACTAAGATAGGTGGTGTTGTGGATAATGAAGTAGATTTTCAAAGTCTACAGAGAGATTTGGGCCATTTGGAAAAGTGGGCTGAAAGATGGCAGATGGAGTTTAATGCTGATAAGTGTGAAGTGCTACATCTTGGCAGGACAAATCAAAATAGGACGTACATGGTAAATGGTAGGGAATTGAGGAATGCTGTGGAACAGAGGGATCTAGGAATAACTGTGCATAGTTCCCTGAAGGTGGAATCGCATGTAGATAGGGTGGTAAAGAAAGCCTTTGGTGTGCTGGCCTTTATAAATCAGAGCATTGAATATAGGAGTAGGGAAGTAATGTTAAAATTGTACAAGGCATTGGTAAGACCAATTCTGGAGTATGGTGTACAATTTTGGTCGCCTAGTTATAGGAAGGATGTCAACAAAATAGAGAGAGTACAGAGGAGGTTTACTAGAATGTTGCCAGGGTTCCAGCAACTATGTTACAGAGAAAGGTTGAACAAGTTAGGTCTTTATTCTTTGGAGCGCAGAATGTTAAGGGGGGGACTTGATTGAGGTCTTTAAAATGATGAAAGGGATAGACAGAGTTGACGTGGATACGTTTTCCCCATTGAGGGGAGGGAAGTTTCAAACAAGAGGGCATGACATGAGAATTAAGGGACAGAGGTTTCGGGGTAACGTGAGGGGGAACTTCTTTACTCAGAGGGTGGTGGCTGTGTGGAATCAGCTTCCAGCAGATGTGGTGGAGGCAGGATCGATTTTAACATTTAAGAGTAAAGTGGATAGGTATATGGACGTGAAGGGAATGGAGGGGTATGGTCTGAGTGCAGGTAGATGGGACTAGGGGAAAACAAATGGTCGGCACGGACTGGAAGGGCCGAGAGGGCCTGTTTCCGTGCTGTAATTGTTATATGGTTATATGGTTATATAAAGCAGATTTGCAGGACATTATTTTACACAGAGAGTGGTAGGTGCCTGGAACGAGCTGGCAGGGGAGAATTTTATTAATTTTATTTTTTTATAATAGGTGCAGGAGTAGGCCATTCGGCCCTTGGAACTAGCACTGCCATTCAATATGATCATGGCTTATCATCCAAAATTAGTACCCCATTCCTGCTTTTTCCCCATTTCCCTTGATTCAGTGGAATGTGGAAGCATATATACAATAGTATCAGTTTAGAGGCATTTAGACCAACAAGTGCACAGGTAAGGGATGGAGGGATACAGATCATATGCCGGCAGATGGGATTAACTCAATATGGCATCATGGCATCATGGCCAGCACAGACATCATGGCTAGAAGAATGCATTCCTGTTCTGTACTGTTCTATGTTCTACATGCTGTCTGGCCTGCTGAGTGTTTCCATGAAATTCTGCTGTTAATTCCCACTTGTGTATTTATAAGTTTGAAAGATTTTAAATTACAGCCATTTCCCCCCTTTTTGCAACTCAAATAGTTTGCTCATCTTTCTCCCCTTGCTAATGGAGAAAAAATCCACTCTCTTTCCAGCCTTGAATATTCATACCAAATTAGTCCTGTATGAACTGCAATTGGCTTGTCAGGAGACTATTTGAGTTTGGGCAAGGAGAATTGAGTTTACTTGAGTTTGGTTTATTATCACGTGTACAGAGGTACCGTGAAAAGCTTTTGTTGACTGCTAACCAGTCAGCAGAATGACAATACATGATTACAGTCGAGCCATCCACGGTGTACAGATACAAGATAAAGGGAATAACATGAATAATGTTCAGTGCAAGATAAAGCTAGTAAAGTCTGATCAAAGATAGTCCGAGGATCTCCCATGAGGTAGATAGTAGTTCAGGAATGCTCTTTAGTTGCTGGTAGGATTGTTCAGTTGATTGATAACAGCTGACTAGGACCCAAGGTAACCCCACACAATCCAACTTCTCCTGGCAGTCCATAGACTTCAAATTACATTTTACTTCGGAGTCACGTGAGTGACTACGTGAAGAAGTCCCGCCTGGCGCTGGAAAGGCATTACGTCGACGCTGACGGCAGAAGCAAGAGTTGCAGAGCGCAGCTCCTCGCAGCGGCCGGAACGGACCCGCAGGTAAGTGTAAGGAAAAGTGGGGACGTTCTAAAAAAGTCGTTATGCTGGTAAAACCAGCAAAAGAGAAAGTAAAAGTTAAAATCAGAGTCACGCTGGCGTACTGATTTAGCCAGATAAATGGAAAAGAAAATGGAGAAGTCTCAAAGGAAAATTTCGCGGGTAAAAAGATCGTCCCGGGGTGAAGCTAAAGATACGGGACAAGAGTTTAGTGCGGATCCGGTTCCGATACCGGTGGCCGCTGATTCACCCGTTAGTGAGACTATAATTTCTCCAGAAATACAAACCACGGAGGAAAATGTTCCTAGAAAATGTAAAAAGAAATCCGTGAGGCCCGTGGTTTCTGATAATGACTCTGATAATGAAATTCCTCCGGATAATAAAGCTATATGGCTAAAAATGGAACATATGGAGAAAGTACTCCAAAATATAATGAGACAAGGGTCACAGTACCCAGAAGTTTCCCTAAATGACCCTGAGGGGTTTTGAATATACAGAATATGGCTATGTGCCAAATTGGGAATTTGAAACTCCGGACCCAGGATTAAGGGCGGAGGAAGTCTCATTGGATATAATTCCAAGTGTATCAGGGCTGCAAAAGACAGACCCTGCACGTGGTGATGTGGATTATGAGTGCACACCACGAATAAAGAAGAAAAGGCCAGATGTGCCTGAGAAGGCTAAAGATTTTGCTATACCTGAAGGAAGTGGTGAGGCTATGGAAGAAAACCTAGCTGCCAGTATTAATTATATATGGTATCTCACCAACTTCAAGATTCTGTGATGATTGAAACAGCAGAATTATATAAAACACCTGAAAATTGCACCTCATTGAAGGTACCTACGGTTAATCTGTCTATATGGACGCCTATGACTCCAGGCATGAGAGGACAAGAAATAAGATTTCAAAGAATCCTCAAATTGATTTCTGCTGCCATTACTGCTTTTGGAAGGCAAATGGAGGGGTTGGAGATGGATAAAATCCAAAAAGATACTTTGGGCTTATTATGCAATTCCTTCTATGAAATTAAGTGTATGATGAAAATTGCGATTCGGCCCATATTTCATCCAAGGTTTGCAGGTCTGTGTCGATCAAGTGGTGTTCAAGCTCCTGGTTATCTATTTGGAGAAAACTGCCTAAACAAATAAGAGAAATGGATGAAGAGGCTAAATCTATTAGCCACATGAGACCTTTCGTCTTTGGACAAAAAAGGTATTTTTCGTCAAGAAGGGGATTTGATTTTGGAAACAGAGGCAGGAGTATGATAAGAAAATATTATCATCCGACACAGCCTAATGTTCACAACCGTATACGGGGAGAAGGAGACCACCACGTTCATATGGAGAGGTACAAAAAATTTATTCTATGCTTAAAGAAACTGTGGACAAATCTCCAGTTGGAGGGAGATTGCAAATGTTTTATGATGAATGGCTTGCCATCACATCTGATCGGTTTATTTTACAAACAGTTTCAGGAGCTACTATTACATTTAAAGAAGGTGTTAATTCTCCGGTACAAAATAAACCTGCTTATGGTTTCATGTTTTCTGCAATTGAAGAGGCAGACATAAATGTGGGAATTGACAAATTGTTTAAAAAAGGTGATATTGAAAAAACTGTTGAACATGAGCATCAATTTGTGTCAAATATATTTCCAAGAAATAAAAAAGATGGTGGTTGCAGAATTATTCTGGACCTTACAAATCTTAATAAATTTTTCGAATATAAACATTTTAAAATGGAAACATTTAACACTGCAAGACATTTGATATCAGCAGGTTGTTATATGGGTACAATTGATTTAAAGGATGCGTACTATTCAGTACCAATACATCAGTTCTTTCGAAGGTATTTAAAATTTAATTGGCTGGGACAGCTGTGGCAATTCAAAGCTTTACCAAATGGGTTAAGTTCAGCTCCCAGGCTCTTTACAAAGCTGTTGAAACCAGCTTGAGCACAATTAAGAGCACAAAAGCACATCATTATGGCTTATCTGGATGACATTTTAATCATCAATAGTAATCAGGAATCAGCTGAAAAATCAGTTTCAGCAACTAAAACTTTATTTGAGAAGTTAGGTTTCTTGATTCATCCAATTAAGTCCCAGCTGCAGCCAGCACAGTCAATTAACTATTTGGGGTTTGTAATTAACTCAGTTACTATGTTAGTAACTTTGCCAACAGATAAGATTGATGATATTTTGGTGACCTGTAGGGGTCTCATTCACAAACCTTATCCCTCCATCCGAGAAGTAGCAAAGGTTATTGGTAAACTAGTAGCAGCATTTCCTGCAGTAGAATTTGGTCCATTACATTACCAAAACCTTCAAAGGGACAAAATAAGAGCTCTAAAAAAGAGAGCAGGCCATTTTGATAGGCCTATGCAATTAACAAAAGAAGCTTTATTGGAATTACAATGGTGGATTGAAAATGTCCCACAAGCTGCTAAAAACATTCTGATACAACAGCCTGAAGTAATTTTACAAACAGATGCTAGTGCTCTCGGATGGGGAGCAACAGATTCATTCACCAGCTGTGGGTGCAGATGGACTGTCCAAGAGGAAATGTTTCTCCAAACATATGGTATTAACTATTTAGAATTATTGGGTGCATTTTATGGGTTGAAGGCATATTGTTCTACAAAAAAGAATCTGCATGTACTGATACAATTAGACAATAAAACAGCTGTTGCATATATTAATCACATGGGTGGAGTCAGATCGGTATCATGTGATTGTTTGGTCAATCAGATATGGCAATGGTGTATTAACCACCAAATTTGGATTTCGGCAAATTACATCCCAGGTAAAGACAATGTGATGGCAGACAATAGATCAAGGATGTTTCAAGATAACACAGAATGGATGTTGAACCCAGTAATTTTCAGTAAAATTGTGACTCAATATGGGTTACCAGACATTGATCTGTTTGCATCAAGACTAAATCATCAATTGCCTAAATATGTGTCTTGGGAACCAGATCCAGACGCAGTAGCAGTAGATGCTTTTTCACTACACTGGGGAAATATGTTCTTTTATGCTTTTCCACCATTTGCTCTAGTTCAGCAATGTCTGAAGAAAATAGAACAAGATTCTGCCACAGGATTATTGGTAATTCCAAATTGGCCGACACAACCATGGTCCCATTGATGTTAAACATGATTAAAGAACCATATATGTCAATTTCTAGCAGCAGTAATTTATTGATAAAACCAGTAACCAAAGAAATTCATCCATTACATGCTTATATGAATTTGTTAATCTGCAGGTTTTGACCAGACCACTACAGGAGCTTGGATTGTCGGATAGAACTATAGATATTATAGTCGCATCATGGCGAGATAGCACTCAGAGACAATATATGACACATATAAAGAAATGGGAAAATTTTTGCAGACAGTCAAATATATCCTATCATACTGTGAACATTGCAAACATATTGGAGTTCCTTGCCGAGTTGCATTTTGAACAACACTTAAGTTACAGTGCCATTAATAGTGCATGTAGTGCCTTATCATCTTATTTAGGACAAATCTCTGACCAGAAATCAATTGGATCACATCCATTAATATCCAGATTTATGAAAGGAATCTTTAACAAAAATCCACCCAAACCAAGATATACAGAAATTTGGGATGTTAGCATTGTACTTACCTTACTTAGGCAATGGACTCCAATCGAAGTTTTGTCATTGGAAAGGTTAACATGTAAATTAGTAATGTTAATGGCATTGGTTTCAACTCAAAGGGTGCAAACATTACAAATGTTTAGTTTAGACTGTATGCATGTGATTGCAGATAACATTGTGTTCTATGTTTACGATCTGATCAAACAAAGCAGACCAGGAAGAACTGGAGCAAAGGTAATGTTTCAAGCCTATCCCATTGATCCAACGTTGTGTGTAGTTAAACATTTGAATCATTATGTAAAAGTTACCAAAACTCTTCGAGGAGATGAAAAAACATTAATGATTACGCATAAGAAACCACACACTAAAGCTTCAGTGCAAACAATCTCAAGGTGGTTAAAACAGGTGTTACTTTTAGCAGGAGTAGACACTGATGTGTTCAAATCTCACTCCACCAGGGCAGCAGCTACGTCCGCGGCGAAGTTACAGGACGTACCACTCGAACATATTTTAGAAACCGCAGGGTGGTGTAAAGAAGAAACTTTTTCAAAGTTCTACAATAAACCTGTTCACACAATGACAGGCTTTGTTTCACTATTGATTGATATTATCAATTATGTTATCACATATATCTTTTATCACTTTGTAATGGTTCCCTCAGGTGTAAAAAGAGGGTTATTATATGTTCTTTTATCATTAAAAGATTTATGGAAAGAACTAAAACTAGTCTGGTTTTTCTCATGTATGTGTTGACCTAGCCGGACTGTCGTATGGAAGAATTCTATGACATGAAAAACATCAGAAGCTTCAAAATCTTCACGTAGTCACTCACGTGACTCTGAAGTAAAATAGTAAGATTAAACGAGAACTTACCAGTTCGAAGTTTGATCTTTATTTTATGAGGAGTAACGATGAGGGATTACGTGCCCTCCACTCCACACCCTCATAAAATAAATGATCATCTGGTAGTTCTAAATCTATGATGAGCCTTACTATCTTACTCCGGCTATTGTGTTCTGTGTTTTTGATGCCGCTGCTTTGAAGTATGCCGTTCCAGCGCCAGGCGGGGCTTCTTCACGTAATCCCTCATCGTTACTCCTCATAAAATAAAGATCAAACTTCGAACTGGTAAGTTCTCGTTTAATCTTACTATTATTTTTCTTCTGGCTGGTTCAATAGGTTCATATCAGAGTGAGGACCTTTGAGGTACATCTGCTCATAAGTAAACCTTTAGAGATAAATGTCAGTTTTTTGTCATTTTGAACGTTAGTATTGGATTTTGATTTCTTGTTATATAACACGTCCTATTTTTATCCACTGAAGCTAATTAGGGGGTAAATATGATGAAGTAAATAATGGGAAGTGGCTTTACATCCAACTCCTTTACAGCTGCATCCAAAGTGAAAGTTATCATCTTTGTGTTCATTTATTTTTCCATTGAAAAGGATCTTGCCCATATCGTCATATCACGGCTCAGAGTACATTAAAGGGCCAAATGTTGCACCCAGAGTCATAAGGGCCTGTCCCACTGTACGATGTAATTCAAGAGTTCTCCTGAGTTTTCCCCTGATTCGAACTCGGAGAATGTCCGTAGCGGGTCCGTAGGAGTTCGTGGATGTCTCGTAGCGGCTCGTAATGCTAACGGCCGGTACTCGGGAAATCCGGTAAACTCGTGACGTTTTTTCAACATTGCAAAACATGTCCACGAATAAAAAAACACTTGTGATGAAAAAAATTGTTACTTTTTACTCGTACGAGTCGCTACGAGACATCCACGAACTCCTACGGACCCGCTATGGACTTTTTCCGATTTTGAATCAGGGGAAAACATGGGAGAACTCTTGAATTACCTTGTACAATGGGGCAGGCCCCTTAGACATTCTTTTCTCTGTGATGCTGGATTCTATGAATTGCATTATTTTTACCAAATTCTATATGTTTACATTTCCAAGAATCTGTAGACCAACCTTCTTAGTGCTCTTTGACATAGGGACCTCCCTCAGAACACTACTGGACACAAATCTTTTCTTAATGCTGCAGATCTTGATTCACTTTCTCAGTAACTTTTCAATTTCAATGTTGACCCCCAGTATCGATGAACCAGTCCTCTATTTACTACATCTCTTCTATACAGTGTTCTATTTGATATAATAGTAGATAGATCAATACTCCCAATACTCCTTCACAGGAAACAGGCTATTGACCGACATCTACTACAAACCTACTGACTCCCATAGCTATCTTGACTACACTTCTTCCCACCCTTCTTCCTATAAAGACTATCCCCTAATCCCAATTCCTCAATCTATGCCGCATCTGTGCCCATGATGAGGTGTTCCATATCAGGGCATCAGAGATAGCCTAATTCTTTAGGAAACAAGGGTTTCCCTCTTCCATTATAGATGAGGCTCTCACTAGGGTCTCCTCAATATCCCGCAGTTCCGCTCCTACTCCCCCACCCCCCCATTCGTAACAAGGACAGAGTACCCCTTATCCTCACCTTACACCCATTCAGCTGTCGCATACAGCATATAATCCTCCAACATTTTCGCCACCTCCAACGGGATCCCACTACTGGCCACATCGTCCCATCTCCACCCCTTTCTGCTTTCCGCAGAGACTGTTCCCTCCAAATCTCCCTGGTCAACTCGTCCCTTCCCACCCAAACCACCCCCTCCCCAGGTACTTTCCCCTGCAACCGCTGGAGATGCAACACATGTCCCTTTACCTCCCCCCTCGACTCCATCCAAGGACCCAAGTAGTCTTTCCAGGTGAGGAGGAGGTCCACTTGCACCTCCACCAACCTCATCTTCTGTATCCACTGTTCCAGGTGTCAATTTCTCTACATCAAGCACAGGCTCGGCGATCGTTTCACTGAACATCTCTGCTCAGCCTGTCTTAACCTACCTGATCTCCCGGTGGCTCAGCACTTCAACTCCCCTTCCCATTCCCAATCTGACCTTTCTGTCCTGGGCCTCCTCCATAGAGTGAGGCCCAGCACAAATTGGAGGAACAGTACATCATATTTTGCTTGGGTAGTTTACACCCCAGCGGTATGAACATTGCCTTCTCTAACTTCAGATAACCCTTGCTTTCCCTCTTCATCCCCTTCCCCTTCCCAGTTCTCCCACTAGTCTTACTGTCTCCGACGACATTCTATCTCTGTCCCGCCTCTCCCCTGACATCAGTCTGAAGAAGGGTCTCAACCCGAAACGTCGCCCATTCCTTCTCTCCAGAGATGCTGCCTCACCCGCTGAGTTACTCCAGCATTTTGCGTCTACCTTGGATTTGAACCAGCATCTGCAGTTCTTTCTGCAGATCAATAGATCTACTGTATTTGGATCTACTGTTTGATATAAAAACACTGTATCTCTAACCTAAACTAAGCTAAACTATTGCAGTATTTAAGCCATTTGAAACCAAACTCTACAACATGGAAAGAAAAAGAACGAATGAACATAGGATATGAAACTTTGAATTATTTGCCAAGTGAAATAATTGAGATTAAAAACCAGAAGGCATTGGGAGGGGAGGGGTGGGCAGATGACTCTCATGATATACATGATAGTTATGCCTTGATGAACTAAATGTGTTTGTGGAAGCTATACTTTCATAATTTGGGAAGTAAAATGAAACATTTGTGAATAGTTCAGAGCTGACATAAACAATTCTTTATTTAGAATCAATGTCAAAGGTTTGCATGACTCAAGTGCTATTGCACAAAACCTACAATAGGCTGGGAGGATAGCAGCAGGGGTACATTGCAATTAATAATGGAGAAATTGTCAAATACAAACAGGCACTTGGTAAGTTCTCCATTATTTCTTGCGGTGTACTCTTGGTGCGGATCCGGGGTATTGTTGTGTATTTAGAGCATGATTCTTCCAACGTGTTTTGACAATTCTGAAAGCAGAAGAGAATTATGACTAACTCTTGCTATCATGCACTAACCTCGAACGAAACATTGATTGGTAAGCTGTGGCCAACATCTCATCCCATAATTCTCCATGTGGACTCCAGAAGGTATGGATCAATAAGGTCAAGTCAAGTCAAGGGTTTATTGTCATGTGTCCCAGATAGGACACAAAATTCTCGCTTGCTGCAGCACAACAGAGTATTGTAAGCAAAAATACAGAACAGTTCAGTTCAATATACACATAAATAAACAGATAAAGTGCAATAGGCTGTTACAGTTCAGAGTCTTTTTGTTGGCAAGTTTACTAGCCTGATGGCTGTGGGGAAGAAGCTGTTCCTGAACCTGGATATAACAGATTTCAGGCTCCTGTACCTTCTGCCCGATGGTAGTGGAGAGATGAGTGTGTGGCCAGGATGTTGTGGGTCCATGATGATGTTGGCTGCCTTTTTGAGGCAGCGACTGTGATAGATCCCTTCGATGGTGGGGAGGTCAGAGCCGATGATGGACTGGGCAGTGGTTATAACTTTCTGCATCCTTTTCCGCTCCTGGACCCTCAGTTTGCTGAACCAAGCCACGATGCAACCAGTCAGAATGCTCTCTACTGTGCACCTGTAGAAGTTCGAGAGAGTCCTCTTTGACATACCGACTCTCTGTAGTCTTCTCAGGAAGTAGAGGTGCTGATGTGCTTTCTTTATGATTGCATCAGTGTATTGGGACCAGGAAAGATCTTCGGAAATGTGCACGCCCAGAAATCTGAAGTTCTTGACCCTTTCCACCATGTTGATGTAAACGGGATTGTGGGTCCCTATCCTACCCTTCCAAAGTCCACAATCAGTTCCTTGGTTTTGCTGGTGTTGAGAGCCAGGTTATTGTGTTGGCACCATTTGGTTAATCGGACGATCTCGCTTCTATACTCTGTCGTCCCCATCAGTGATTCGTCAGAGGGCTGAGCACACAGCCATGAGGTGCTCCTGTGCTGATTGTTATCGAGGATTGCACATTTCCACCAAATATACGGACGGTGAATAATAAGGCGTCTTTGATGGTGGTGTAGCAGTGGCCGAGGGTGTTTGATCCACTGGTGCTGCAGGAGACATGTTGGTAGAAGTTAGGGAGCGATTTCTTAAGGTTGGCTTTGTTGAAGTCCCCGGCTATGGTGGTAAATGCTGCGGGGTAAGCCGTCTGGTACTTGTAGACATGGACATCAGCCTGGGGAGGGATGTAGACCGCGGTCAGGATGATCGAGGTGAATTCCCTTGGTAGGTAGGCTTCCTCTTCTACTAGTTTGCAGTCCTCCTCATTCTATCTCCTCCAGAATGCTTGTGAGAAATTATGGCCAGAAGAGATTTGAGGAGAGGTTAATACCATAACTACAGTTACATTTTCAGTTTAGTTTATTATCACATGTACCGAGATACAGTGAAAAGCTTTTGTTGAGTGCAATCCAGTCAGCGGAAACTCAATACACGATTACAAGCGATCCATTTGCAGTATATAGATATATGATATGGGAATAACATTTAGTCCAAGGTAAAGCCAGCAACGTCTGATCAAGGATAGTCCAAGGGTCATCAATGAGGTAGATAGTAGTTCAGGGCTGCTCTCTGGTTGTGGTAGGATGATTCAGTTGCCTGATAACAGCTGGGAAGAAACTATCCGTGAGTCTGGAGATGTGTGTCTGCACACTTCTATTGTTGTTTTTACAAAATACCTTTTTGTTATATTTTACAATGGTTTAGTGACACATTGCCATTGCTGTCAATATATTTGACCTCTCACTTCATAACAACTAATCTTCCATGGTGGAAAAAAAAAACAATTATTTGAGTGGTGTAATTATTATTTAGCAAAATGTTTCCGCTATTGGTGCAAAAGTGAAACAGGGGGTTAATTTTAATGCATGAACCACTCGCAATACCTTCGGTAAACTATGTTATAACTTCCTCCCTTGGGAAATACAGCCCAGGCTGAGGAACAACCACAGGGCTCTGGCATGTTAAGCTAATGTGGCTAATTTCTACACTATTTAGCTATGTTCTCAAGGCGATTATTTAAACAAAGCACATTTACATTTATGTACAACACTAAGAATTTGCAGTTGGAGTAATATTTAATCAGGTCCCTGACTAGCAATCACTGTTCCTCTTAATCAATAAAGTTATGTCACACGTTTTGTAATCTAATAGAAAATGCTAGTGAATGCCATACTAAGCTGTGCAATCCACAATGGGTAGAAATAAAAAAAATCACAATTCCACTGGATTGGTAAAAATGTTTGCTGCCACAACAAAACTCTTTAAAAAAAACTTAAATTCTATAAAATTATAAGTTTATTGGTGGATAAATGATGTAAATGAACTGAATTATTTAGTCTTTGGGTGGTGAATCTGTGGAATTCTTTGCCACAGAAGTCTGTGGAGGGCAAGTGAATGGATATTTTTAAGGCAGAGGTAGATAGATTCTTGATTAGTGCAGATGTCAGAGGTTATGGGGAGAAGGCAGGAGAATGGGGTTGAGAGGGAAAGATAGATCAGCCATGATTGAGTGGCGGAGTAGATTTGATGGGCTGAATGGCCTGACCTTATGAATATTTTTAGTTTAGATTGGGGGTGGGGAGGGGGCTGGGGGGTGTGGGGGAGGGGGCAGGGGAAGGGTGTGGGTAAGGGGGGTGTGGGGAGGGGGTGTGCGAAAGGGGGTGTGGGGGAGGGGTGTGGGGAAAGGGGGGTGTGTGGGATAGGGGGGTGTGGGGAAGGGGAGTGTGGGGGAGGGGTGTGGGGAGAGTGAGGGAAAGGGGGTGTGGGGAAGGGGGATGGGTGTGGGGAAGGGGGTGTGGGGAAGGGGGATGGGTGAGGGGGAAGGGGGGGTGGGGAAGGGGGTGTGGGGAAGGGGGTGGGTGAGGGGGAAGGGGGGTGTGGGGGAGGGGGAAGGGGGGTGTGGGGGAAAGAGGGGTGGGGAAGGCGCGGTGTGGGGAAAGGGTGGTGGGGGAAGACGGGGATGGGGGATGAGGGGAGGGGGAAGCAGATCCCGGTCCCACTCCGGCTTCAATCAGAGGCTTCTGGTTCTACTCAGCAACTTCCGGCTGGTCGTGCTGGTCACTCTCCGCGGGTTGATAGCTCTCCGCGGGCTGCTCAACACACTCCGCCCCTTCAGCTTTTTATTCTCCTCCCCGTGTTACTGACAGCGGGTTCTGGAAGGGGCGGTTTTTACGATTTTTAAACCTTCATAACTTTTGTACTATTTCACCGATCGGAACAAACCCTATTTGAATTGCAGCAGAGGAGAATGGTGAGTAAGGTGATGAAAAATCATAGCGCTAATGGGGATCATTTTTGCTCAAATTTAATTACAAAGCAGACAAAGTGGTCAAGATGAGAGTTTTAGTAATAGTATAGATTATCTGATTTTACTTCGGAGTCACGTGAAAGACCCCGTCCAGCACGCACGCGCGACATTAGCGTTCCTGCAGTGCACCCGCGACGAACGGGAGTTTAAGGCGCTCCCGCTACATCGGGCCGACAGGTAAGTTTTACCGTGGCCGTGTGTCTTTTTCTCTGTGGTCTGCTTGTTTTCCAGATAGAATGAGCAAGACCAGAGGGAAGAAATCTGCAGCTCGCCCCCGTTCGTCCTCCGTTGAGGAATGTTCTTTGGAGGGGGGGCAAGAGGTGGCGGGAATAACTACCGCACAGAGCCCAGCACCGCTCGTGCTGCCTGAGCAGCGGGCTGGAGGTACCTGCAGCCAGAACCGGGCGGTAGTATCCGACGATTCGGATGAAGATGCCACACCGCTCGAGAGCGGCACAGGCAGCCGCCTAAGCCGAATGGAACGGCTTATGGAGCAATTGCTCCAGCGAGATCTGCTGAGAGAGCAGCAGCAGACTCGCCAAGGGAGCTCAGGCACTCCCGCAGTGCCCTTTACGGCACTGGCCATTGCTTCACCTTCTTTTGAAGGCAGCATTGGCGACCAGGTCTGGGCTGGTCAAGAAGAGGGGTCGCTGGCTGAAGATGTCTGGAGTATGCAGGGTGTACAGGATCAGGAAGAGCTGCTGGGTGTGGTCAACCGCTACGTGGCCATTCCACGAGCGGGTCGGCCGTTAGAGCCGAAACTTGCAGCCAGCATTGACCACCTGTCCTCAAAACCCCTACAAGAACAGGTGGTCAATGAGGCTCTTGAACAATATACAGCCCCAGAAAATTGTACATCATTGAATGTACCAGCTGTAAACAGCCAAATTTGGGGACATTTGGGGCAGAACATCAGGAACCTGGAGTTGAAGCTCCAGAAAATCCTTAAACTCCTGACTGCAGGAATAACATCATATGCTCGGTCCATTGATGGTGTGGACATCTCCACAAATCAGCAAGACACATTAGCACTGCTGTGCACCACTCAATATGAAATAAACAATTTACGGAAGGAAATCATCAAGCCTGCCCTCAACCCTAAATTTGCGGGACTTTGCAAAACACCGGGTTCAGAACCTCCAATTCTGCTCTTTGGGAAGGACCTTCCGAAAAAGGTGAAAGACCTAGAGGAAGAATCCAAGACCTTTGGTCTCGTGAGGGCAGGTTTGGGACCGAGCAGACCTAACAAACCCAGGCGGCAGTACCCCACGGCGTCCACCAGTCGTCGACCACCATATGGGACTGGTGAAAGCTCGGGGTCCGCAACCATTCGCAACCAACCGTAAGCCTCTTTTAGGCCAGGGCCCAGAGCGGACCCCATGGAAAATGCGCCACCCCCAACAACATCAACATCAACATCAACAGCAGCCCTCTACAGCCCAGCAGACGCCTCATCGTCCAGCAAAGAGGCAGAAGAAGCACCAGTAACCATGGAGGTAGGTGGGTCTGGTTCCTCTCAGCATATGAGCAGTAGGGGCTCTATACTAACAGGGGGGAGATTGCACTTGGGAATCCATCACTAATGACAAGTATATACTCAGCAGCATTCATGGCTATAAAATTGACTTTGTTCATGAAAACATTCTGCCAGTTCAGCATATACCCCAAAGGGTATTCACCCTCTCAGTCAAAGAGAAACAAGAGGGTCAAGCTGAACTGATGAGGCTACTAGCAAAAGGTGTCATTGAAAGAACAAAACATGAACCTTTGGAATTTGTGTCTAATATTCTCACTAAAATCAAAAAAGATGGTGGATGTCGCATCATCATTGACTTAACTACTTTATACAAGTCTGTTAGGTATATACATTTCAAGATGGAAACTTTTGAAACAGCCAGACTATTGGTTTCTAGAGGGTACTTTCTAGCAAGCATTGATTTAAAAGATGCCTACTACTCAGTACCCATACACAAGGAGCATCGTAAATACTTAAAGTTTATCTGGATGAAACAGCTATGGAAATTTAAAGCCTTACCAAATGGGCTAACCTCCGCTCCAAGGTTGTTCACTAAAATCTTAAAACCCGCCTTGGCATTATTGAGGAAACAAAAGCATATAGTCATGGCGTACTTAGACGACATTCTAATAGTAGGGGAAACATTGGAGACAGCCATTTCGGCAGTAGCAGCCACCAAACGTTTGTTTGAAACTATGGGGTTTGTCATACATCCAGATAAATCCAATTTTACAACCATTCAAACGGATGCCAGTGCTTTGGGCTGGGGAGCAACTAACATGCAATCCAGCACAGGGGGCAGATGGACTAATTTTGAATCATCTTGCCTACAGACACGGGGTATCAACTACTTAGAAATGTTGGGTGCGTTTTATGGTTTAAAAGCATATTCATCTAATACGCATCATGCACATGTTTGGTTGCAATTAGATATTACCACGGTGGTGGCTTATATCAACCACATGGGTGGTGTAAAGTCGATATTGTGTGACAATTTGGTCAACCTAATCTGGCAATGGTGTGCCGAAAGACATATTTGGTTATCAGCAACTTACCTACCAGGTAAGCAAAATACAGTGGCAGACACCAGGTCACGCAAATTCAATGATAACATCGAATGGATGTTAAATCCCAAAATATTTGCTGAAATTACAAAGCAATATGGCACACCAGATATCGATCTATTTGCATCCAGGCTGAATCACCAGGTACCAACGTATGTCGCTTGGGAACCAGACCCTGAGGCAGCAGCAGTTGATGCATTCTCGCTGCATTGGGGGGAAAATGTTCTTTTATGCTTTTCCTCCCTTCTGCCTCATCAGTCAGGGTATTACGCAAGATTCAATTGGATTCCGCTTCAGGAATCTTGATAATACCCGACTGGCCTACACAGCCATGGTTCCCAGTGGCCCTCGACATGGCTGTTGAAACACTGTTGGAATTCCCCAGCAGTCGAGAATTATTAATCCACTCAGTGTCAGGCATTAGTCACCCGTGCCATGACAGAGTCAATCTCCTGGCTTGCAGATTCTAAAAAGACCTCTACTGGGCCTGGGACTGTCTGAGGACGCCATCAACATGATGACCGCATCCCACCGGGAGTCCACCAGGAGACAATACCTGACCAACATAAGAAAATGGGAACGGTATTGCTCCAAAACAGGAACTACCTACACTACAGCTACAGCCACCAGTGTTGTGGAGTTTCTGGTTGGATTACATCGGGAAGGACTCAGCTACAGCGCTATTAATACAGCCAGGAGTGCGTTGTCAGCTTATTTGGTTCCAGCAGCAGGACAACTGGCTTTGGGGTCCCATCCACTAGTGGTCAAAATCATGAGGGGCATTTTTAACACCAATTCCCCCAGACCAAGGTACACTCAGATCTGGGATGTCAGCATTGTGCTGACGTACCTTAGGGGATGGCCACCACCCAGGTCACTCACGCTGGAACAACTTACTCTGAAATCAGTCATGCTCATGGCACTAGTGTCAGCTCAAAGGGTACAGTCCCTCCACCTTCTGAGGCTGGACAGCATGACAGAGTCATTGGACTGTTTCACATTTCATATTCAGGTACTGGTCAAACAAACTAGACCAGGTACCACGCCTCCAGTCATGGAGTTCCGGGCATATTCATCTGACCCACGGCTGTGTGCCAAGGCCCATCTCGCCAATTACATAGACACAACATACAACTTAAGAGGAAGAGAAAAGGCCTTATGGATAAGCCACAAGAAGCCTCATGGGCAGGTGACGAGCCAAACCATTTCAAGGTGGCTCAAGCAGGTGCTTAAGTCCGCGGGAGTCAATACTAATGTTTACAAATCTCACTCCACCAGGGCTGCATCTATGTCGGTGGCTAGGCGAATGGACGTGCCTATGGACCATATTCTGGCCAGAGCAGGATGGTCCTCGGAAAGAACTTTCCAAAGGTTTTATAATAAGCCGCTGGCGGAACCTGCTACATTTGCAGACAGAATTTTAGAGTCTGCAGCTAATATTTAATTTAAGCCGGGGGAGCTCTCTGTTTTTTGTTGTCATTAATAAACCTTTATTGTTCACAAACAGGTTATTGTTGATTGTAATAACATACTTCCTCCATCTAAGGTCTTCAGACAGTGAGTGAAGCATGAGCTGGTACACGGTTCGGATTCACAGAGCTTTGAAGTCTTCACGTAGCCACTCACGTGACTCCGAAGTAAAATAGTAAGATTAAATGAGAACTTACCAGTTCGAAGTTTGATCTGTATTTTATGAGGAGTTACGATGAGGGATTACGTGCCCTCCGCTCCCACCCTCTATTATACAGATCAACTGGTAATTAAGTTCTTATTTTTTCTTTACTATATTTATTTCAATTGTTGTGTTTTTTCTGTGAATCCATACCGCTGCTTTGAAGAAATGTCGCGCATGCGTGCTGGACGAGGTCTTCACGTAATCCCTCATCGTAACTCCTCATAACCATATAACCATATAACCATATAACAATTACAGCACGGAAACACGCCCTCTCGGCCCTTCCAGTCCGTGCCGACCATTTGTTTTCCCCTAGTCCCATCTACCTGCACTCAGACCATACCCCTCCATTCCCTTCACGTCCATATACCTATCCACTTTACTCTTAAATGTTAAAATCGATCCTGCCTCCACCACTTCTGCTGGAAGCTGATTCCACACAGCCACCACCCTCTGAGTAAAGAAGTTCCCCCTCACGTTACCCCGAAACCTCTGTCCCTTAACTGATAAGTTCTCATTTAATCTTACTATTTTATTGGATAATGTGTAAAACAAAGTTTTTCACTGCACAATAATTCATAATACAATACAATACAATAATACAACAATAATAATAATAATAATAATAATAATAATAATACATTCATAAATTCAAAAATCCATGTTATAGGCGCAGAATTAGGCCATTCGGCCCATTATGTCTACTCCGCCATTCAATTATGGCTGATCTATCTTTCTCTCTCAACCCCATTCTCCCGCCTTCTCCCCATGACCCCTGACACCCTTACTAATCAATAATCTATAATAAACCTAACCAATAATAAACCTAAATCTAAACCTAATTGCTGAAAATGCAGGAAGTAGGCTAAAAGCTTTCCCAATTCCAGATCATAACCACTTGCTGGCTGAAATAAATGACTCATCCTTCCCATGAATGTTTTGCCAATTCTCAGGCCAGCAGTATTATAAAGGACCCCACACATCTCCATCATGGACTGTTCACTCTGCTGCCCTCGGGCAAAATATATCGTAGCATGAGCAGAACATCAAGGTTCTGCAACAGCGTCTTCCCACAAGCCGTCAGACTCCTGAATGCCATGTAATAGGCTGCCACCATTGTCTATTTTATCATTTTATCCATTTTATCCTTTTATTCTTTTATCCATTTTATCCATTTTATCCTTCTGTTTATTATCGTGTTGCACGGGGAGCCAAATGCAACGGAATTTCGTTTGGAATTGCATATATCGATGTATTTCAAACTGACAATAATGTTTGTTTGATTTGATTTGATTGATTGGGATTACTTTCCAACCTTTTTCCGCACCTTAAGCTATCAGAACCTTGATAATTGTGATCATCTCTATTTAAATTTCTGCTTAATTTACTCGAAAATTTCTATTTAAATTCATCTCTATTTAAATTTCTGCTTAATTTACTCGAATAATTTAATCTGTCTGAAACGGCGAAGCCATTCCTGAAGAACCAGATTTTTGGTGCCGATTCATATTTCTGAAATAGAGTTCAATACACAAGTTATTACATTACATCTTTAGTGCATCCATCAGAGGTTGTATTTCTACCCAATGATTTTAATATTAATACTAAGGTTCTTTCTTCTTCTTTCATGTGGCGTGCACAGCCTAAAGTTGTTGGACAACTTGTTCTATTTGATCTTCCGTTTGTGCACGTCGAGTTGATTGCATTAGTCAAAATGACCCGGACCACGTGAAGGTTGCAATCTTCCACCCCAATACTAAGGTTATTCCAAATAAAAACATTTAGATTTAATGTTTCTTAAATGCACGTAGTTCACCTCATTCATCCCAATCCATTCACCTCACATTTCAATCAATTCCTCCTAGATTCTACACGGATACACACTTGGGGCGGTTTACTACATTTTATTAAATCAGATTTTGTTTTTAAACAAACAAGCTATCAAGGAAAGCACTGAATTAATATTTGGGTCTGCCTTCTATGACTGCTGTTTGCACCCGGACTTGATTTATAAGACTAACAGTAGCAGAAGACATGGCCGAAGACGCGAGCCAATTTGTGACCTGTTTTATGTTGTTGAGGAAATTGCCCACAAATGCTGATATATGGAATGAAATGGCCTTCCCGGGGTGATTAAGACATTATGGAAACCATCTCTGTGGATACATCTTAATGTTCATGGAACTTGGCCTGGAGTTCATGAAGACTTTACTGCCACTTATGGTGAGCTTTGAAAGGTTCATGTGAGGATAAGTAAAATGCTTTTGCCAAACGGAATATGTATTCCTTGCACTGTAAACAAAGTTAGACAACTGAAGAATGAGAATTGGAGAGACATAGATTCTGTCATATATAGCATGTAATTTACAGCATGAATTTACCACAGGGTTTGTACATTGTGCGATCCATAATGGGTTGATTGATGTGCTTGGTAAGGTGAAACTAAGTGCATGTAAGAGGCATTAGACCTAAATGTTTCTATTTGGGGTAATATTTCTGTTAAAAAAAATCATTGCAGAATGATTTAAAAATCATTGAATATTTGATAGAAATGAATACTCTAGATGATAGAAATTCATTCTGTGATGGATGTACTAAAAATGTAATCCAGTAACATCTGCATTGAACTCTATGCCTGAAATTTGATTCCATTTAATTCATCAAAACTACATTTCAGAATAGATTTTAATGGTGCACCTCCTGATATAATAGATTTGGGAATTTCATGTAAAGGATATCTTTTTTAGGAAATTTTACTGACAGTTTAAATACAGCGGGACATCTTTTAGTTTTGTTTAGTTTAGTTTACTTTAGAGATACAGCGTGGAAACAGGCTCTTTGGCCTACCAAGTCTGCGCCGCCCAGTGAGTACACTAGCGCTATATTACCACACTAGGGACAATTTTACCTATCCAATTAACCTACAAACCTGTACACCTTTGGAGTGTGGGAGGACATCAGAGCTCACAGAGAAAACCCACTCAGGCCACGTGAGAAGGTACAAACTATGGGTACATGACATTACCCGTAGTCAGGATCGAACTAGGGTCTCTGGTGCTGTAAGTCAGCAATGCTGCCACTGTGCCACCATGAAGGGGAAAAGATTTAATAGGAATCTGTGGGGGTAACCTTTTCACTCAAAGGGTGGTGGATGTATGGAACTAGCTGCCATAGGAGGTAGTTGAGGTTGGGACGATCCCAACGTTTAAGAAACAGTTGGACAGGTACATGGATAGGACTGGTTTGGCGGGATAGGAACCAAACCCAGGCAGGTGGGACTAGTATAGCATGGACATGTTGGCCGGTGTGGGCAAGTTGGACTTAAGGTCCTGTTTCAATGTTGTATCACTCTATGATTATGGACCAGAGGTCTGGACAGCAGGACAACTTTCATCTGGCAGGAAAAATGCAGGAAGGGTAAACATGCAATGAACCAATTTAGAGAAGGTGTGTACTGTGTCAACAAAGTATTTATTTTACATTTTTAACTAAGTAGGTGTGAATGGAATTGGGTGGAATTCTTGACTCTGCTGCAAGGGATGGGTGAGAAATCAAATCCATGTCCCTCCGAGTGTTGAATTCTTCCCATAGTGTTTGCCTCATGCACTTTATTAATGTTCATAATAGACAGTGTGAAATAATAAACCAAAAGACGTAGTGGATTAATAAGCATGATTATCTTAGAAATCCACATTCCTGGTGCAAAGAACTATAGAAGAAGACAAGCAAAACAGACAATACTTAATTCAGAGCCTTACGCTGATATAAAAAAAAATAACATAATGTTTATCTACTGATGGTTCTTGTTGTAAATGTTGCACATGAGTCCAGACCCTAATTAGAAGTCTAATGGCATCTGGGCACCTCTAGACGACAACAAATCCTCAGTTTCAGTTTCAATTTAGTTCATTGTCACATGTACCGAGGTCCAGTGAAAAGATTGTATTGCCTGCTAACCAGTCAGCAGGAAGACAATACATGATTACAATCATTGTGTAGATACAGGATAAGGAGCCAATAAAGTTTAGTGCCAGGTAAAGCCAGCAAAGTCCGATCTAGGAAAGTCCGAGGGTCACCAATGAGGTAGATACTGTAGTAGTTCAGCACTGCTCTCTGGTTGTGCTAGGACTATACAGTTGCCTGACAACACCTGGGAAGAAGCTGTCCCTGAATCTGGAGGTGTGTGTTTTCATACTTCTGTACCTTTTGCCTGATGGGAGAGGGGGGAAGAGGGAATGGCCAGGGTGGGATTCATCCTTGATTATGTTGCTGGCCTTGTCGTGGCAGCGTGAGATATAAATTGAGTCAATTGAAGGGAGGTTGGTTTGTGTGACGGTCTGCACTGCATTCACAATTTGCTGCAATTTTATGTGGTCTTGGATGGAGCTGTTCCCATACCAATCCTCAGAACGAGAGTTCAACGAACATGTTACTATATTAGACCTTTAGTAGGAAAAAACTACAAAAAGTAGTAAACACTGCCCAGTCCATCATCGGCTCTGACCTCCCTTCCATCGAGGGGATCTATTGCAGTCGCTGCCTCTAAAAGGCTTGCAGTATCATCAAGGACCCACACCATCCTGGCCACACACTCATCTCCCTGCTACCTTCAGGTAGGAGGTACAGGAGCCTGAAAACTGCAATGACCAGGTTCAGGAATAGCTACTTCCCTACAGCCATCAGGCTATTAAACTTGGCTCGGACAAAACTCTGAACATTAATAGCCCATTATCGCACTTTATCAGTTTATTTATTCATGTGTGTATATGTTTATATAATGGTATATGGACACACTGATCTGTTTTGTAGTCAATGCCTACTATGTTCTGTTGTGCTGAAGCAAAGCAAGAATGTCATTGTTCTATCAGGGACACATGACAATAAACTCACTTGAATCTTGAATCTAGTACAACCATTGGAGAATAAATAAAGATGAATTCTGGATTTGATGGCATCAAATCCAGAATTCATCTATATTTATTCTCTAATGGTTGTACTAGATTCAAGATTCAAGCGAGTTTATTGTCATGTGTCCCTGTTAGGCAAATCATTGAATATCTGGATTGAAAGCCACGCGGTCACGAAAGAACGATACAGACAGCACCGGCAGTCGGGATCGAACCCGGGTCTCCGTTGCTGCAAGCACAGTAATACAGCAGCTCTACCACTGCGCCGCCATGCACCATGCAGTTGTTTCATTTGGTGTCATTTTCGACAGATATCATGAATTTCACGAAGGCCTTTTCCTGTGCGATACTCTTCTATAAATTAAATAATAAGCACAGGAATCATTTTTATAAAAACAAGGTTAATGCACAAAATAACACAAAGTGCTGGAGACACGAATATGTGATGTTTAGGTCGGCGAGATAGTAGGAGGGAGAAGAAAGCTAGAAGTGGGGAGAGGCAGGACAAAGCAATTTTTGTCCTTTGTGCCTGCCTTCTACAATAGTTGTTTGCACCAGGACTGTTGATTTATTGGATTAACATATTTATTAATTTTACTATGTCTATCAATCAGTTTATTATTTCACACGCTCTGTTGGGAACAGTAATGCAGAGCATGAAACAAACACTGTGGGAATAATTCCTTACTCCGTGTGACATGGATTGGAGCCAAGAGTGGTTTGGTAGCATCACCACTTATGAAGCTGGCTGAGTCTGTGTACTGAACAAACCAGTCTTCAGGGCTAAACCTACTTGACCTCAATCTTGGCAAATTTACTGCTTCAGACCCAACTTTCCTCAATTGATGAGGTGCCCACAGAGTCCTTCTGCTTCTAAAGTTCTTTCTTGTGGACGCAGCCCAGATCATCACACAAACCAACCTCCATTCCATTGACTCCATCAACACTTCTCTCTGCCTCGCCAAGGCCACCAACATAATCAAGGATGAGTCTCACCCTGGTCACTGCCTCTTCTCACCTTTCAGGCAAGAGGTACAGAAGTTTGAAAACCCACACCACAGTTTCTTCCCAGCTATTATCAGACAACTGAACCATCCTATCAACAATAAAGGGTCTGTCCCACTTGCTGATTTTTTCGGTGTCTGCCAGCATCATTGGCTGCCATATCAGGTCACCGAAACGACGCAGTGTGATGTGGCGTGACGCGCTGGTGACGTGCCATGATGCAGCATGATGTGTTTTTTCGAGTGTCGCAACGTTTTTTTTGTCGCCGCTGGATTTTGAAATATTCAAAATCTTTTAGCGACACTGATATGTTGCCGAATAAATCGCCAAGTGGGACAGGCCCTTAAGAGAGTAGTCCTGAACTACTATCTACCTCATTAGAGACTCTTGGACTACTTGGTAATCAGCCTTTGCTGGACTTCATCTTGCACTAAATGTTATTCCCTTTATTATGTTTCTGTACTCTGTGGATGGCTCAATTATAATGATATACTGAGACTAAGTGGGACCCGTTGGGTCCCAGCATCACACGGGAGGGTTGGTCCCCCAATGCAATATTCCACCTCTCCACCAATTCCAATATTGGTGGCCAGTGGGGTGGGGCTTTCTGGAGCGCTAGTATGGCTGTTGTGGGCTGAAGGAATTGGTTTCCAGAGGGCTAGTATAGACATTGTGGGCTGAATGGATTCTTGGGCTGGCAGCTCAGTCGTTCAAGCCTGTTGTGCTGGCAGCTCACTCACTCATGGCTGGTGGGCTGGCAGTTGACCCACGGCTATTCCTTGAAATTCCATTTTAAGGAGGGTGCAAGGCCACCAAATTCAAGTGCAGTTTCTCACCAGTTCAAGTTTCAAGGTTTCATACCATTTCAAGCAGGGCGCAAGGCCACTAAAGACAGCGAGTCGTGACCTCTCCCTCCTCCATCTTGCAGTGACTGAGCCACGCCTATACTTCTGGGTTATATAGTCCCTCCCCTTCCACCAGAAGGGGCGTGGCTTTCATGGCGTGTTTGACAGGCAAGATAATCTCAACATTTTTAAAACACTAATAATTCTTTTATTTTTCATCGATGGGAAAATCCTCAGCACCTGATGAGCGGAGGGGGTCTCAGAGTAAGATGGCCAAAAATCACAGCCGTACGTCGTAGCGTTTTTTCTAAAATCAATATAAAGCACAAACAGGAAGTGGTCAAGATTAGACTTTTAATTATACAGAAGGCAAGGCAACTTTAATTAGGCACGGCAACTTTAATTAGGCACAGCAACTTTAATTAGGCAAGGCAACTTTAATTCGGCAACACAGCTTGAGCATTTCCAAACCAAAGGCAACACAGCTTTAGCATTTCCAAACCAAAGGCAACACAGCTTTAGCATTTCCAAACCAAAGGCAACATATCTTTAGTATTTCTAAACTATATTTTCAAACCACATTAAGGGCACTGACGGGTCAGTAAAACCACTCAGAGTTTAGTAGACATATGTTGAGTGTTATTCACAGGTCAGACTGAGAGACGTGACCCTCTCACTTCCCCATCATGCATAGATTGACTGAGGCACTCAACACTTCCAGGTTTTATAGTTCCTACGGAAGGGGTGTGGCCTTCAGGAAAGAGAATCTCAACATTTTTTAAACAATAATAACTCTTTTATTTTTCATCGATGGGAAAGATCCTCTTGTCCTACACAGTGGAGGTGGACTCTGAGTAAGATGGCCAAAAATCACAGCCATAAGTGGCAGCATTTTTTCAAAAATCAATATACAGAACAACAGGAAGTGGTCAAGATCAGACTTCTAGTAATGGAGATAGTCTTTCTGCTGACTGGATAGCACGCAATAAAAGATTTTCACTGTACCCCAGTACACATGACAATAAACTAAACTAAACTTCACACCAAGATCACTCTCAATCGTGTTGGGCCTTTCCACGCTGAATGGGATAAACTCAGCACTGAACCATTCTCCATTGATTATAGTATTATTTTGGACAAAGGGAAACGGTTGTGGTTATTGGAAATCAATTATCTCAGCCCCAGTGGGCAGCACAGTGGCGGGGCGCAGCGGTAGAGTTGCTGCCTTACAGGGCTGGAGCCCCAGGTTCAATCCCGACTATGTGTGCTGGCTGTACGGAGTTTGTACATTCTCCCCGTTACCTGCATGGGTTTTCTCTGAAATAATCGGTTTCCTCCCTCACTCCAAAAACGTACATGGCCTGTTTCCGCGCTGCATCTCTAAACTAAACTAAACTAATCTAAGCTAAACCATCTTTATCAATGTCATCCGTCCATCATAAGGTCAGATGTGGGGATAATTGCTAATGATTGTACAATGTTAAATGTTTTAAACATAACTGTTTAATAAAACAAAATGTTATTCAGTAAATCATAGACAAAATTCAGGCATGGACTTGTAAATGTATAAGAAGGAACTGCAGATGCTGGAAAAGGTTTCGACCCAATACGTTGCCTATTTCCTTCGCTCCTTAGATGCAGCCTCACCCACTGTGTTTCTCCAGCATTTTTGTCTATCATGGACTGGTGAATGGTGAGTTAAATTTTATACCACAGAACTGCAGGCATATAGCATCTCCAACAAGAAGGAATTTACCCCTTTACCCTTGATATTCAAAAGCATTATCACATAGTATCCCAACATCAACATTCAACAGAAACTCAATAGAACCAGCCATGTAAATATTTTGGATGAAGGATCACATCAGAAGCTGGTATTCTGCAATGAGTGATCCATCGTCTGATACCCCCTCGGCAAGTGGTGCAGCTGGTAGAGCTACTGCCTCGCAGTGCCAGAGACTGGGGTTTGATGCTGACCTCAGTTGCTGTCTGTGTGGAGTTTGCACGTCCTCCCTGTGACCATAAGGATTTCCTTCAGGTGCTCCAGTTTCCTCTCATATCCCAAGACATACAGTTTTGTAGATTAATTGGCCTCTATAAAATGCCCCTATAGGGAGTGGATGAGAAAGTATCTACAACCTAGCACTAGTGTGAACGAGTGATCGATGTTTGGCATGGAGCCAAGCGCATTTCTCCATGCTGTATCTCTAAACTCTAAACTAAATCCATAAGGTCCAAGTAAGAAGTTGCATGTATTAAAGAGAGAGTTAGATATAGCTCTTAGGGCTAAAGGAATCAAGGGATACAGGGAGAAAGCAGGAACGGGGTACTGATTTTGGATGATCAGCCGTGATCATATTGAATGGTGGTGCTGGCTCGAAGGGCCGAATGACTTACTCCTGCGCCTATGTCCCATGTTTCTAAGTGTAATAAATATCCTCTACTTCACTGGATGAATTCAGCTGACACAATCCAAAGAAGCCCACTTATTTGGCATTCCGTCCACTATTCTAAACATTTCATACCTTCTTCACAGTGGCCGTTTTGACAGAATGAACAGCTGTTAATTGCTCAGGCCTCCTACAGCACCTCCCAAACCTGTGACCTGTCACCCAAAACAACATGATCAGTAGGTACATACAACAGGTCAAACATCACCCGGTTTGGAAATATATCACTATTCCTGTAGCTGTTCTGAACAACTGTAGTGCTTCAAAAAGGCAGCTCGCCAACATCATTTTTCAGATAAATAGATTTGTCTGAGACACCCACATTCCTAGAAATCATTTTTATATATAATTGCGTTAGATATGCTGAAGAAACTTGCATAGTTGAAGAATTTCATACAAGTCAAAAGGTAATTAAAGAAAACAAATGGCCAAAAATGTAATTCACCTGTTGGACAATTCTGCCCAGCGGGTGGATTGGATCGTAATGGAGAGAGAGGATTGTTCCTCTTTTAATATAGGAGCGATCCTTCTCTCACCAATAAAACTGAATAATACAATATACAGGAAAAATCCAATTATTCATAGTACTATTAGAATTTGGAAACAAATAAAATTAACCCTTAAATTACGAAACCTATCGCTTCTCTTTCCCATAGTTAATAATCCGTTTAAACCATCCATTATTGATAAATCACTTACACATTGGGAAAGAATAGGAATTAAAACGTTTGGAGACATGTATGAAACTGGAATTTTTTAAATCATTCCAACAACTACAACTTAAATACAATCTGAGAAGTAATCAATATTTTAAATCTGTGATTATTTAAAAAAATATACACAAGAATACCAAAATTTGACTCCAGACTTATTAGATGAAGCTATGAATAGAAAGGCGGAAGCAACTAACTTAATGTCATACTTGTATAATATCATCCAAAATATAGAAATACCATCATCCGATAGAATTAGAAGAGATTGGGAACAAGAACTATCTATAAAAATCTCGAAAGAGAGTTGGGATAAACACATCAATGTAAGACATATTCTAATCCAATTAAAAATTCTACACAGATTATATTATTCGAAAACTAAAATAAGTAAATTCTTTCCAAATGTTTCCCCCATTTGTGATAAATGTCTATCTCAAGAAGCAACTATAGCACATTCCTTTGTTTTTTGCATAAAAATCCAAAAATGTTGGAATTAAATCTTTGACATTTTTACAAAATTATTTAAAATAAAATTGAAACCGAACGCAGAATTGATTATTTTTGGAACAATGGAAGTCGGCTCTGAGCTGACTTCGTTCCAAAAGAGTTTCCTTAATTATGGCTTAATAATGGCAAAAAACTCATGCTTAAACTCTGGAAAAATGCACCCACACCAACGGTAAAAATGTGGATTTCAAATATGTCCGAAATGCTACACCTCGAAATCATGAGGTTTGTCCTAGCGGGCAAATCAGACCAATTCCTAATGATTTGGTCTCCTTTTATCGACTTATTACAAGCACAAGGTGCAACGTAACTTTGGAAATAAACGGTTTCAGGACCTGGTGAGGGGTGTCTAAAGATATGAAGTAGGTACATCCCTTTTATCTTATCTTATTTTCTTATATTTTCTTTTTTCTATTTTTCTTTTTCCCTTTTAATTTTTTTTTAATTCTTTCTCGCGTTCTACATCTTCACGGGCTCTTCCTTTTCACTTTTGCACGCACTTACTATCTTACCTAACTTTCTCTATTTTTACTTTTCTTCATTCTGTTACTTTATTATTAAAGTTTAAAACAAGAAGTTGTACATGAAATGCATTATGTTATTTTTGGCTTATACTACTGTACTGTACATTACTTCTAATAAAAATAAATTAAAAAAATAAAAAAAACAAATGGTGTCCATCATTTTCCTTTTGAGCTACTTGCGATATTGGGTTACACTCTAATGCAAATAGCTTAATTTAAACATCTTGCAGGTTATTTTTAAACCATTTAGAATACAAAGAAATGGTAGATTGTGAAAAGAGGTTAAGGCAGCATTTTTCCAATAATGCACAGAAATGCATTTTGTGTGAGCAGCTACTTTTGGAATGGGTTAGGAAGAATCTCAATCTATACATAACTAAAGCTCTGATCTTGTTATCTTCCGGTTTGCGCTGTCATTCTATTTGCGCAAATACGGTACACGATAGCGCTATGATGTTTTCCGCCAGCTTACTCACCGTTCTCCTATGCTGCGATTGCACCAAGTTTCGTTCCGATCGGTGGTCTAATGTAAAAGTTATCGAGGTTTAAAAAATCTTAAAACCGCCGAGCGCAGGTGGATCTGCTCTCCTGCCGTTCAGCGCCGCATTGATTGGTCTTTTCTCCTGTCACTCCGCGGGACGGCTCGCCCCTTCCTGCGCCATTGCGTCTTTACTGGAGCTGAGGGAGGCTCTGGATGGCCGGCGGACCTCTCCAACCAGACACAATTTTCGGAGGAAGATTGGGTCAGAGACCTAGCCTGAAGCGTCCCGAAGCAGCCCAGCATCGGAGACCCAGCCCCGCGTCAGAGACCCAGCCCAGCCCGGAGTCCGAGATGTCGCCGATATCGCCAAACGGAAAGTGGAGACTCTGATCTTGGCGGATGGGAACGTCCAGCGACCAGCGCCCAATGTGGTCCCCATCACACCGTCAGCTCCAGGCCCTTCCACTCCGGTCCCCCTCGCTGACTCCTACCCCATTCCCTGTGATACCCCCCTCTCCCCCACAACTCCCGTCTTTTCTCCGAGATCTCTCCCCACCCCTGCCTACACCACCCCCGCCCACACACCCCTATTTGCCCTCACCCCCCCTCCCCTCACAATCCCCCTGCCCACACACCCCCCCTCAGCCCACATACCCCCCTCCACCCACAACCGTCACCGCCCACATACCCCTCCCCACCCACACACTCCTCCCCGCCCACACACCCCCCTCCCCCACACACCCCTCCCCCCAAACCACACTCTCCCCCTCTCCTACATCCCCCTGCCCACACACACCTCCACTGCCCTCTCCACTGCCCAGCCTTCCACACATGAAGAGGAGGGGGAGGGAATGCTGGGGTATGAGGGAAATTGAGCCGCGCCTGCACAGTTAGGGGCAATGGGTGAGTGGTGGAATATTGCATTGGGGAACGGGTTGCATTGGGGGATTGGGTGAGTGGTGGAATATTGCGTTGGGGAATGGGTTGTGTTGGGGGACCAGACCTCCCGTGTGAATGGGACCCAACAGGTCCCACTTAGTCTAGTATAAACTAAAAGCAGAAATGTTTTGTCTGTCCTCATGTTCTTTCTCTGTACCATCTGGGCAGCCGGTACTTTGAAGTAAACAACAGTCAAACAACTAATTCTATTCATTTTTTAATTATTTACAAAAATGAAATTCAGACCCTAGTTATTTTAGGAGACTGCACAAGAATCAAGATTTATATGTTTAATGTTCTCTCAATTTATATAAGTGATTGGATCACAATTACACCATTCGGCACATCGAGTCTACTCCACCATTCAATCATGGCTGATCTATCTTTCCCTCTCAACCCCATTCTCCTGCTTTCTCCCCATAGCCCCTGACATCCATACTAATCAAGAATCTATCTATCACTGCCTTACAAATATCCATTGACGGCCTCCACAATTTCTCTTCTGTGGCAATGAATTATATGGAAACAATTTTTTTTTTGAATGTACAAACTGTTGCTGCCTCCGGGGCTCAATATTTTTCGCAGGTTTATGCAACATGCCTGGAGCTATCAACCTACCACTTGCAGCAAACACCATTGCATCCTAGGCTCTGCATGCATGGATGCATTGATGGTTCCCATCAAATGGTAGAATGCCGGCGGCAGGCATGATGTCTAAAGCTGTTCAAGGATATTAAGGTTATATTAACTAGAAAGTATTAAGTATGAGAAATTAAAATATTTCACTGCCATAAAATTCTTAATTTGTTGTGCAATCAGCATGATCAAAAATATAAATAGAAAGTTTTTCAAACCAGCACTATCCTAAACATTAGGGACAATTTACAAGATTACCAAAGTAAATTAACCTACGTCTTTCGAGTGTGGGACGATGCCGGAGCTCCGGGAGAAATCCCATGTAGTCACATGGAGGATGTGTAAACTCTGTACAGACAGCACCTGTAGTCAGGATTGAACCTAGGTCTCTGGCACTTTAAGGCAGCAACTCCACCGCTGTGCCACTGAGCCACCCTATTTTGTTCATTCCTATCCTAAAGGGCCTGTCCCACTTAGGCGATTTTTCAGGCGACTGCCGGCGACTAGGCTGTCGCCACATGGTTGTGAGTAGTCTCCTCAGTCGCCCAAAAAGTCGTAGCGTTTTTCTGGTCGCCGCTGGATTTTGAAATGTTCAAAACCTTTCGGTGCCAGTCGGTGACCGTGGGCTTGTCGTAGCGTGTCTTCTCCTGATGTAGGTGCTGTCGTAGGTTGTCGCTTGGTTGGCGAAGGTTGGCGCCAGGTGACGTAGGTTGTCGCCGGTGCTGACTTCAGTGAATTTCATTGTCGTACTCATCGGCTAAGTGGCCTAAAAAAATCGGCTAAGTGGGACAGGCCCTTAAAGCTCTACACCTGCCTTCCACTTTTTCCTTAAAAGCTACATCTATAATTAAGCTTATACAATATGCCTCATTGTTCAATGTTTTTTGACAATGACCTTGGGACGTGGTACATTTTGTTGGAATGAAAGCACTATGTAAGTACTAGTTCTCGACTTTGTTCTTCACATGCTGAATAATACCCTGAAGAGCTTAATTCTCCCAAGTTCAATAGTTCTGCTCCTTTGTATACTCATCTCACCCACTTCCATACCCTCGTCTCTATCTGGAATGCAATGTTCCACACGAGACAAGGTGTCTCCATCTCTTATCTCAATGCCTTCAAAGGAAATGGTAAACTTAGAATATAGTTCCTGATATTTGTCAGTTGCCCTTTCAAATTCACACAAAAGCAATGAAAACCAAACCTGTATTTCAATATATGAATATTAATGTGTGGTGACTGTATTTCACGTCATTCAGGAATGATGTAATAATAATGGTGAAGTTATTGAATTTACATATAAAAAGTATAATCAGTATGTGTTAATGCATTATATTCATTTTTTCTGGTTGGTTTATCTTATCTATTTAAAAATCCTTCTCATTCTTGAAATCAGTATATATAAAGGCCAATGCATTATGTTACAAATCACTACTTAGCAAGAGATCAGATTAGCAAAGAACAACTTAAGTAGGGGTGTGTTTTGACAAACTACGTAAAAGTGAGAGAAACATGTTTAGTCAAGCTGTGTGCTATCCTTTCGTGTGAGCCCCTTTTCAATTTTCCTTCAATTGTGGTGAGTCATTTTGCCTACGGCTTCAGCACTTGAGATACAGAGGACTAATTACATATTAACCTGCAGGCATTTGTCAGTTTTGTTCCATTTGACTCAAACACCCCCAATTACAACAGATTGGAAAAGAATTATGAAGACAAGGCGGCTCTGTGCAGAAACCAAAACTTATCAGCTTAATCTGAAGTAGATAAATGTTAGTGTAATGGAGATGTTATCCACGTTTAGGTATGTGAACGTAATGTGAAATGAAGCATAAATATCCCATATTGTTTCTGACTGTTCCTTTACCTCCCCACCTTCCGCCCAGGTCTAAATCAGGCTAAGTGCACATAAAGTGCACTCTACTTGACCAGAGCTGAAGTCTGGCATTTCCGGTTTGCGTCATTACTGTGCTAAAGACACACCCAGCTTAAGAAGTGTGGGAGAGAAGGAGGCTAAATTTTTGCCTCTGATTTCAAAGTTAGTGATAGGTGCTGTGAAACTTTCATCCGTGGACATTTGCTCCACAGATTTAATTTAGGTTAGTTGCCATGGCCTCTAAGGTCTCCTAAAAGAAAAGCAGAAAATGCTGTAAATTCTCAGCAGGGGTCAGGCGGCATCTGCGGGAACAGAAACAGAGTTCCCGTTTTAGTTCAGAGACCCTTCATCAGAACTGAAGAGCAGACACGAAGCCTATGAAGCTGCAGGGAGGGTGGGGGAAGGGGATGTCTAGAATAAAACATAAGGCAGTATGGCAGTAGATCAGGCCCTTCAGCCCATAATGTCTGTGCCGAACATGATCACAAGATCGTAAGACCATAAGTGATAGGAGCAGAGGTAGGCCCATCAAGTCTACTTCACCATTCAATCATGGCTGACATATCTCTCCCTCCAAACCCATTCTCCCGCCTTCTCCCCATAACTCCTGACACCCGTAAAGTTTAACTAATTATGCATGTTAATGTTAAACCAATGCATGCAAGTTAAACTAAGTTAAACTAATCTCTGCCTGCTTATGATCCATATCCTTCCATTGCAGATCCATGATATGATTTTAAAAGCCTCTTAAATGCCATTATTGTATCTGTTTTCACAATCACCAGTGGTAGCATGTTCCACCCACCTCTCTCTGTAGAATAAATTTTACCCCACACATCTCCTTTAAACTTTGCTGCTCTCACCCTAAAGCTATCCCTCTAGCCTTTAATATTGCTACACTGGGGGAAAAGGGTCTGACGATCTATCCTATCTAGGCCTCTCAAGATTTTATATATTATTATCAGGTCTCTTTTGAACCTTTGATGTTCCAGAGAAAATAATCCAAGTTTGTGCAACCATTACCTACAGTTAATCGAGGCAGCTTTCTGGTCAACGCAAGTTAATGCTCACAAGTTAGAGGGGTAGAATTAAGCCATGCGGCCCATCATTCAATCATGGTTTATCTCCGCCTCCTAATCCCATTTTCCTGCCTTCTCCTCATAACTCTTGACACCCGTTCAAATCAAGAATTTGTCTATCTCTGCCTTTAAAATATCCACTGACCTGGCCTCCACAACCCTCGGTTCCACAAATTAACTACCCTCTGACTAAAGAGGTTCCTCCTCACCTCCTTTCTAAAATGGTGCCCTTTAATTCTAAGGCTATGACCTCTGGTTCTAGACTCTCCCACCAGTGGAATCATCAATCTCTTCAGCACCCTCTCTAAAGCTTTCAGGGTGCCGAAGAGAGGGTAAAACTTTGGGTGGCCTTGGGGATTAAGCTGTTAGCAGAATTATCTAGTCAATGAATGAAGAGGAGCATTTAGAGAGATAGAGAGTACATAGATAAAGGATCCTAGATAAAATCTTTGAGAATTGGGAAATGAAGAGCAGGAGGTCAAGCCTAGCAAGTCAAGTCCTCCACTTCCAGAGAGAAAAGAAAAGGAAGGTTATAAAGGAATAAAGTACAGGCTGAGCTAATATTACATGTTACCTGATGTTGTAGAATTTGAGTCCAGATGGAAAATAAGGTGCTTACTGTGACAGTACAATAGCAGCACAGGGCGCAGGGGTAGTGTTGGTGCCTCACAGCACCAGAGACCTGGGTTCGATCCTGACTACCGGTGCTGTTTGTACGAAGTTTGTACGTTCTCCCTTTGACTGGGTTTTCTCCGGGTGCTCCGGTTTCCTCCCACATTCTAAAGATGTACAGGTTTGTAGGTTAATTGTTTTCTGTAAATTGTCCGTAGTGTGTAGGATAGAACTTGTGTACAGGTGATCCCTGGTTCGCTTGGACTTGGTGGGCCGAAAGGACTGTTTCCATGGGATATCTGTTAAACTATAGGAGGCCACAACTGATAGCTCGGGCGTCAGGGGTTATGGAGCGAAGGCAGGAGATTAGGGTTGAGAGGGAAAGATAGATCAGCCATATATGAACAGCAGAGTAGGCTTGATAGGCCGAATAGCCTTTATCTACTCCTATAACATATGAACTTATGAAAAACTCAAAGTCGGAGTAAAATGAGGATTTAAAGTGACACTCAAGGTCCACTCTGGTCTCCCATTTGTTCATCTAACCATTCTCCAGTCAGTCACATGGGGGGGGGGGGGGGCGTTAACATTAACCCTACATAAATTTATACTGAATAAATATTCAAAATATAAATCACAGTATTATGGTGTGGAAAACCAAAAATAGGCCAATTATTTGAAATTTGTGTTCTATGGGAATAAGATTGATAGTATTGAACACAAAAACTGAGTGACTGTAGTGTCTGTGTGTGGGGTCGCTATATTGACAAGAAAGATACAGAATAGTTTCTATAGGCTATGCCAAATATTCTGCAATTTCTTTTTATTTTTGTGAATCTCCATTGAGTATTGGAGCAGGGAGGTTCTACTGCAGTTGTACAGGGTTTTGGTGAGACCACACCAGGAGTATTGCATACAGTTTTGGTCTCCAAATCTGAGGAAAGACATTCTTGCCATCGAGGGGATACAGAGAAGATTCACCAGACTGATTCCTGGGATGTCAGGACTTTCATATGAGGAAAGACTGGATAGACTCGGCTTGTACTCGCTAGAATTTAGAAGAATGAGGGGGGATCTTATAGAAACTTACAAAATTCTTAAGGGGTTGGACAGGCTAGATGCAGGAAGATTGTTCCCGATGTTGGGGAAGTTCAGGACAAGGGGTCACAGTTTTAGGATAAGGGGGAAATCTTTTAGGACCGAGATGAGAAAAACATTTTTCACACAGAAAGTGGTGAATCTCTGGAATTCTCTTCCACAGAAGGTAGTTGAGGCCAGTTCATTGGCTATATTTAAGTGGGAGTTAGATGTGGCCCTTGTGGCTAAAGGGTCAGGGGGTATGTTGGGAAAGCAGGTACGGGATACTAAGTTGGATGATTAGCCATGATCATAGTGAATGGGGGTGCAGGCTCGAAGGGCCGAATGGCCTACTCCTGCACCTATTTTCTATGTTTCTATGTTTCTAAACACTAAGCAGCCCAGCGTAAATGGTGAAAATAAGCACCACTTCCCACCACCCACCACATCAATCGATTACCCTTTACCCTACTCATGGCAGAGTCCCTATATCCCATATTTATCTCACCATCTATCTCAGAACAGCAGAATGTCAAGGGACTATCAAAGATTGAAGAGTTATGAGGATGGAATAACTCATAATGATTAAAATCATTTCATTGATGATTAAAATGTATTGAACTAAATAAGACCTTGACATTGCAAGACATGGAAAGATGTGGAAGAACTTGACCCTAATTACACAAAACAATTATCTGGCCATATTCTACTAAAGGGCATCCAAAGCAGAAAGTGAAATATTAGAGCTCAGAACTGAAATGGAGGCAATTGATAGAATTAAATGGCTTGCCTTTCACAAGAATTGTCATTTCAGTGACATGCTTTTAGACTTTAGACTCTCGAGATACTGTGTGGCCACAGGCCCTTCGGCCGACCGGGTCCGAACACCCCGTACACTAACACAATTTACAATTTTACCAAAGCCAATTAACCTACAAACCTGTATGTGCTTGGAGTGAGGAAAGAAACCGGAACACCCGGAGAAAACCCATGCGGTCACAGGGAGAATGTGCAAGCTCTGTGCAGACAGCACCCGTGGTCAGTATCAAGCCATGGTCTCAAGCGCTGTAAGGCAGCAACTCTACCACTTCACCACTGTGCTGCCTCAAAATGCTACCAACAAATGTAAAGGGCATTTACTCCCATCCTGGGTGTAGGTTCCATTTATTATATCTTAAATAACATTTCATTTTGGAGGGAGGTGAATTATAAATATGTTTGAGAATATATAGTTTGTGACAGAAAAATGAACATCATGGTATTCATTGCACAAGTACTGGTAACATGACAGCTAATCAAATTATTTAACAAAAGATCTATTTTTGACTTCAAGGTGTAGGTAGATTTGCAGCAGATAAACAATCACATTACAAAGTACGGCAAACCTCAAATGGGAAGTGGGGAGGAACTGAAATGGTGTAATTTTCATTTTGTAGTTCAGAGCTCGAAATGACTTTACCACAGCCAGGGTGACGCCTCCAAAATTCAGTCTGTAGATTGCTGGGGCCTTCCTTGCTCACTGCTTCCTATAGCAATGACTGTTCAGATTCCAGAAACAAAAGCAAAAAAGGGAATCGAGAATTAGTAATTTGGGCGTTTAAGCTTGGGCGCTTGGGCGTTTCAGTAGCACGATGGCAGAATTCCCATTTTGGTCTTGGAGTGGTTTACATTAGAGATACAGCATAGAAACGGGCTCTTTGGCCCACTGAGACCATGCCGACTATTGATCACCTGTTCACACTAATTTTGTGTTATCCCATTTTGACTTCCACTCCCTACACACTAGGGGCGATTTACTGATACCAATTAAACAGCAAACTCACACATTTTTGAGATGTGAGAGAGAACTGGAGCTCCTGGTGGAAACACACGTGATCACTATATTTAAGAGGGAGTTAGATGTGGCCCTTGTGGCTAAGGGGATCAGAGGGTATGGAGAGAAGGCAGGTACGGGATACTGAGTTGGATGATCCGCCATGATCATATTGAATGGCGGTGCAGGCTCGAAGGGCCGAATGGCCTACTCCTGCACCTAATTTCTATGTTTGTTTGTTTCTATGTAAAGTCTACACAGACAGCACCCAAGGTCAGGGTCGAACCAGGGTCTCTGGCGCTGTGAGGCAGGAGTACTTTATACTAAACATTAAAACATAAAAGAGCAATAACAATTTTCATTTGTATATAACCTTTAGCATTGTGAAATGTCTCAGACTGAAATTGATGCCAAACTAAAGAAAGGCACACAACGTGCTGAAGTAACTCAGCAGGTCAGGCTGCATCTCTGGAGAACATGGATAGGTGATGTTTCATGTCATCACCCTTCTTTAGACTTCAAGTTTGCTGGCAAACGTCTTGGACAAGGGATTGGCTATCATTGAGCAGCTTAAAGGAGATGATGGAAATGGGTAAGTCTAGGGAGGGAATTTAAAGCTTAGGACATGTAGCTGAAGAAACAGTTTCTGATCGTAAAGGAAGTTGGGGAAGTAGGCTAAAGGGGGGTTTAAAGAGGGGTTCCAGCCCCAAATGTCACATAATCCTTTTCTCCAGAGACGCTGCCTGACCCACAGATTTACTCCGGCATTTTGTGTCTATCTTTGGCAAACCAGCATCGGCAGTTCCTCCGTACACAAGTAGGGGATACATGTTTAGATTCAGATTTCTTGCAGGAATTTAGGGTTGGAAAAGATTACAGATGCAGCGAAGGAAAGGTTTGTGGAAGTTGAACACAATAATTGAGAATTTTAAAACTGGGGCCTTGTTGAACCAGGAAACCACTGTCCCCCATAGAATGCAAGGATGATGGGGGAACAAGGCTTAGTGTATGTTAAGACAGAGGTAGATGTGTTAAATTGTGACAGCCAGGAGGCTACAAATATTATTCAAGTGCTATAACAATACGTATACTTATTAAAAAATAGTCGTGTAATATGGTACAATTGGATTGCCTTATTGAGGGATTAGAATACAGGGTTTGAGGTTAATAAACTAAGGCCTTTTTTAATGTAGGTTGTATGTATATTTAAATAATGGATACAATATCGTGCCCAAACCCTGGTGGTCCAGAGCCCATGACAGCTAAAAGTCACCTCCTACCATACCATGGTAGGCAAAAATGCTGAAGAAACTCAGCGGGTGAGGCGGCATCTATGGAGCGAAGGAAATAGGCAACGTTTCGGGTCGAGACTGATGTGAGGGTGGGGGGAGGGGGGGGGGCGGGAAGAAGAAAGGATGAGGCGGAAAACAGTGGGCTGAGGGAGCGCTGAGAAGGGGAGGAGAAAGCAGGGACTACCTGAAATTAGACAGGTCACACCGCTGGGGTGCAAACTGCCCAAGCGAAAAATGAGGTGCTGCTCCTCCAATTTATGGTGGTCCTCACACTGGCCTTATACCATGATAGTTGGGAGGGCTATTACAGCAGAAAGGTTCGGGAGCAGACCACTGATGGCTGATGACACCAAGCTGGAAGTGGGACAACTGGAGAACAAGGGGTGTGCTCATGAATCAATGTCACAAGGATACGTTGTGCAGGTGATGGAAATTTGTAGCAGTGGAGATATATTAATTAGTGAGCCCATAGAGGGATTTAAAAATGAAAAGTGTAAGGAATGAAGAAAAACTGGGAGATAATTCAGGGTCTGTAGGGATAAGCATGATGGGTGGTGATACATTATACCAGGAGATCAATGAAATTACATGGTTCAGGTGGGAGGTGCCCAGTGGAATATTACAATTGTTGAACAGGATGTGAGAAGTGCATGAAAGATGGTTTTAATGGCACAAGGACTGAAGTGGAGGCCAATGCAGGTAATGTCACTGAGATAGTAGTGGCCATCTGAGATTAGTTTAGTTTATTGTCACGTGTTCCGAGGTACTGTGAAAAAGCTTTTGTTGCGTGCTAACTGGTCAGCAGAAAGACAATCGAGACATTTCGTGATAAGGGAATAATGTTTGGTGCAAGGTAAAGCCAGTAAAGTCTGATCAATGATACTCCAAGGGTCTTCAAAGAGGTAGATAGTACTGTAGTCCAGCACTGCTCACAGGTTGTGGTAGGATGATGCAATTGCCTGATATGAGCTGGGAAGAAACTGTCCCTGAATCTGGTGGTGTGCATCAAGCATGATTGTCCCCCTGGTGGGTTTTCCGTGGGTCTTGGGATGACTGAAGAGGATGATTCTGACACGCAAGCATCTCCTCTATAACAAGGTGGTGGCCCTCGGAGAAGACTGAAGTCTGAAGTTCAGTGAAGAGTCAAGTAAAAGGCAGAGGATGCAAGTGGTTTGATTCAATCAGAGAGTGACTGGGATGACTTAGAGCTAAGGGTAGGAGCTTTTGATGGGACCCACAGATTAAGGTGTTTGCCCATCCAGAAATGATAGTTTATACAAGATTAGATTCAGCCAAACAACTTGAAGCAGTTGAAGCAGTGAGGGAGATGACGAGAGTAAGGAGTTGCTACACAAGTAGAACATGGCTGTGGTCTTTGGGTGAGATCATCAAAATGTGGCACGTAGATGAGGATAAAAGACAAGGCTGAGGATGAGTCAAGATAATGGTTTGGGGAAGTAAAGATAGACTCGATCTTGTTATGCTTTGATACCTAACCATTGACATTAGCATAGTCATCCCCACAACGGGCCACCCATTTAATAAAGAGATGAGGAGGAATTTATCTTCTTGGAGGCTTATGACGCTTCGGCATTCTCAGCCATGAATATTCAAGGTGAATTGGCGGATACAAGGAAGTCACGGAAAATGGGAATTGAATGGAAAATTGGTGTTGAATCCAAGATTCTATCTTTCATGATCTTGCTGAGTGGCAGAGCAGGTTGATGGGGCTGATTTGCCCACACTTGCTCCTGTTTTCTTATGCTTTTCATAAACGCATTACGCCAAAGATGGCAGGGAATTCATGCAGTGGAGCATGGATTATGCATCATGGAGTAGATGGTGGGGCGGGCACGGTGGCTTACAGCGCCAGAGACCCGCGTTCCATCCTGACTATGCGTGCTGTCTCTACTTTCTGTCCACGTGTGTTTTCTCATGGTGTTACGGTTTCCTCCCACACTCCAAAGGCGTACAGGTTTGTATGTTAATTGTCTTCGGTAAAAATTGTAATTTGTCCCTAGTGTGTAGTGTGAGCTAGTGTTACGGGGATCGCTGGTCGGGGGGGACTTGACGTGCTGAAGGACCTGTTTCTGCGATGCATCTCTAAACTAAACTAAACTACATTGCTCATTAAATTAGCCCAAAACACTTCAATTCTGTGGGAAGTATCAAGGCTGAGGTGGAGGGATTCAAAGAGCGGCTGGCACGGCTGTGGATGGTGGCAACATGGTCAAGAAATTTGGGGCAGGGAAGAGATTGGACATGAGGTAGACAGGCCAAAAGTAGGTGGTTAGGGAAAAGGAATGATGTTGACAGCTTTGAAATGGAAGGGAGACAGATCTGAGCAGAGGAATCTACGAATATTTTGGCTGGAAACACTTGTTCTGGCCATTGAAAAAAGAGACTAAGGAACCCCTGCATTCCCTCTCTCTGTGCGCACCTCCCCCACCCTAGTCGACCTGCCAGTTCCAATGTTTACATCCATATATCCTTTCCTTATCATCTCTTCCAAAACCGACAAGGGACCATTGTGGGCTCCACCTTTCCTTAGCCGTCGGTGACGGCTCTGACGTTCTGGACCTTTCCATACCTGTAGTTTTGCTCCCCCTCGACTCTCAGTCTGAAGAAGGTTCTCGACCGGAAATGTCACCTATTCCTTTTCTCCAGAGATGCTGCCTGACCCGTTAAGTTACTCCAGCATTTTTGTCTATTACCAAAATCACACTAGGTACAGCATTATGAATTATTTTTTATACATCCATAACACACACAAGATGCGTAGGAAGGAACTGCAGGTGCTGGTTTACACCAAAGTTAGACACAAAATGCTGGAGTAACTCAACGGGTCAGGCAGCATCTCTAGTGAAAAGGAATAGGTGACGTTTCAAGTCGAGACACTTCTTTGGACCATTAGATTTCATTTCTATTGGGAGATGGAAAGTAAGTTTACTCAGTTTGGTAAATGCTTTATATAATAGTGGGACCCGTCACAGTGGTGTAGTGGTATGGCTACTGCCTTACAACCCTGGTTCGATCCTGACTATGGGAGGTGTCTGTACGGAGTTTGTACGTTCTCCCCGTGGCCTGCGTGGGTTTTCTCCGAGATCCTCGGTTTCCTCCCACAATCCAAAGACGTACAAGTTTGTAGCTTAATTGGCTTGGTGTAAATGTATTAAAAAATGTTAAATTGTCCCTAAAGCGTGTAGGATAGTCATAAGGTCATAAGTCATAAGGAATAGGAGTAGAAGTAGGCCATTCGCCCCATCAACTCTACTCCACCATTCAATCATGGCTGATCTATCTCTCCCTCCCAACCCCATTCTCCTGCCTTCTCCCCATAACCTCTGATACCCGTACTAATCAAGAATCTATCTATCGCTACCTTAAAAATATCCACTGACTTGGCTTCTACAGCCTTTAGTGGCAAAGAATTACACAGATTCACCACCCTCTGACTAAAGACATTTCTCATCATCTCCTTCCGAGAAAGAACGTCCTTTAATTCTGAGACTATGACCTCCAGTTTTAGACTCTCCAACTAATGGAAACTTCCTCATTAATGTGCGTGGATCGCTGGTCAGTACTATCTATCTCTAAACTAAAGTAAACCATCTGATAAATCTGTTCCACTTGCTAACAGGACTGCAATGAATAGAGTATAAATAATACTCAATATTAATTCAGAACATGTTGCCATTTTTGGTAACCAATTCGAATGATAAATGAACAAAAGATGATCAAGTGATGGGAGGAAAGAAACGCTGACCGTAATTGGAATCTTTAATGAGTCAGATGGAACTGAAAAGTTTTGCTTACGGGGCTGGGTGGAAGGGAGAGAATGGGTCTGATAATTCTATCAACCCAATATTAGCTAAGAAGTTTGACGTCAGTAAGAGTCCTTAGCTAGAGTCTGGCTTCAAATCAAGCTCACTGCTATAATAATCAAATTATTAAAACTATTATTAAAAATTATTACAATGATTAAAAATATGATCATTTTAGATGATTAACATTAAAATATATTTATTGTTATTTAGAGTCATAGAGTCACGGAGCAATGCAGTGTAGAAACAGGCCCTTCGGCCCAACCTGCCCACACCGGCCAAAATGTCCCAGCTACACTAGTCCCACCTGCCTGCCTTTGGCCCATATCCCTCCAAACCTGTCCTATCCATGTACCTGTCTAACTGTTTCTTAAATGTTTGGATAGTCCCTGCCTCAACTACCTCCTCTGGCAGTTTGTTCCATATACCCACCACTCTTTGTGGGAAAATGTTACCCCTCAGATTCCTATTTGTACGTTCATTTTTGCTGAAATTAATGAAAATGAATCTGTTTTCTTTTTATTAAGTTATAAGTGACAAGGGTGAAAGCACTTCCGTCATGATGATGCTTATTAGAGAGTTGCAAAATTATGATGCGGGGTAAGGAAAAAATGAGGAAATATGTCTCAGCCAGATGACGTGCCCTGGTGTGGGACTTGATGTCCTTACCCTCAGTGACGCTGTCTTTGAAATAGCTTAATTCTGGTAACTTAGGCCAGAGACCATTACGAAAATCAGTGCTGAAAATAGTACTGAGGGAGTAATGAGGGAGTGCAGCGTAGGTTCACCAGGTTAATTCCCGGAATGGCGGGACTGACATATAATGAAAGAATGGATCGACTGGGCTTATATTCACTGGAATTTAGAAGGATAAGAGGGGACCTTATAGAAATATATCAAATTATTAAGGGATTGGACAGGCTAGATGCAGGAAAAATGTTCCTGATGTTGGAGGAGTCCAGAACCAGGGATCACAGTTTAAGAAAAAGGGGTAAGCTATTTAGGACTGAGATGAGGAAAAACGTTTTCACCCAGAGAGTTGTGAATCTGTGGAATTCTCTGCCACAGAATGGAAGTGGATGTATTCAAAAGAGAGTTGGATATACCACTTAGGGCTAAAGGAATCAAGGGATGTGGGGTGAAAACATTGTGGGTGATCAGCCATGATCATATTGAAAGGCGGTGCTGGCTCGAAGGGCTGAATGGCCTACGCTTGCACCTAGTTTCTATGTTTCTACTTCACCCAGCACAGTGAGCAAATGCTCCTGTGGTGCCATCAGATCTCATCTGTGTTAAAGTGGCAGTGGAGCAGCTGGTAGTGCTGCTGCCTCACAGCGCCAGAGACCCGGCATCCATCCAAATGCAAATTGGAGAAACAGCATATTTTGCTTGGGCCGCTTACAACCCAGCATCAAGAATAATAATTTATCTCACTTCAAGTAACTTCAAGTAACATCTTTGTTATAGGAAAGATGTTGTCAAGCTGGAAAGGGTTTAAGAGAAGATTTACAAGGATGTTGCCAGGACTAGAGGGTGGGAGCTATAGGGAGAGGTTGAGTAGGCTGGGACTCTATTCCTTGGAGCACAGGAGGATGAGGGATGATCATATAGAGATGTATAAGATCATGAGAGGAATAGTTTGGGTAGATGGCACAGAGTCTCTTGCCCAGAGTAGGTGAATCGAGAACCAGAGGACATAGATTTAAGGTGAAGTGGAAAAAATTTAATAGGAATCTGAGGGATAACATTTTCACACAAAGGGTGGTGGATGTATGGAACAAGCTGCCAGAGGAGGTAGTTGAGGCAGGGACATTTAAGAAGCAGTTAGACAGGCACATGGATAGGACAGGTTTGAAGGGATATGGACCAAATGCTGGCAGGTGGGACGAGTGTAGCTGGGACATGTTGGCTGGTGTGGGCAAGTTGGGCCGAAGGGCCTGTTTCCACACTGTATCACTCTCTAACCCTTAGACCCACTCTCTCTCCTCGTCCCTCCCCACCCTAGTCGTTGTACTTGTTTCACTGGCGTCCTGGTGAACTTCATTGTATAACACATTTTCACATAGACCGTTTCCTTGATCATCAAAATAAAATTGCATATCTCTCTATATCGCCGTCTATGTATCTCTCGTTTCCCTTTTCCATGACTCTCAGGCTGAAAACATCACCCATTCCTTCTCTCCAGAGATTCTGCCTGGCCCGCTGAGTTACTCCAGCATTTTGTGATCTTCGATCCCAACCTTGGGTGTTGCGCCTGAGGAGTTTACATGTTCTCCCTGTGACCACACGGGTTTCCTCACGGTGCTTCAGTTTAGTCCCACGTCCCAAAGATGTGCGGGTTTCTAAGTTAATTGGCTTCTGTAAATTGCCTCTGTAAATTGCAGAGAGTAGCAATGTTACAACATTTTGAGATTTTAAAAATCAAGTCTGCAATTTATCCCATCAGATAAATCATAAAAAGAAGTTTAATTTGACACCTAATTAACTTTCATATCTTCAGTATTAAAAAAGTTATGGCCATTTTCATACTCGGAAATTAGCATCTTGTTCCCCATTGCCTTTTTATTGACTTCTCAAAGTCTGTGATCTAGGACAGTCAAAAGCCCATAACTTTCTTAAAAATTAAGAGAACTCAATGAAATTTTCAGTTATTATAGATTGAAGCATTCTGAAACAAATATGAAACAATCATACTTGGATGACCTGAAATTAAAGCATATAATTAGTTAGTTACCTAATTGTAGCTAATTACAAAATTCAATTACTAGATCTAAACATCTATCCGTTTAGATCCATTAGATCCACTAGATCTAAACATCTATCCATTTCTTAAGAAAAGATAAACATTTTTAAGTTGCCTAAGTGTCCAAATAAAATTCCCACAATAATTCACAATATAACATGATTTTTAAATCTCATTTTCATGAATTTATAGGCCAAATGGAAGGAATTTAGTGTTTAATTCCCGTAAATTAATGGCCATTTAAATCAACTTGCGAGTGGGTTTTAGTGGATTGCGGTGGATTGGAACGTTGCGGTTTGCGGTGAATTTAACCCACAGTCAGCAGGAAAATTACAGCCGGTTCGTATATTTTTTTGGTCCCCTTTTTGCAACATGAAAATTTGATTAAAGGTTTCCTAAGAAGCACATTTTTATGTAAAATTAAACTGTGTAGCTTATTTTATCCCCTACGTAAAATCCTTCCCGTTGTCGGCGCTCACGGCTTTAGAAGATTATTTTAAAATTACTCGAGCTAATAAATGATCTAGCGTAGTTTAAAAATACCTTCATAAATCGAATGTCGGAGCGATTTCTCTTTAGCGACGAAATCCCCTGAGATGGATCGATTTGCCCTGTCTGGAGAAAAAAAGGCATTTTAAACCCGCCCCCCCTCTGAAAGGCGCCAAAGTTGCGCACACGGGGAGTGGCAGAACTGCAGCGCAGCTCAAGGTAAGTTTTGTAACGTACCTACAGAGAGTGGATGAGAAAGTGGAACTTAGAACCAGTGATCAATATGAGCGGGTGATCAATGGTCAGCATGGATTCTGTGGGCCAATGGGCATGTTTTCGTGCTGTATCCTTCAATCAGTCAATCTTTCTGTCATTGCTTAGTTTCATGTTCTGCAGGAATACATGGACTATGTTGATTTAAACGTTAACAATAATTCTCCTTCTTCAATGGATTGGTTGATTTTAGAAACCTAGAAAATAGGTGGAGTAGGCCATTCGGCCTTTCGAGCCAGCACCACCATTCAATATGGCTGATCATCCAAAATCAGTCCCCCGTTCCTGCTTTTTCACCATATCCCTTGATTCCGTGCTAAATCTAACTCTCTTGAAAACCTCCAGTGAATTGGCCTCCACTGCCTTCTCTGGCAGAGAATTCCACATAATTCCACAGAGAATTTATCTTTTTTTAGATTAAAAAATCTTGTTTTTTTAGGGATACAATGTGGAAACAGGCGCTTCGGCCCACTGAGTCCGCGCCGACCAGCGATACCCATGCATTAGCACTATCCTACAAACTAGGGACAATTTACAATCTTTACTGAAGCCAATTAACCTATGTCTTTGGAGTGTGGGGGGAAACCGGAGCACCCAGGGAAAACCCACGTGGTCACGGTGAGAACGGACAAACTCCGTACAGACAGCTCAGGATCGAACACGGTCTCTGACGGTATAAGGCAGTAACTCTACCACTGTGCCACCGTGCCGCCAGATGATATGAAAATAAATTGCACGTTTACTCATGTGTGAGGTGTTGGGTTGTGTTGTGTGAATATTGTCCTTTAAATCATAAGGTCATAAGGAATAGGAGTAGAATTAGGCCACTTCGGCCCATCATTTAATCATGGCTGATCTATCTCTCCCTCCTAACCCCATTCTCCTGCCTTCTCCTCATAACCTCTGATACCTGTACTAATTAAGAATCTATCTATCTATGCCTTAAAAATATCCACTGACTTGACCTCCACAGTCTTCTGTGGCAATTCCACAGATTCACCAGCCTCTGACTAAAGAAATGTCTCCTCCACTTCTTCCTAAAAGAACGTCCTTTTATTCCGAGGCTATGACCTCTAGTACTAGACTCTCCCACTAGTGGAAACATCCTCTTCACATCCACTCTACCCAAGCCTGTCACAATTCTCTATCCTGATGCTTTCCAGCCCATTGTGAGAGTCTGTGTAGGAGGGAGTTGCAGGCGAGTTTATTGGGTTGCAGGCATGTATAATCATAGGGACAATAGCATGGCTGTATGGGAGCCAAAATATATTTTGACAGTAAAAACTTGCTTTAAGCTTCAGCTACCAGAAAGTGAAATGAATGCACTGTAAGTGTGCTTTTTGAAATAACATTTAATCCTATCACAATCCCTTCCATTAATTATTTAATTAAAAATGACACTATAAGTATTTCAATTGGCAATTACATATTAACTGCCTTTTATTTTTAATTATTGTGCCTTTTTTTTGGTGTTGTTAAAAGACACCGTGTACTGTAACATCAGCTACAAATTGAAGAGGTGAATGTGCAGCGACATGTTTGCCTTTTGGCACAGCGTGAAATGGCGCCTGAAGTTCAACAAGCACAGACGCTTACACACCCGAAAAGGGTGGGGTGTGAGAGACTTTGAGACTGCTGCTGAACAGGAAGTAAAGTTGAATCTGATCTCAGGAGACAAATTGATGATTCATTCCTTGTAACGTAAGATTCATCAAGATTTACACTGATTAACGCCACAAAAATAATGGACGCAGGTGTCTGATGGTGGCTTTGGTTTTTCAATATTGCTTAAATATATATTGTGATTCCATTCAACTTCATAATACTTGCAATGTTCCTGCAAATGTTAAATATTGATGCTTAGGAAGTAGACTTAAAGAAAACGCACAATACATGAGGTAAAATAGTTAAAATATGTGATATAGTTTAGCCAGGATGTGTGAATTCAATTCAGATTCCTATTTCATATGTTCTCTTTTATTTGTATAATTGGTGAATTGAATATACATTTCTAAAGTATGGTCACCTTTACAGAAATCTGGAAAGTCAGGCCTGGTTGAAGTGTAAAACATTCTGGGTGGTAAGAGCTGAAGATATGGAGGGCATAAAATATTGATACAATAGTGTTATTGAGATTACTTTAAAAACAAATAACCAGCAGCATTGTTTCCATCAAAGGGGTCTTTTCATCATTCCCTGATTTTCATCGATTTCTCTGACCTCCATACACAATATTTAAAACAAAGAACTGCAGATGCTGGTTTACAAAAAGACACTTAGTGCTGGGGGTAACTCAACAGGTCAGGCAGCATCACTGGAGAACATGGATAGGTCTGAAGAAGGGTCCCAACCCAAAACATCGCCTATCCATGTTCTCTAGAGATGCTGCCTGACCAGCTGGTTACTCCAGCACTCTGTGTCAATTGTTTTTGTGCAAATTCCAGGATCTTTTTCTTAATTCAATTTTGTGGCACTAAGAATTTAAGTTTGCAGGGGTTCTTCAGGTATTGCAAATTATGATTTTCAATTGATATAAGAGGTAAAGCTTAGTTTAGTTTAGAGATACAGCATGGAAATAGGCCCTTCGCCCCAACGAGTTTGTGCTGACCAGCCATCACTCCGTACACTAAACCTATCCTACATGCTGGGGCCAATTTCCAACTTACATAAGGCAATTAACCTACACACCTGTATATCTTTAGAATGTGGGAAGACCTGGAGAAAACCCACGCAGGCAAAGAGAATGCACAAACTCCGTACAGACAGCAACCATAGTCAGGATCGATCCATGTCTCTGGCACCGTAAGGCAGCATTTAAAGATTAAAGTGAGATTTAACCTCATAGAGAAAATAAACAGATTGCTGAATATTGCGTTACGACTTCAGAGAAAATGCAGATAAAAAGGTGCTGGGGCAGCAACGAGGTAGATAGGAAGATCAGGAATTCATCCCAAACATAGGAGAGGTCCATTCAAGATTCTAAGAACAGTATGGAAGAATCTTGTGCTACATGCTTTCAAGGTTTACATCTTTTGCTTGATGGGAGAAGGAAGAAGAGAGTGACCAGGATGTGAGTGGTCCTTGATACATTGTCTGCTTTCATGAGGCAGCCTGGTAGAGATGGAGGGTGGGGGGTGAGACAGGTTTGCGTGATGAACTGGATTACGTTAATGACTCTCTGCATTTTCTTGTGGCCTTGGGCAGGATGGTCGCCCTACAAGCTGTGAAGCATCTACAAACATTGATGAGAGCCATTGGAGACATGCTGTATATCCTTACCCTTCTGAAGAAGTAGAGGCACTGGAATGCTTTTTTGGCCGTCACTGTGCAATAACTGTCGCTAATTAAATAAGCATACAACTAACAATCCTAGGAACTTTACAGATGAATTGCATTCTTACAGTTCCATCTAATTTTCATTGGAAAATCTTGGCCGGTTTCCTTGAATGCAGTCAAGATATTTTACAACGGATGTAGCATAAAAAAGTTCATAATGGCATGACTAATACTTATTGCAAAGAAGAAAAAATGCATTTAAACATTTATTGGAATATATTAAACTCTGCTTGAGAATCTTGCGTGATGAGTCTCTTCAGAGAGTGTAGGAGTTGTTTACACAAATAAATTCCTCAATTAACAGCAGTCTTGGCCGGACATTATTAACATATAAATTGAAGATTTGTCCCAGATAACCTAGCACTAGCAGCGAGTTGCATAAGGCATTCTCAATTATTTCTTTTCTTTGCTTTCTGTTGTAAATGATGGTGATTTTTTTCATTTCAAACCTTGTTTCAAGAACTCTGCAGTTGATGGGGTGGCCCGATGGCGCAGTGGTAGAGTTGTTGCTCGTACGGAGTTTGTACGTTCTCCCCGTGACCACGTGGATTTTCCCCAGGTGCTCCGGTTTTCTCTCACACTCCGAATTTGTTAGGTTTGTAGGTTGATTGGCTTTGGTAAAGATTGTAAATTGTCCCTAGTGTGTAGGATAGTGCTAGTGACAGGGATCATGGCCGGCATGGACTTGGTGGGCCGAAGGACCTGTTTCCATGCTGTATCTCTAAACTAAACAAAACTAAACTAATTCTACCTTTCTTGATTCTGGCCAATTTATTGATGGCATTGAAAACTTTTTATTTGAGATTCCTCAATAAGATTTTTAAATGAATGGAACAAAATATTTACTTCTTATCTTCTCCTATATTAAGATCCTCCTTAAATCTGAGCACCAAATTTTTGACCAACCATTCTCATACCCAAATTGACAAAGACTCCATTTAGTTTTGATTACAAATGTGAAAAGCACCTTTGATGCTTTACTATGTTGGAAGCACTGCCTTGTTGAAACTGGAGGTGAAAAATGTAATCTGGGGAGCAGTAAGGGACAGAGAACAGATTTATCACCAAAGGCCAGATCAGAAGCTGTGGGTGGGATTGGGAATATTGATGGTCAGATTGGGGTCTTTTAAAGGTGAGTTCAGTTGGCCAGAGGGTGGCAGCAACGGTGGACTTCAGAGCTTTTCCAGGGGATTGAGGTGTTGACAGGGTTGCGAGCTATAAATCTAGGAGAGGTGTCAGGGCCAGGTGTGAACTGGATGGTTTGACAAGCCATATTGTAATGATGGGGGGTGGGTGAAGGTAGAATTAATGAGTAGAGTAGAGTTAAGTAATGATGTTACCTTGTGGAATCTCGGACAGAAGGAGCGTTAATGCAAACCTAATTGTCCTGAGGAGTGCCAAAATATGGGATGCGCATGTGGATAATTGTTGGGCACTCCCAGGGACATTACAAAAAGATCAAGATATGAAGTCATTAGAAACTTGTGGACAAAGTGATACACGTGCAAATGCGACGGGAAACACTTGACTGAAGAAGAAATAAGGAAACACAGAAACATAAAAAATAGGTGCAGGAGTAATCCATTTGAGCCAGCACCACCATTTTGAAATTAAAAAAAAAAAACATTCAAGATGATCATGGCTGATCATCCAGAATCAGTACCCTGTTCCTGCTATCTCCCCAAATCCCTTGATTCCGTTAGCCCTAAGAGCTCTGTCTAGCTCTCTCTTGAATACATCCAGTGAATTGGCCCCCACTGCCTTCTGTGGCAGAGAATTCCACAGATTCACAACTCTCTGGGTGAAAAAGTGTTTCCTCATCTCAGTCCTAAATGGCCTACCCCTTATTCTTAAAATGTGACCCCTGGTTCTAGACTACCCGAACGGCATCCAGCCTGTCCAATCCCTTAAGAATGTTATATGTTTCTATAAGATCCCCCCGCATCCTTCTAAATTCCAGTGAAAGGAATTGGAGATGCTAGTTTACAAAGGATACAAACTCAGCTGGTCAGGCAACATCTCTGGAGTACGCGGATAAGCAACGTTCTGGGACCATTTATCCGACTGACTGAAATTGTGTTGTGATGTGACGGCATCAATCACATCGCCCTGAAATAAATGTCATTATATGATCAAACTTCTAGCTATGTTGGGGTGCGAGATTGGAAAGGACTTTAATTTTTGGAAGGGTGCGTGGGGTGCGTGGGGTTATGAGGAGTGGGGGGAAAGGGGGGAGGGGGAGAGAAGTAGGGAGAGAGGAGGAAAGAGGGGGAGAGAAAGGGTGAGAGAAAGAGAGAGAGAAACTCAAGGGTAACATGAAATTGTTAAATTCAATTTAAGGCAGAAGGCTACAGTGGGCTCAGATGAAAGAATGAGGTGCTCTTCCTCAATTTTACATAGGGCATCCGTGGCGCAATGTCAAAGGCTGAAGACAGAGGGCTGTGCCTTCTCAAACCCCATAATTTATTGCAGTATATAAAGTAAACAATACCTCAGTAGGTGCTGTGCTTCCCCCACTCCCACTCCCCCCCCCCACCCCCCGATTTGTTGCCTGTGTAGCAGTCCTTTTATCATTACATTTAGAATCCTACGGTAGTCAGGTAGTCAAAGTCATACAATACCCTGAATTCTGAGGTTGGGAACTCAGGACACGAGTTTCCTCCTTAAAGGGCAGGACACCTACATCCCAGTCAGGGAGTTCCTTCCCCTGACCCTGTCTGAGAAAGGGTCTTGACCCAAAATGCCAACTATTCCTTTTCTCCAGAAGTACTGCCTGACCCGCAGAATTACTCCAGCATTTTGAGTCCCAAGAATTAATAGTTTTATGCTCGAGAGTCCAAGTCCTCAGCATGGTCGTACCGAGGTCGTAGGAGGCCGTAGGTATGTCATAGGTCAGTCGTGATGCTAGTCGTAGGTACTCGTGACATCAAGTAGAACGGGGAGTTTTTTCAACATGATGAAAAATGTCCACGAGTAAAAAAGGTCATGAATTAGGTCGTGGAAGTGTGACTGGCTCTTAAGGATTTCCTCCAAATTTATTTAATGTTCCTAGCATGGAAATTCCCTAGCTGCCATGGTTCGATTTTCACAAGGCTATCCTGAACAATGGTCCAGAAATACAATGACTAACTCAGCAACTTAACCACTTTGCCATCATATCCCTCAACGTAAACATTAAGACATAACAAAGTGATATATAACACCAACTCTATTTTATTCCTTGCCCTGAAACACTGACCCCAAACAAGAAGGCTTGCTGTAAATGATTTTGAGTTATTTCTTCCATATATAGAAATAATCAAGATATCTAATTTCTCTTCTCAAATGTAGCTTTGGGACTGACTTGCCCAAATCATGTCCAAGCTCAATATCAGTCATGTGAAGCTGAATTCTGACAACTGAAAGAAGTCTTCTTTCCTCACTAGAACTACAACTGCAAATGATGGAAGTTAGCCTAAAGAAAGCAACAGCCAAAATGATCATCTTTGCTGCAATACCCTATAATTCCATGGAAACGTGTATAAATACAAGGTCAAATTGTCTTCAAAATCTTTAAACTGAAATTACGGCAAAAAATTAGTCTCAGATTTTTTTTTTGAGCGACAATTATTTTTGTGATTCCTGAATGCTTTCCATAGAATATAAAACATAGAACTGTACAACACAGGAACAGCCCTTTCAGCCCACAATGTCTATGCGGAACATGATGCCGAAATCAACTAATCACACCCGCCTGCACACGATCCATATCTCCCCAATCCCTGCATATACATAATCCTGAAAGCCTTCTAAACACCACTATTGTATCTGCTTCCAAAACATGCAAACTTCTGAATAGAAAGATGTTGCCAGTTAAGAGTCAAGAGTGGTGATTTTCATTTCAATAAAGAGGTTGGGCCATGAATAGTTAACAACCGTTGAAAGTAGCGAAGGCAGCAGGCTATGACGTCAACCTGCTTGTAATGTTAACTTCATGTCAGCCCTGCCTTTTTGGTGCTTTGGGCAGGGCAGGTCTTGATTGCAGGCTTGAACATGCATTAACCGACTGTCAGCACTCCTCACCTCCTCCTCCTCCATCTCCACATATTCCCACTGCACAGCCACGCAACCCCCTAACCCCGCCCCAATGCTCGTTAAAGGGAGATAGAGTCATAGAGCCATAGACCTATAGATTCATACAGCGTGGAAACAGGCCCTTCGGCCAAACCTGCCCACGCCAACCAACATGCCCCATCAAGACTAGTCCCACCTGCTTCTGTTTGGCCCATATCCCTCTGAACCTATCCTATCATGTACCTGTCTAAATGTATAATAAACATTGTGATAGTATCGGCCTCAACTACCTCTTCCAGCAGCTTGTTCCATATACCTTCCACCCTTTGTGTAAAACGTTGCCCCTCATGGCCCTATTAAATCTTTCCCCCCTCACCTTAAACCTATATCCGCTGGTCTAGCTATATCCCCAAGCCTAGGTAAACGACTCAGTGCGTTTACCCTATCTATTCCTCTCATGATCTTTATTTGAGGATTTGAGTACAAGAGCAGGGAGGTTCTACTGCAGTTGTACAGGGTCTTGGTGAGGCCACACCTGGAGTATTGCGTGCAGTTTTGGTCTCCTAATCTGAGGAAAGACATTCTTGCCAGAGAGGGAGTACAGAGAAGGTTCACCAGACTGATTCCTGGGATGGCACGACTTCCATATGAAGAAAGACTGGATAGACTTGGCTTGTACTCGCTGGAATTTAGAAGATTGAGGGGTGATCTCATAGAGACTTCCAAAATTCTTAAGGGGTTGGACAGGCTAGATGCAGGAAGATTGTTCCCGATGTTGGGGAAGTCCAGGAGAAGGGGTCACAGTTTAAGGATAAGGGGGAAGTCTTTTAGGACCGAGATGAGAAAATCGTTTTTCACACAGAGAGTGGTGAATCTGTGGAATTCTCTGCCACAGAAGATAGTTGAGGCCAGTTCGTTGGCCATATTTAAGAGGGAGTTGGATGTGGCCCTTGTGGCTGAAGGGATCAGGGGGTATGGAGAGAAGGCAGGTACAGGATACTGAGTTGGATGATCAGCCATGATCATATTGAATGGCGGTGCAGGCTCGAAGGGCCGAATGGCCTGCTCCTGCACCTAATTTCTATGTTTCTATGTCTATGTTTTATACACATCTCTAAGATCACCCTTCATCTTCCTGCACTCCTCGGAATAAAGTCCTAGCTTGCTCAACCTCTCCTTATAGCCCAGGCTCTCAAGGCCTGGCTACATCCTTGTGAAACTTTCCTGCACCCTTTCCAGCTTTACAACATCTTTCCTATAAAAGGGTGACCAAAACTGAACACAATACATTTAGTGTTGGTCACCCTTTTATATGTGGCCTCACCAATGTCTTGTACAACTGTAGCATGGTCTCCCAGCCTCCTTAGTCAATACGCTGACTGATGATACAAGTCAGTTGCTTGAGTAGCTTCTTTAGGTTATTAACGAGAACTCAATATGATTTTTGGATTTCAGATGTCTGCAGGGTGTGAACGGGCTGGCGCTGAATTACATGTTGGGGAGGAGGAGGTACAGATGAAGACAGTCAGCAACCTCGGTACCCCATTACCTGCAGGGACTATTTTAAGTGAGATATCAAATTTGGCAAAGGATGGTACAATAGCACTGCTTGTGAACCTCTGAATCACAGCAACGGAGACCTGCTTCAATCCTCACCTTGGCTGCTGTATGTGTGGAGTTTGCACGATCTCCCTGCGACCACGTGTGTTTCCCCTGAGTGCTCCGGTTCCCTCCCCACATCCCAAAGTCATGTGGGTTGGTAGGTCAATTGGCATCTGTAAATTGCCCTTGTGTGATGGTGAGTGGTAGAATCTGGAGATAATTGATGACAATGTAGAGGGAATAAAGTTTGAATAGATTAGTGTAAATGGATGGTTGATGGTCAATGTGGATGACCAAAGGGCCCATTTCCATAGTGCAAAAACAAGTAACTGCAGATGCTGGTTTATTCACAAAAGGACACAAAATGCTGGAGGTCAACAGGTCAAGCAGCATTTCTGGAGAACATGGATAGGTGACATTATGGGATGAGACCCTTCTTCAGACTGATTGTGTTGGGGGGAGGGGGCGGGAGGAGGAGGAGGGATGAAAGCTAGAAGAGGTGAGAAACCGTAATGTCACCTCTCCATGTTCTCCAGAGATGCTGCCTGACCTGCTGAGTTACTCCAGCAGGAAACTTTGTGTCCTTTTGAGGTAGTTTCTGGATCAACATTCCATCAGTAAGGTTGATCCAGAAACAACCTAGCAGCTTTGTTAATATAATTTAAGAAAGGATATTTACTGTCCTTGCCTGGTGTGGCTGGTTTGTGACCCCACCCCCAGACAATGATGATGCCTTTCAACTGCCCTGTGATATGGCCCAGCCTTAGTCTAATGTATCAAATCACTTGCAATATCATAAGAGGCCATGACTTGCTGCCAGTGACGAATGACCTTATCTGTAGGTCTGGATCTGGATCCACTAGGCTTAATTTTTTGCCCAAAGCCATCTTGATCAAAAATGGTGAGGCTCTGTCCAGAAATCTTTGGACAGCTGTCTAAATCAAATGTTGGCTTAGCTTTCTGTCTTGGGCAGCTTACAACACAATAAATATTGATTTCTCTAACTTCAACCTTGCATCCCCTCTCTCTCCATCCTTCCCCCACCCTACTAGTTTGACTGCCGTCCTGCTTGGCTTCACTGTTTGTATTACTTGTTATCACCTTCTCCACAGCCAACAATGGACCATTGTGGGCTCCACCTTTCCTTGATCATTGTTGCTGGCTTGGATTTGTCCTTTTGCATACTTTTTATTTGTTTGTTCTTTGTACCTTTTCTTATCTCTTGTTTCCCTCTCGGTCTGAATACGTGTCTCAACCCGAAACATCACCTAATCTTTTACTCCAGAGATGCTATCTCCGGTGCAAACCAGCATCTGGAGTTCCTTCCTACGCATTTAAATATCTCTGAAATTATAAGTGATATTCAAAATCATCACAAAAAAAAACCCACTAAGTGTGATAATGTAAAAAGTATTAGTTGGAACATCACAAATTTGCTTGCAAACATTAGTTGAATTGACCAATCCACTGTTCAGAATATCCAAAAAGATAATTCTTTAAAAATATATTTGTTAAATTATAGTCATCCTGACAAACTATTGTAGGTAATGTAGAACTCAACAATCAGCACAAGGTTTTGAACTGAATTCCAATCATAGATGTTTCAATGGAACAATCCATTAATTACTGGGCAAGACAGACACAAAAAGCTGGAGTAACCCAACACTGAATTTAGATTAGACTTCCAATTTGAGAAACATTTTTTTTGTTTGACAGGTATACTTTGCATTTGGTTATTAGGATTTTGTAGGTTCATAAGTTCAACAGTTCATAAGTGATAGGTGCAGAATTAGGCCATTCAGCCCATCAAATCTATTCCGCCATTCAATCATGGCTGATCTATCTCTCTCTCCTAACCCCATTCTCCTGCCTTCTCCCCATAGCCCCTGACACCTGTATTAATCATGAATCTATCAATCTCTGCCTTAAAACTATCCATTGACTTGGCCTGCAGAGCCATCTGTGGCAACGAATTCCAGAGATTCACCACCCTCTAACTAAAGAAATTCCTCTTCACTTCCTTCCCAAAGGAATGTCCTTTTAATTCTGAGACTATGATCTGTGGTCCTAGACTCTCCCACTTGTGGAATCCTCTCCACATCCACTCTATCCAGGCCTTTCACTGTTCAGTAAGTTTCAATAAGGTCCCACCTCATCCTTTCAAATTCCAGCGAGTAGAGGCCCAGTGCCGTCAAACGCTCATCATATGTTAACCTTAATTTAGTTCTCCTGTGAAATGCATTGCATGTGCAGATTGTCATTGTAGAACTACAATAGAGATGTTCATCTATGTGAAACAACATTCAAAGTTGCAAACATTTAAGTGTTATTTTTTGGTTTCCAAAAACTTAAAAGTAGACACTTACTGAAGAATCACCCAGTTATATTTTTCAATCCAGAATTATTGCATATAATCCTATGTGTAATTTAATTTTATAAAAGATAGAGTTGAGGTAATTAATAGAGAAAAGGTTAACAAGAACAGCATGCACTACGCGACTCGCCTTTCCACCCACTCCAACCCACTGCTGCAGTTTTGCTACTAAATATGTTAGAGAGATTGTTCAGACCAGTGTTTGAAACTTGGTCTGTGTTCAGACACAAGTGGGTTATTTGGCACAGATATCCTTTTCAACATCTGGGATTGCTCAGGAATACTGAAAAGTACGATATTTTCTTTGGATTTGTTGATGGAAAACAGAGAAATCAAAAGTACCGCAAATAAGATGTTACTTTTGTAACATATATGTTCTGTTTGATCTAATTTCAGTGCAAACCCACTCTGGGAGCCACACCTGAACCCTTCTGGCCTTCTTCCGGGTGACCTAAAAAGATCAGCTTCATGTGAGAGAACCTCACCTATTTCCATGTTGTATCTCTAAAGTCTAATGTTAAGCCGAATGCCCACCTCCACTCCACCACTGTTAGGTGCTGATTCTAGAACACACCTCCACTCCATACCTCGAGTTCCGGAGCACCGGACTTTCACCACAACCCCTCTGTCCATCAGTTATCCCTGAACCCAAGTTTTGTCCCCACATTTACTTGGTTTTCCATTGATTAGCCACAATAGGCCTTGTGAGGTTATCCAGCAACTAACCTACTGGGAATCATCTAATTAAAGTGCTTTTAAAGCCATCATTCCATTTTCACCAGTCACTTTAAAAGCATCACATTTCTATCCAGTACGTACATATAAAATTATATTATACATATGGGAATAGAATAGATCCATGTTACATAGTTGTGAAAAAGACTGGAAATTCCTCACTTGGTTATTTTGCGAAGGATTTGCCTCGTCAAGAGTTTTTCAGGAATAACATGCAGAGACAGTTACATTTCCAAGCAATGCTTTTGGAGATTTTTAACTCTTTGCAGGCACGATGTCAGTGAAAATTGTTGCTGTTGCTTTCATAGAGGATAATCTTGTGTGAAGAAATGAGGAACTGCAGATGCCAGTTTACAAATAAAAGACACAAAGTGCTGGTGTATCTCTGCGGTCAGGCAACATCACTGGAGAACATGGATAGTGATGTTTTGGTCTGGACCTTCTTCAGAAACACAGGCTAGGCTCACCCTGATCTGAAACTACTCCTTCTCCATGTTCTCTGGAGATGCTGCCTGACCCACTTTATAATCTTGTGTGAGTTCACCTGATCCCTGTTCACATGGCACAATTCATTTAATTCAGAGCTAATGGCAAACCTGTTTGGACTATTCACCAAGGCATGTGCACATTTGTACCAGTGAACAGTTACAGTATATTGATTTCAGGCATAATGATATCATTACGTTCTGGTGCTCTGATCAAAGTCTAAGTGTTCCGGCTATGGTTGAAGTCCACTGGTTTATTATTTAATGGCAATGCAGAATGTGAAACTTGCTGTCATGACAGACTATAATCACCCAGCCCAACCACCCTAATGGAGCCAGAGGCATGGGTTGGATGCTGACCTCAGGTGTTACATCTGTGTGTTTTGCTCGTTCCTGTTTTGTTCAGGTGCTCGTTGCCTCCCACATTCAATAGGCATGTAGGTTTGTAGATTAATTGGCCTCTGCAAATTGCCCCTGGTGTAGAGAGTGGATGCCAAAGTGGGACAACGTAGAACTAGTGTGAACGGGTAATCAGTGGTCAGAGTGGATAGTGGGGCCGAAGGGCTTGTTTCCAAGCAGTTTCTCCAAACTAAAATAAACTGAGAGTAAAGGAAAGAGAAATATAAGCAGCAGATTTAAAGCTTGTTATCCACTCTACAGTTTTGGAAGGGATCACCTAAAGCTGGACTAATCTAGGAAGATCACTTTAGACTTTAGACTTTAGAGATACAGAACAGAAAGAGGTCCTTGTGCCCACAGAGTTCACGCCGGCCAGCAATTAACCCATACACTAACACTGTCCTACACCCTTGGAACAATTTACAATTTTTTACCAAAGGCAATTAACCTACAAACCTGCACATCTTTTTAGTGTGGGAGAAAACCAGAGCACCCGGGGAAAACCCACGTGGTCACAGGGAGAATGTACAAACTCCATACAGACAAGCCCCCAGAAGCCAGGATTGAACCCAGGTCTCTGGTGCTATAAGGCAGCAGCTGTACCACTACACCACTGTGACACCCACTTAGAAACATAGAAACATAGAAAATAGGTGCAGGAGTAGGCCATTCAGCCCTTTGAGCCTGCACCGCCATTCAATATGATCATAGCTGATCAACTCAGTATCCTGTACCTGCCTTCTCTCCTTACCCCCTGATCCCTTTAGCCACAAGGGCCACATCTAACTCCTCTTAAATATAGCCAATGAACTGGCCTCAACTACCTTCTGTGGCAGAGAATTCCAGAGACTCACCACTCTCTGTGTGAACAATGTTTTCCTCATCTCGGTCCTAAAGGAATTCCCCCTTACCCTTAAACTGTGACCCCTTGTTCTGGACATCCCCAACATCGGGAACAATCTTCCTGCATCTAGCCTGGCCAACCCCTTAAGAATTTTGTAAGTTTCTATAAGATCCTCAATCTTCTAAATTCTAGCGAGTACAAGCCGAGTCTATCCAGTCTTTCCTCATATGAAAGTCCTGACATCCCAGGAATCAGTCTGGTAATTACTACAACCTTTTCATCAAAAACAAATTTTATTGTTCAAGAAATGAAAGTAGGTAATTTTGGAAAAACTCAGGAGGTCAGGTAGCATTGTGTGGAAAGAAAAACAGTTCACATTTCAGATTGAAGATGCTTCATCCGAATTGAGGAAGAGAGTAGGTATGGGGTAAAGGTCTTCATTATTTGGGCCTTGACTACAAGTGCAGGGAGTTTATGCGCCAACTTAGTCAGACTGCAGTTTGAGTAGTGCATGAGGTTCTGCTCATAGCAACACGGAACTGCTGATACTGGTTTACACAAAAGGACACCAAGTGCTGGAGTAACTCAGGCAGCATCTCTGAAGAACATGGATAGATGACGTTTTGGATCGGAACCCTTCTTCAGACCCACCACGTTAGGAAGGATGTGATGGTGCTGGAGAAGGTGTAGATGAGGTTCATGAGAATGGTAACTGGGACGGAATATTTGGAGTTGTGAGGGGTGCTTTACAAGAAGGCACCCAAGCCAAGTGACTCTCTGTGTGCTGGTCCCAGAAGTGGATCTGTAATCACTTATTACAATCCCTCCACTCTTTTAAACCTCTCTCTACACTGTGGACGGCTCAATTGTAATCACGTATAGTTTTTCTGCTGACTGGTTAGCACGTAACATAAAACGTTTCACTGTACCTTGGTGCAAGTGACAATACACTAAACTAAACTAGACGAGGGGTCAAGGAAAGAGCGTTCACGTCGCGGCCCTGTTTTCATCAATCTTTCCACCACCACGCACAAGAAACACAAGAAACGCAAGATAGACACCATTGTACGCAGATGCTGAGAAGCGTGTTCAGCTCTGGCTGAACAACTTCTAGTTTTGTGTGTGGACTCGATAAGAAGAAGAACTAGACTGGAGAAACTGGGTCTGTTTTTTTCCTGGAATGTAGGAGTTTAAGAAGGGATATGATTAAGTTAAGTTAAGTTAAGTTAGGTTAACTTAGACAATAAATGACAACATTCTTTTTGCCTATTGTCTTTTCCTCAACCGTAACTGTTCCCTTCCCACAGATGCTGCCTATCCTGTTGAGTTTTTTCCCCACGATTTTCTGTTCTAAATTTCAAATTTTGAGCGTCACCAGTTTTAAGAAAACGTTGAATCTTCAAGATATGTACAAAAGCAAGGGGAGGGAACAGGTACAGATAGAAAGCGATGCCAATAGATCTTAATTTATTTTGCACCTTCAAGAACCAAACCCCATTTTGGCAATTAATCAAACAATTCACGCACAAATTTACAGAATATTATGTTGATTTATGCATCTTGGCAGTCCTACGCTGTTTGATTGATGTTTTTTGTTGAGAACGCCTGGACGAGATAGAATTGCATGTGTGAGCATCAAATTGGTTCTCTGGGTTGTTCAGACTAGACCAACCCTTTACCGAGTTGTTAAGGTTCAGTTTACGTTCAGCTTCATTTGATATTTCCACCTCTCGCAGCAACCTTCCTTACTGTACTTCGGACTAGAATCACCGATTAGTTCTGGTTTTCTAGATTGTTTAATACTCGAATCACATAACCCAATAGGAGTTGGGATCAGTTAATCACAAAACATTTATCAACCTGACAACCAACCAGTCTGTCTGGATTTAATTCACATCCAGATCTTAGAAGCCATAAAAAGCACCCTGTCTGTAAATCTGTCTTCAATGAACGTAACTTTCACTGTTTGTAATACCATTGACAGTAGACAGTTTCAGACCAATGAGGCATTTTCTTGTGTTATTTGTTGCAGGCTCAGGTTTTCTAAGACTCTCATCGCTGTGATATTTCACATTTTGGATAGGGTCATTACGGCCTGAACAGCTGCGGGAGAAGGAAGAAAACAGAAAGAAGGTTGCTCCAAGCGAGATGGTTCTGCTCATCACCCACAGCCTCATTTTCCACTTGAGCAGAGGAGGGAGGCAGTTTCTGCGTGGATTATACTCCTAAAGAGCAAAGTCTTTCATAAGGAGCCTGCCCAAACAATTGCCAAAGCAAGATAGGAGACCCTTTCTCTATTACGATCCTTAGCACCAACATAGAAAACTGGAACCCAGCCAGGAAAGCTCAGGTAATGCATAAAATCTCAACACACCCTGACCTGATAGTTCACCTATATTGTGCATGGGAGAACGTGTCTTATGAATCTGATTGAGGTTTCTGATGAAGTAAGCAAAAAAAGGTTGATGAGGGCAAAGCTGTAGACATTGTCTCTATGGACTTCAGCAAGGCATTTAATGAGGTTCTGCATGGTAGACTGCTGTGGAAGGTTAGATCTCATGGGGTCCAGGGAGAGCCAGGGGACTGGATAGAGAATTGGCGTCCTGGAAGAAAGCAGGCGGTGATGGTAGAAGGATAAATGTGAGGCCATCCACTTTGGTGGCAAGAACAGGAAGGCAGGTTATTATCTAAATGGTGTCAGATTAGGAAAAGGGGAGGTGCAACAAAACCAGGGTGTGCTTGTATATCAGTCACTGAAAGTAAGCATGCAGGTACAGCAGGCAGTGAAGAAAGAAAATGGCCTTCATTGCAAGAGTATTTGACTTTAGGAGCAAGGACGTCCTATTGCAGTTGTACAGGGCCCTGGTGAGACCACACCTGGAGTATTGTGTGCAGTTTTGGTCTCCTTATTTGAGGAAGAACATTCTTGCTATTGAGGGAGTGCAGCGTAGGTTCACCAGGTTAATTCCCGGGATGGCAGGACTGACATATGATGGAAGAATGGGTCGACTGGGCTTGTATTCACTGGAATTTAGAAGGATGAGATGGTATCCTATAGAATCATATAAAATGCTTAAGGGATTAGACAGGCTAGATGCGGGAAAAATATTCCCCATGTTGGGCGAGTCCAGAACCAGGGGTCACAGTTTAAGAATAAGAAGTAGGCCATTTGGGACTGAGATGAGGAAAAACGATTTCACCCAGAGAGTTGTGAATCTGTGGAATTCTCTGTCACAGAAGGCAGTGGAGGCCAATTCACTGGATGTCTTCAAGAGAGTTAGATTTAGCTCTTAGGGCTATGGGTTACAAGGGATATGGGGAAAAAGCAGGAACAGGGTACTGATTTTGGAATTTGATTATATTGAATGGCGATGCTGGCTCGAGGGGCTGAATGGCTGACTCCTGCACCTATTTTCTATGTTTCTATGTTGCTTTTCGGACTGCAGGCCTGTGACAATGGAGTTCCTCAGGGATCGGTGGCGGATCCATTGCAGTTTGTGGTTCATATCAATGAGTTGGATGAGAATGTAAAAGGTATCATTACTAAGTTTACTGATTTTATCTAAAATGGGTGGAATTGTAGGTAGCAAAGATGGTTCTCAAAAATTACAATGGGATCTTGATCAGTTGTGCAAGTGGGCTGAGGAATGATTAATGGTGTTCAATGCAGATAAGTGCAAGGTGTTGCATTTTGGAAAGTCAAACCAAGGCAGAACCTACACAGTGAATAGTCCTTGAAAGTGGTGTCACAGGTAGATAGGGTGGTCAAGAAGGCTTTTGGTACATTGTCCTTCATCAGTCAGTGTATTAAGTAGTGAAGTTGGTAGGTCATGCTACAGTTGTACAAGATATTGGTGAGGCTATATTCAGAGTATGTGTTCAGTTTTACTCATTCTGCTATAGCAAGGATGTTGGTAAGATGGAAAGTGAGTAGAAAAGTTTTGCGAGGATATTGCCAAGACTTGAGGGCCTGAGCTATAGGGAGAGGCTAGGCAGGCTGGGACTTTATTCCTTCGTTTTTTAGTAGAATGAGGGGTGATCTTATAAAGGTGTATCAGATCATGAGGGGCATAGATTGGGTAAATGTACAGTGTCTTTTACTTCGAGTAGGGAAATCAAGAACCCGGGGACATAGGTTTAAGGTGAGACGGGAAAGATTCAATGGGAATCCAAGGGTTAACATTTTCAGATAGAGGGAGTTCTGTATATGGAACGAGCTGCCAAAGGAGGTGGTTGAGGCAAGTAATATTGCAACATTTAAAAGACATGTAAATGGATAGGAAAGATTTGGAGGAATATGAGCCAAGTGCGGGCAGGTGGGACCAGTGGAGAAGGGATATCTTGGTCGGCATGGACAAGTTGGGCTGAAGGGCCTGTTTCTATGTTGTTTGACACTATGACTATCAATAACCAATTCTCTGATTAAGTGATTAATATCATTGTCTTCCCCAATCAGCAGCATATATTTGATATTGATCAGAGTGGCATTCAATTGGCATGGAGATGTATTGATGGACTAACCAATGAAGTCCAGAATCAATGACAAATCCTCCATCAGACATCATTTTGAGAATGAATCGGGGTGACACAGTGGCACAGCTGGTAGTGCTGCTGTCTCACAGTGCCAGAGACCCAGGTTCGATCCTGACTCTGCGTGCTGCCTGTGTGGAATTTGCACATGCTCCCTGTGGGTTTCCTACCACTTCCCAAAGATGTGTGGGTTTATCAATTAAATGGCCTCTGGAAAAACGATTGTCCCTGGTGTGCAGGGAGAGGATGCAAAAATGGGATGAGGTAGAACTAGTGCGAATGGGTGATCGATGGTTGGCAATGGACATGATGGGCCTGTTTCCATGCAATATCTTTCAAGTAAAATTCAATCAATCAATCATTTTAAGCCCTTTCACCAACTGATTATTTGCAGGTACTCAACGGGGGACACAACTAATATGTGCAAAGTGGAAAAAGCACCATGATTCATTCAGGTTGCAATGAAGATAGATAGGGCTCTTAAAGATAGCGGAGTCAGGGTATACGGGGAGAAGGCAGGAACGGGGTATTGATAGGGGATGATCAGCCATGATCACATCGAATGGTGGTGCGGGCTCAAAGGGCCGAGTGACCTACTCCTGCACCTATTGTCTATTTATTGTCTATTGTCAACAGTTTAATCAGTTCATACAGATATCACTTTTGGGCAAAGCAAACCACCTATCAATTGCCTTTAGACCAATTTTTCTTTTCTTTTTTGAAATGGGAACCAGTTTGGCATCAGTGCTAAATTGGCACACTGAAAGCTGATAAAACCTGATTTCTAGGCAGAAATTGTAATTTCCAAATATGACCTTTTTTAGCAGAGCTTCTAAAAATACTTAAAAGTGTAACCCTCTTCTTCTTGCGTATGGCGTGCACAGCCAAATGTGTAACCAAACTGTCACAATTCACAATGAACAAGACTGATCTATTTAGCTAAAAATAGTACTGGCATTCTAGCTCTGTCACTGCATTAAGAAAGGAAATTTAATTAAACATGCAAAATGGAGACTCCTGGTGTTTTTTAACAGGAGGAATATTGGCTGGGCTCCAATCCTTTGGTGAGCAAATAGGCACTAAACTTTGCATATTTAGTTTTCAAATTAAAAAAAATAATTTGATTGGTTGAACGATTGAAAGATCCAGCATGGAAACAGGCCCTTCAGTCCATCGAGTCTGCACTGATCATCGATCACCCATTCACACTAGTTCTGTGTTACCCCATTTCCCAGGGGCTATATAGACCGACCACTTAACCTGAAAGCCCACACGTCTTTGAGATGAGGCAGGAAACCAGAGAACCCGAAAGAAACCCATGCGGTCACAGGGAGAACGTGCAAACTCCACACAGACAGCACCCTAGCTCAGATTCAAATCCAGGTCTCTGTTGTTGTGAGGAAGCAGCTCCACCACCTGTGCCACCCCTGTATGGTAAATTGTGGGGTTTCTCAGTGACACAAAGTTAATCCAGTGCCCATTTATGTGTGTAGGCAGGAACTGCAGATGCTGCTTTAAACCGAAGATAGACACAAAATGCTGGAGTAACTCAGTGAGTCAGGCAGCATCTCTGGAGAAAAGGAATAGGTGTCGTATATGGTCGAGACCCTTCTTCAGTTTATATGTGGTCTCCCTTTATAAGACTGCCAACTTTAAAATATTTTTCTCTTTGCAGAAAATGTAAAACTGAAGTCAGTTTCTGCTTAATCCTTCTACTCGGATTAGACTAGTTTTGCTCCTGATTGCAACATGTTGTAGTCAGTTGCCAGCTTCCTGTTCTTCCTCATTCGGCCAGTTGCTTCATTACGTTCAGTTGGCTCGCTGGCTGGCCAGCTCTGGGGCCCTGCGTTAGAGGAAGACAGTCACAGGGAGTGCTGTATCATGCTCCACGCTATGTACAATTTGAGCCGTATTACTGGAACTTCTGAGAAGCAGAGCTTATTCCAGGAAAGGTCATTGAAGTTCAGTAAACAGTACACCCGTTCCAGAGGAGCATCTGAATCTTCAATGCAAATAGAAAGGGAATCATTGACAACAATTTCGAGAGTTGCTGTATAGGCAAAAACATTTAATTCCTTCAAATTTTAAGTTTTGTAAGTGATTTGTGGAGTGGAGGGGTGGGGAAACAGGGGGTGGTGAGGAACATTGAGAGGTCAGCTCAAAGAAAATACAAGTTTATTTTTAAATCTCAAAGGGAAACATACAGATGTTTTCAGTGTTCATGAAATAAATGATGGTTCTAATTTAGTCATATTTATTTTGTGCTAATCCAGTACATTTTTCAAAGTTCACACTCACATCTGCTGACATATTCCATAAAATGTGTCGGTTTTCTCACAGGTCAAGCATTTTGGATGAAAGTTAAAGTGAAATTTCCTTTAGTTTGTTGTACTCTGTGAGGAGACAACTGCTTTGGACAGGGCGAAGAAGAGCTTTACCAACATGTCGCCTAGATTAGGGGGTATTAGTACAAGGAGAGGTAGGACAAACTTGGTTTGTTTTCCTTCGAATATTGGAGGTTGAGGAGAGACATAATAGACGTATATGAAATTATGAAAGGAATAAATAGGATAGACAGTCAGAAACTTTTTTCCCCATGGTGGAAATATCAAACATCGGAGGGCATAGCTTTAAAGCCCTGTCCCACGGTACGAGTTCATTCCAAGAGTTCTCCCGAGTTTGCCCTGATTCGAACTCGGAGATTTACGGAAATTGCCACTCGTCAGTACTCGGGGCTCTTGTGGACATTTTTCAATATGTTGAAAAACCTTCACGAGTCTTCCCGTGCTTACCAGCCGCTAGCGAGTCTTCCCGAGTACCTGCCGTTAGCATTACGAGCCGCTAAGAGACGTCCCCCAGCTCCGACGTACCCGCTACGTTCACTCTCCGTGCTTACCATGAGTTTGATTTTTTTTTAAACTCGGGAGAGTTCTTGGAATGAACTCGTACCGTGGGACAGGGCAATTAAGGTGAATGGGGCAAAGTTTAAAGGAGATACGTGGGACGCGTTTTTTACACAGAGGGTGGTGAATGCCTGGATTGCGCTGGCAAAGGTGGTGGTGGAAGCAGATATAATAGTGGCATATATGAGGCTTATAGATAGGTTCATGGATATACTGGGAATGAAGGGGTGTGGATCATGTAAAGGCAGATGAGATTTGTTTATTTTGGCATCATGTTCAGCACAGACATTGTGGGCTGAAGGGCCTGTTCTTGTGCTGTACTTTTCTATGTTCTATGTAACACAGTTAAAGTCCTCTTTGCCATTGCATACAATGGGCATTTTCAGACCTATTCTGATCTAAAGTGACAAACTAAGACCCTAGGATTATACGTTGATACTTAAAAAGGTCCAAATGGCCACCTGGGTCCACCTATATTTCAATGAGATTCAATGATACTTTATTGTCACAGGTACAGTGAAATTTTTTGTTTTTGCATACAATCCGGTAAAATCATACAGCAGACTTTACCTAGACAGTACACAAAGAGTTGCCATGTTTCTGGTGGCGCTAAAGTCTTAAAATGTTCTTAGTACACTGTAGAGAAGGTACACAGACACCTTTAGGTCTTTACTACTTTATTAATCATACATCATATAGCCCTAGCTGTACGTGGTCTGTCACGATCACCAGAGAGAGAGCTAGGGGCGTGTAGGTTACAATTATACTAACTGGTGGGGGGGTGGTTAGCATGGACATCGTCACTATCAATTAAAGGTGTATACACAAATCATCTACATCCTTCCTCTACAAAACAAACAGTGAGTGACAGGGCAACCACGTCTCATGCGCTAGGGTAAATGCAAACAGTAAGGCACGGGAATACAGAATCACACGTAATCGCCGTAACGGACCGGCGGCCTGACCAGGCGACCAGACCGGGTCCGCACCTCGCCATCACCTCCTTCCCCGACGAGAACGACGCCGGGGCATGGTGGGGGCTACGGACAGGAGAACCCCTGGGCGACGAAGGCATCGGGGGGGACGGCGAAGAGAAGGGCGAGGAAGCCGGAGAAAGCGGGACCGCAGCCGGGAGGCGGACAGGAGAAGGATGGGGGGGGGGACCCCAGAGGAACGGGCAAAGCACGGGGCCGCAATAGTGGCAGCGGGGGGGCATACGGAGCCGCCGGGGGAGGGAGAGGCTCGTTCACGAGCCGGAGATGCTGGCGGGACCGGCGGTACACCCTTCCGTCGTGGTTGACAAGGTACGAACGAGGGGAACCGGCAGAACCGACGACCACGGCCAGCTTGGAGCGGCCAGAAGTGGACCTCATATGGACGACCTGGCCGGGGAGAAGAGGGCGGAGGACACGGCAGGACCTGTCGTGGGAACGCTTCTGTATACCGTGTTTTTGGGCAATGCATTTCCGGACTAAGGCAGGTTTAAGGACAGAGGGAGACAGGGACTGTTGAGACACCTGGACCGTGGGTCTCGTGAATCGGGACATGAGGCGCACAGCCGGGGAGCCCAGGGCATGGTCGCGGGAGATGTTGCAGAGGTTCAGCAGGGCCAGGTAGATGTCGGAGCGGGATAGGCGGCAACGTTCCAACAATCCTTTAGCACTGCGGACCGCGCGCTCGGCCAGTCCGTTGCTCTGAGGGTATTCCGGGCTGCTGGTGTAATGACGAAAGTTCCATCGTTCGGCAAAACCGTGGAACTCGGCACTGGTGAACTGGCTGCCGTTGTCCGACTGCAGGCTGGCCGGGGACCCGAAGGTGGCAAAGTGGCGGCGCAACTTCTCGATGACCGCGGCGGAAGAGAGGGAGTGGAACTGGTCAACTTCAAACCAGCTGGAGTAAGAGTCGACAAGCACCAGGAAGTGCTTTCCGTGCCACTAGAATATGTCGGTTGCTACAGACCATGGCAGGTCAGCAGCTGGCTGCTGCAGGAGCGGCTGCCGCTGTTGCTGCGGAGCGAGGCTGTTGCAGGTAGGGCACGCGGAGACTCTATCCCGGAAGGCATGTCAGGCCAGATGAACTGGCTCTGAGTGATGGAAAGGGTCGCTTCGGCCCCGGGATGGCCACGATGAGCGGTTTCGAAGTATTGTTCTCGTAGTGCTGCGGGCACCACCACCTTGTGCCCCTTCACAATCACACCATCACGCAGCACCAACTCGTCACGAACCAGGAATAAGGCACCGCTGAGGCCGGCAGGGAAGAACGGCGGTCTGGCCAGCTCCGCTTGATGATTGCGGCCAGCTGCTGTAGCGAAGCGTCAGCCGGCGTGTGCTTGACCAGGGATTTCAACTGACTGGAGGGCACGAAATTGACGTCTAGGACTATCAGATCGGCGCCTCATACGAATGTCAGGTTGTGGATGAGAGAGGCGCCCGTGTCAGCAACAAACATGTCCTTGGCCTTGTGATAAACCACTGTGAAAGTGAAGCGTTGTAGCTGGAGGATCATGCGCTGGAGCCGGGAGGAGGCCATGTGTATCGGCTTGTTGAGGATGGTGACCAGAGGCTGGTGGTCCGTCTCGACAGTGAAGCAGGTGCCCAGGATATAGTCCTTGAATTTAGAGCAGGCAAAGACAACAGCCAGCAGCTCCTTTTCAATCTGGGCATAACGTTGTTCAGCGGTCGTCATCATGCGGGATGCGTAGGACACAGGCAGTTGCACCCCGTCATGGATCTGCAGGCAGGTGGCCCAGAGGCCAAACTTAGATGCATCACATGTGAGAACGATGGGGCGCTGGAGGTCAAAGTACTTCAGCGTTGGCATGCTGATCAGCTTGGATTTGAGGGTGTCAAATGCTTTCTGGTGTTGCGGGAACCAGGCCCAGGCAGTATCCTTTTTCACCAGGTCCCTCAGAGGGGCACTCAGTTCACTCAGGTCGGGGATGAACTTTCCCAGGTAGTTGACCATGCCAGGAAGCGCTGTAGGCCAGGCACGTCAGCAGGTGCAGGCATCCCAGATATTGCGGCCGTCTTCTGCGGGTCGGGCTTCAGCCCCAATGCTGTGAAGACATGCCCCACGTAGGTGACCTCAGGGACCCGGAATCGGCACTTCTTCGGGTTGAGCTTCAGGTTGACCTCCCAGGCCCACTGCAGCACCTGGCGAAGGTGGTGGTCGTGCTCAGCGACGTTCTTCCCATAGACCAGGATGTCGTCGACAATGATGGCACACGGAAGTCCAGCAAACAGTTGTTCCATGGTCCTTTGGAACACCTCGCTGGCAGAGTTGATCCCAAACGGCATGCAGAGGAAGCGATACCTGCCGAAGGGCATGCTGAAGGTCGTCAGGAGTGAGGATCGCTCGTCTAGAGGTATCTGCCAGAACGAACTCTTGGCATCGAGAACCGAGAACACGGTGGCAGGGCCGACCTGTGCAGCAACATCCTCCACCGTCCGCATGGGATAATGCGGGCGCCTGATAGCCAAGTTCAGGACCTTGGGGTTGATGCAGATCCGTAGTTCGCTTTTATCTTTCTTCGCAGCGACAACCATAATAGAAACCCACTGGGTGGAGTCCGTTACTGGCTTCAGGATGCCCGTGGCCACCATCTCGCGAAGAGCAGACTCGACCTTGCCCCTTATGGCGAAGGACACACGGTGCGGGGGACGGATGACTATCAATTAAAGGTGTATACACATATCATCTACATACACTGACCTTCTCTCAGCGGGGAACCGGGCCCACCACCGCACGTGGCCGCAGTTGGCCCACCGGTACCCTCGTTGTTCTCTACATTCTCAGCAGCCTCACCGTGGGATCAGATGGGGTGGAGATGGAGTCATTGACAATAGGGGATGGCATCATTGCAAAAGGTAGGGTGGGAGGAGGTGTAGTCAGATAACTGTAGGAGCCATTGCGTTTAGAGTAAACATCAGTCAACTGTCCCCTGTGACGGAGACGGAGAGATCAAGTAAGGGGAGAGAGGTATCAGATAGAGATAGCAGTGACTATCCTTGATGGAATGCCATGGTCAGCAGAGAACATGGAAAACTGAAGAAACAATTTCCCTGCTTTTACCCATCAGGAAGGCTTGTTGTAGACACATTTGAATTCCTAATTAAAAATTCCCAATACAAAAATGAATTTCACTGTACATGTGACAAGTAAAGTTCCATAAAGTACCACACCATACCAATATATTCTGTGGACATCTGATATTGCTGTAGATTCCCATATTAACCTTTCTGGTCTGGGCTTCCTCCATTGTCAGAGTGAGGCCACATGCAAACAGGAACAGCACCCCATATTCCGCATGGTAGATTACAGAAATGAAATGGGCATAGAATTCTCTAATTTTAGGTAACTAACCTGCAAACACACACCTCCTTTCCTACTTCTCTTCCTACAAATATTTCTCCCTTTCCTCTTCCACCCGCTCCCTTTCACCTAAATCTCTTCCACATTTCTTCTTATATCCTTATCCCAAACATTGTGCTTTTTCATCCCTGGCCTTTGTCCAACCATCTCCCAATCAGAAAATCTCCTGGTCTATATCCACCACTCACTCTGCCAGAGCTTGCCCTGCCTCTATCTCTCCCCACCTCTCTCCCCCTTCTACAATCAGCCTGAAGAAAGGTCCCGACCCGAAACGTCACCAATGCATGTTCTCCAGAGCTGCTGCCTGACCCGTTTAGTCAATGTTATCCCACGTACGCATCTGCTTTCTACACACTAGCGACAATTTGTAGAAGAAAATTAACCTACAAACCCGCATGTCTTTGGGATGTGGGAGGAAACCAGATCATCGGGGGGAAACCCATGCAGTCAAAGAGGAGATTGTGCAAGCATCACACTGACAGCACTCGAGGTCAGGCTTGAAACCTGGTCTCTGGCGCTGTGAGGCAGCAGCTCTTCAAGCTGCACCACTGTGGTCCCCTGTTTACTGCGGGGAACTGCAATTTACATTGCTTAGGTACTCACCTTCAATCATATGAGGTTCAGGTGATTTTAATTGTCATTAATATGACATCCACTATTCTGAACACGAAGTGCATGGAACCTGGCTGGCGACCTTTGTAAAATTTGATAGGTGTTTGCTGTTCATTGTGGAGTCAAGGATCTCAATGAATGTAAGTCAGGTGTAGGGTAGTTGCTGCCTTTCAGTGTCAGACACCCGGGTTCGATCCTGACTATGCGTGCTAACTGTACAGCGTTTGTATGTTCACCCTGTGACCTGCGTGGGTTTTTTCTGGGTGCATCGATATCCCCCCACATCCCAAAGATGCGCAGGTTTGTAGGTTAATTGGTTTCAGTTAAATTGTAAATTGTTCCTAGTGTGTGCAGGATAGTGTTAGTGTAAGGGGTGATCGCTAGTTGGCGTGGACTCGGTGGGCCGAAGGGCCTGTTTCCACACTGTATCTCTAAAGTCTAAAGTCTAAAGATTGAACTAGTGTATGGGTGATCGCTGGTCTGAAGAAGGGTCTCGACCCGAAACATCACCCATTCCTTCTCTCCAGAGATGCTGCCTGTCCCGCTGAGTTACTCCAGCATTTTGTGTCTACACTGGAACTGAGTTCTTCACCCAGGCAATAAAGTCAACGCAACTTAATTAGCAAATGCGTTTGGATAAATAAACAAAGCCATTTTAGTCAATTCACCAAAGAGTTAACTACACCTTTCACCACCCACCATTTCATCCCTTTTCCCCAACATTGCACTTGGATGATAAACACTCCAGAACCACGATTGGCTGATAATGAAACTAGGCAGGAAGTAAACATGCTGTCGGTCCAGGCACATGACATTATATGTCCACCCACAGTTTGCTGGCTGCTGAAATGTCCAACACTCCTACACGATAAGCAGAACACCGACCAAAATAAAACAAATTTAGAACAAGTAAATTTTTGTGTGGGTTAATTCATTGTAACTTGCAGTCCAATGATGCAGCATTTTTCCACATTCACAGTCTATCATCAATTCTGCCCTTTATGAGTGGGACAGATAATTGACTATTTATCGTTGGAAGATTATTTCACATCCCTTTTCTCATGCAAGTGAGACCTAGGTAGTGGGGACAGAATATCTGTGCGAAAGAAATTACAAAATGTGGAAAAAGTGCAAGTTACACAGTCCTCGAGAAAGATGGTTCACTACCACTTTCTTAAGGGAAATTCAGGATGGGCATTAACTTAAACCAAAAACTATTAAACAAAACTATAATTTTCAACTTTTGTAGAATTAAATCCTCATATGAGGAAGATTTAGACTTTAGAATTTCGAGCTTCGAGATTCAGCGCAGAACAGGTCCTTTGGCCCACCGAATCCATGCCAACCAGTAGACTAACACCACCCTACACAATTGGGGGCAATTTACAATTTTACAGAAGCAAATTAACCTATGAACCTGTACATCTTTGGAGTGTGGGAGGAAACCGGAGCACCCGGAGAAAACCTACGCAGGTCAGAGGGAGAACGTGCAAACTCCGTGCAGACAGCAGCCGTGGTCATGATTGAACCCGGGTCTCTGGCGCTGTAAGGCGGCAACTTCAGTATTGTGCCACTGTGCCACCCCAAATCCATCCCCCTAAGATGTTGATTATTTGTACTGTACAAGTATTATTTCTGGACGTAGAGTTAGGTTTTGTTTACTGTGTTTTGATTTGCATATCTGGGACACTGATATCAACTCACCGAGTTAAATATATCATCTGTAACTTGGCTGGCCTGACTTTGATGTTGTGGGTTCAAGATGTACATCAGTGAGCTGACCATGAATTTAACCAGAAGCTCCAGAGCTGTATTACATTGGTTAACGTTCTGCCTTCTGACTGCTCTCAAATAGCGATTCTTGATCCCATGATGTTGTTTTGGAGAAATAGTTCTTCAGAGGCATAGTGTCTGGTCATTGCCTTGTGATCCATCTATTCTGATATTAGCTGTCAAAATTCCAATATTGCAACAGTAACTTCAATGATCATAAGGTACTTTGGTACATGAAAAAAGAATGTGAAAGATGCTTTAGAAATGAAAACATTTTATTTTTTGCCATAGCTGCATATCAAATACACCAATGGCTTGATCATTCGAATTATAAATTGTTGTGTAGGAAGGAACTGCAGGTGCTGGGTTACATTGAAGATAGACACGGAATGCTGGAGTAACTCAGCGGGAGAGACAGCATCTCTGGAGAAAAGGGAATGGGTGACATTTCTGGTCCCGACCTTTCTTCAGAGTGAGAGTCAGGGGAAAGGAAAACCAGAGATATGAAGAGGTACCAAGAACAAATTAATAAAAGAACAAATGAAATTGTTGGGGTTTTTTAATGCTAATTTAAAGTTGGAAAACAACATGTTTAAGATGTAAATCAGATGTACAAAACGATGGGAACAAAAGAGTTAAGTAGCAGTGTGTTGTGTGGTAGCCAATAATGATGATGAAGCTAAATAGGAAGTCCAGCCGCTCTCTGCACTGCCTTGTGACAGTAAGTGTTGGTTGTTCAACCACTGATGTTTCGCTGACAAAGATATGAGTTGGACGCACAATTTTAAAATGCTGTACTTGTAGCAATGCAGGTTTGCAGCTAAAACTAGCATAAGTTGCAATGTTATCTTTAATAGAGATACAATATTATTTTCACAAAGCTTTTGATTTGATTTTACCACATATTTTCTAAAATGATCTTAAAATGTAATATTACAGCAAATGCAATTAAATCAGGTGCCAGGAGTGATTGATTGTCATACGTACCAAAACGGAACAATGACATTTTTACTTGCAGTAGTATAACAGGTCTGTAAACACAATACTCATAGATTACATAATAAACAAAGAAAACCAAATCAAAAACCAAAGCACAAATTCCCTAGTGCAACCACGATAGTTGATAGTTCATAGTTTAATTGATGTTTGTGGGCTTGGAGTCATAGAATGATAGAGTCGTACAGCACGGAAACAGGCCCTCAGGCCAACTTGTCCAAGGTGTCCCATCTATAATAGTCCCACCTGCCTGCATTTGGCCTATTTCCCTCTAAATCTTTCCTAGCCATGTACCTGTCCAAATGTTGTCATAACACATGCCTTAACTACCTCCTCTGGCTGTTGAGAAGAAGGTATTCCTGAACCTGGAGCTCACGGTTTACGGAGGCCTATAGAGTGAAGTGGATCCTTGATGATGCTGGCTGCTTTTTTGATGCCTCCAATGCATCCCTTTGATGGTGGGGAGGTCAGTACTGGTGATGGATTGAGCCCAGTGTAATCTGGGCATTTGAGTTGCCGAACCAGACCGTGATGCAACCAGTCAATATGCTCGCTAACGTACCCCTACAGAGGTTCAAGAGAGTATTGACTAACATACCGATTCTTGGCAACCTTCTATGTAGACACATTGATGGGTTTTCTTTATGATTACATCAATATGCTGGGTCCAGGAACTGAACTCACAACTTTTAGTAAAGAACAGCATCAGCTTTTGACCTAATTAAGAAATATCCGCAACTGTCTTGATTGCTCTTTGATTATGTTGACTGCCACAGGCCCTAAAGTTTTATGGGTCTCTTGGCCTAGTGAATAAATGCATTCTCTCCTTGTTTATAAAGGCCCAGTTGCAAAGTAATTAATTATATTAAGAAAAAAACAAAGGGTCATAGAAGTTCCATTCAACGTCATGCAGCAAGCTAACAATGAAGTCTGTGAGCCTCTTTCTCTCCTATATCCTGTAATTAACTGGGTGATATATTGTGAAGTTTGTATATACTTCAACAAATAATGAGGGGCAGCATAGCGGAGTAGCAGTAGAGCTCCTGCCTTACAGCACCAGAGACCCGGGTTCGATCCTGACTACGGGTGCTGTCTGTAAGGAGTTTGTACGTTCTCCCCATGACCTGCGTTGGTTTTCTCCGAAATTTTTGGTTTCCTCCCACACCCCAAAGACCATACAGGTTGTAGATTAATTGGCTTGGTATAAATGTATAAATGTAAATTGTCCCTAGTGTGTGTAGAATAGTGTTAGTGTGCGGGGATCGCTGGCCAAATTGGTTCGGTGGGCCGAAGGGCCTGTTTCTGTGCTGTATCTCTAAAACTAAATAAAACGAAATAATGAAATTAATTGCATTCCTTCGTTTAAATTAAACTTTTCAGTGCCAAGCAGGCTATAAGTAGCTGAACGTGGGCTATTTTTAGCCTGGAGTATTGAATTTTGTTGATCCAGAAGGTTACGTCAGGCCTGCAGGAATATTTTTCTCCTCTCTTTCAGTTGTGTTCTTACTGCACAACTGAGTAAGTCATAGGAAGTACCATTGTTTCTGGACACCCTGCCGTCTGACCAACGTATAAACCGTTGCAGTTATGTCATGAATATTTTCATGTGTTTGATTAGAAGTTGCAGTTACTGCACTGGTTTAGTTAGAGCTTATTTATATGGGTGAGTAACTGGTTATGTACTACATAACAGAAAATAGACAAAGTAACACACAAGATCTCACAATGGGAGAATTTGTACACTGATTACAATGATGACTAGACTAAGTGGGACGCATTGGGTCCCAGCATCACACGGGAGGACTGGTTCCCCAACGCAATATTCCACCTCACCACTAATTCCAATATTGGTGGCTAGTGGGGGGGGGGGGGGGGGGGGTGGGAGGGGGGGAGGCTTTCTCCAGCGCTAGTATGGGTGTTGTGGGCTGAAGGGACTGGTTTCCAAAGGGCTAGTATGGACATTGTGGGCCGAATGGATTCTTGGGCTGGCAGCTCAGTTACTCAACCCTGTTGTGCTGGCAGCTCACTCACTCACGGCTGGTGAGCTGGCAGTTGACTCATGGCTATTCCTTGAAATTCCATTTCAAGCAGGGTGCAAGGCGACCAAATTCAAGTGCAGTTTCTTACCACCAAGCAGGGTGCAAGGCCACCAAATTCAAGTGCAGTTTCTTACCACTTCAACCAGGGTGCAAGGCCACCAAATTCAAGTGCCGTTTCATACCATTTCAAGCTAGGTGCAAGGCCACTAAAGACAGCGAGTCATTACCTCTCCCTCCTCCGTCTTGCAGAGACGAGCCACACCCACTCTTCTGGGTTTTATAGTTCCTCCCTCCCCCCCCACCATAAGGGGCGTGGCCTTCATGGAGTAATTCACAGGAGAGAGTATCTCAACATTTTTTAATCACTAATAACTTTTATTTTTCATCGATGGGAAAAATCCTTGGCACCTGATGAGCAAAGGGGGACTGAGTAAGATGGCCAAAAATCACAGCTGTACATGGTAGCATTTTTTCTAAAATCAATATAAAGCGTAAACAGGAAGTGGTCAAGATTAGACTTTTAATTATATAGAAGGCAAGGCAACTTTAATTAGGCAAGGCAACTTTAATTTAGCATTTCCAAACCAAAGGTAGCACAGCTTTAGCATTTCCAAACCAAAGGCAACACAGCTTTATCATTTCCAAACCACATTAAGGGCACTGACAGGTCAGTAAAACCACTCACAGTTTAGTAGACATGTGTTCAGTGTTATTCACAGCTCTGACTGAGAGACGTGACCCTTTCGCTCCCCCATCTTGTGGAGACTGACTGAGGCACTCAACACTTCCGGGTTGTATAGACCCTCCGAAGGGGCGTGGCCTTCAGGAGAGAGAATCTCAACATTTTTTAAACACTAATAACTATTTTGTTTTTCATCGATGGGAAAAATCCTCTTGTCCTGCACAGTGGAGGGGGACTCGGAGGAGTAAGATGGCCAAAAATGACAGCCGTAAGTGGTAGCGTTTTTTTCTAAAATCAATATACAGAATAACAGGAAGTGGTCAAGATCAGATTTTTAGTAATATAGATATTGCAGACTATGGCCTGAAAGGTTGGACTATTTCCTTTTGTTTTTGTTATGATTGAATCATGAACAAACATTTCTGTTTTGAAGCATTTGCGCTAGTTTCTGTTGAAACTCTACCCACTTAACCTGCATTTCTGGGTGGGATGTAACCTAAAGTGGTGGTCAAAACTCCATCATATTTCACATGTATGATGGCCTGGCTCATCACCCCAAAGAAGGGCTCGCAGTCTGCGGCTGCAGGGGGACAGCTCGGGAGCTGCTGAGATCGGTCCCGAAGACCGGAGAGTCGAGCAGGAGCGATCCTCTGGCGATGTCGGATGTGAGGAGTGGGACGGTTAGGGGACGGACTGGAGTATTGCCTCCAGTGCCTTCAGGTTCGGCTGCAAGAGGTGCCCACGGGACAGAGAGGTGGTCGGGCGAGGAGAGGGACGTTTGTTCATGGGCCGAGCCGGTCGAGGGTGACGGAGGAGGCCCTGCAGCAGACTGGGGCTTGCCTGGATCAGGAGCCGCTCCCAGTACATCGAGCACGTGGACCGGACTTTGGACTTCTGTAAATGACGTCAAAATATGACGACTCATGCATATGTGAGCTAGGCAACAAGAATTCCACTGTGCAGTGCATACGTGACAATAAAGAACAATTGAACCATTGATGTGCCATCACCCGCTATTTACATCACAATTGAAAAATGAATTAAAGCAACTTGATCTACAACTTTCATTGTAACATCAATGGAAACATCTCACACAGTGAATCAGACATGATGTCACCACATTTATGATAAACTCCATACTTACAAAATCTGAAAATGTCCATTGGCAGCAATCTTAGGGTGGCATGGTGGCGCAGCAGTAGAGTTGCTGCCTTACAGCGTTTGCGACTCTGGTTCCATCACAACTACGGGTGCTGTCTGTACGGAGTTTGTACGTTCTCCTCGTGAACGCGTGGGTTTTCTCCAAGATCTTCGGTTTCCTCCCACACTCCAAAGGCGTACAGGTTTGTAGGTTAATTGGCTTGGTATAAGTGTAAATTGTCCCTACTGTGTGTAAGATGGTGTTAATGTGCGGGGATTGCTGGTCGGCGCGGACTCGGTGGGCCGAAGGGCCTGTTTCCGTGCTGTATCTCTAAAACGAAAACTAAAAAAAAACTTAGATCGAAATCTTTGTGCATGATCTCATTTGGTCACTGATCCTCATTCTTTGGTCCTGATGTTGCCACTGTCTGCAATGGTTTGGATCTGTATCGAGACGCCCATGTACCATTAACCTCCTTACGCACATGTCATGTCCTCTAAATCCTCTCAAATCCCTCCCTTCATTTGCACAATTTCTACCAACCACCTTTGCACAGTATTTTTCTTCATCTCCACAATGGGCTTCCCATGACTCATCGCCCATGAGTACGCGATTGAACGTCATTGCGGCTGCCAACTAATGACACAGGTCACCTTTAAGGTGGGAAACAACAATAATTCTTTTTTACAGTAACGATGTTCTGTTTCATAATATTTTGCTTATATTGGCATAAGGACAAACATAGCATCATTTATCACAGCAAAACTTAATAGCCACCTTTTATGCATGTAACTGCAGCTTAAACACATTATGTATGCATCATGTACACTTGGGATTATATGCCTTTTTGAATTGGACTCAATTGAACTCGCTAGCATTTTCCAATAAGGTTACATAGAATCTTCAATTGTTGCTGGATATATTTATTAATATCATGGCAAAGAAACGATTCAATATTTCACATAGTGTGGCACAGTGGTGCAGCTGGTAAAGTTGTTGCATCCCAATGCACGAGAACCGGGTTCAATCTTGACTCAGCTGCTATCCATGTGGAGTTTGCATGTTATCCCTGTGACCGCTTGGGGTTCCTCCAGGTGTTCCCGGCTTCCCCCCAACATTACAAAGTTCGGCAGGTTTGAAGGTTAATTGGCCTCTGTAGTTTCCCCTAGTGTGTAGAGTATAGATGCAGAAAGTGGGATAACATAGAACATATACGAGAGGGTGATCGACGGCCAGCATTGACTCAGTGGGTCTGGTACTTTCAATCAATTGTTCATGGTTATTCTGTGCAACTGTTGTAAACACAATATTTGCATTGCTTTCCATGTGAAGTAATGGGTTGCATGAGTAATTTGATAGGGTCCAATAGTGTAAATGGCTGATTGATGGTCAACATGGGCTCAGTGGGCTGAAAGGCCTGTTTCCATGATGTATCTTTCGATCAAAAAAATAATGAATGTGCGAATCTACCTGTCTTGAATATTTTCAATAGATGTTGACTATTTCCAATTAAAATGATGTGAGTGAGATATTCCACGGATAACTTACTTGTGATCCATGAAATGAATCCATGAAATGATTCTGAGGAAATGATCACTGGTAGATATGGCAATATATGGACTTTGTCCTGCAGGAAATACCAACTGATAATTGGTTAATCTAGCAATAATGACCAAGCTGGCACAAGAAACTGTAGGCACTGGAATCTAAACAAAACTAAACTACCTGCAAACTAATCTAAACTAAATTATTCCCCACAGATGCTACCTGACCCGTTCAATTCCTCCAGCACTTTGGGTTTTGCTATTTAAAAATATACTACCTGTTTATTGGTTCACATTTATATCAGCATGGTTTCATTAAGTAGAATTTGGCCTTTTGAGGACTAATTCTATTGTGATATTGGAGCAGACTAGAAACCCTTGAGATTGGTTCTAAATGTAGATTAAACATCTTTAACATAAATCCTATAATTAAAAGGAAGTGTTGTGGAATGTCTCAATAATTGGTCAAATTATTGCTACAGATATGATTGAGGCCACATTAAGAGGAAAGATTTTCCTATCTACTTCTCTAAATCTATTTGTCTTGCTACCCTCTCTTTGAAAGGCACTCCTTAAAACCTAGACTAAAGCCATTTGGCATGAAATGTTCTGTTATAAATTTCTCTAACCATTGACAATTGTCCAAGGAGATCTGAGTTCCTTCTCTACACATCTGCCTCTCCATCTCCCCTTCCTCCCTTGCAACTCTCATTTGGAATTATCTCTCACATGGAAATACTTTACATACACGTCCCAGGCAAGTCATCACAATGCATAAAACAAAGTGCTGGAGTAACTCAGCAGGCCAGGCAGCATCTGTGGCAGGACTGTGCAGACAATGTTTTGGGTCGGGACCCATTCTCAGAATGAAGATAGGTCCTATTCGGAAGAAGGTGCCCAATGTTTCGGGTCGGGGTCCTTCTTCAGACTGATTAACTAGGGGGAGTAAAGCTCTGCAAGACATTCTGATGAACATTGCCATTTAGCATGCACGCGGTACTATTTCTGAACTTGCCTCACATCGCTAGAGACTTGAGATACTGTCTGTATGATGTTTGTACGCTGTCCCTGCAGGGATGCAGGTCTCCCCCGACTGCTCCAGTTTACTCCCACGTCCTAAAGATGTATGGGTTGGTAGGTTAATTGGCCTCTGTAAATTGCCCCAAGTGGGTGGGTGAATGGGAGAATCTGGATGAAGAAGGAGAGCCGGTGGGTACATGGAGAATAACAAAAGGGATGAATGTAGAATCAACATAAAATGGGTTGGCGATGGTCGGTAGGGACTCTATGTGCAAAGAGCCTGCCACCATGCTGTATCTCTCTGTGACTCTATTCCTTAACCCTCCATCCAAACTCAAATAGCTAAATCAAATTCAATCAATTTTTAATCTGGCATATTCAATAGAATTATTGTTATGATTGCTCATGAATTTCATTCAATTGTATCGTTTTTGGTGTTGGGGGCTGATTGTATCAACAAGATTTTGACGTTGATACTGATTGAACAGATAATTTCAATTTTTTTTCAATGTAATACACATGGAGATTTTTTGTCATCAAGACCTTAAACTTTATTTAATTCATGGATCGGTTCCATTAAAAGATATGTTCATTCTACAGCTAGATAGAAGGTCACTTCATTCTTTGGAGCAAGCATTTTTTATGGGACTGTGGTACTTTATTGACACATGTGCCAAGGTCATCTCACTGTACCTTAAATGGTACACGTGATAATAAAAGAACATTGAACCAGTGAGGTACAGTGAAATACTTTTTTTACCTGAAATTCAGAAAAATCTTGCTATGCATAAGCAAGAGTGTAAGAATAGTAGATTACACTGAGGCAGTACTCAAGAGTTGCCATGTTTCCACATAGTTTATTGTGTGTTTACTAATTGTCAGATTCTGTATCGGTTGCTTTACCCAAAGGGAGCTCAGTCCAGCTGTAAAACAATAATATAGTAGTGTGAGTATTCAATTAATAACTTTAGTCAGAAGTGACTTGAACCTCATTTCCCTAAAATTGGCCTGACTTTAACATTCAGGTTTTGTAATTTGAATCTCTTCGGTACTTAATTGGAATTCTGTGTCAAAAAGGATAGATTAATGTAAGTCATGAATACTCCGAATGTATTTGGAGTATACTATGTAGGAAAGCATAGTCCCCATTAACCATTTGGCAATGGTAAAACCTCAGCACTTTTCTAATGATAGAATAATACTGAAATCCATGCTGCCAGGCAGACTCATAAAAATTACATTTGGGTTTGCTTTTGTTCAAAGATGTGTTAATATTTTGCTTTTCTTTTCGTTGGAATTATTTGGAGGCTGTAGAAGCAAGGGTGTAGAGGCCATGTTCCAACCTATCGGTTGCTCCACCACCCAATTAGACCTAAGGAGTTGTAAATGCTGTCTGATGGTGAACTCTTTGTTTCTAGCTAGCTTTGAATGGTGCAGCTGCTTATTTTGCCTCTTGCGAACTGATAACATTCAGAGTAAATCCTCGTGAGATTTTGTTATCAATTTCTTTCATATCGAATGAAGGTGCCTGAGAATTGTGCTTTCTATCTAATGCATAGTAAAAAAAAGTACCTTGGTGAAGGAGGAAGTAATCTGAATTTCACAAGTTACAGAGGGAGTATTATTTGTCTTAAACCGATTTCAATTTTGACGAGAACAAAGCATTAATCTTTTCCTGCCTGTATTTCACTCCAGCTTGTTTTGCTTGTGACTAGCATTTAATTTTCCATCATGAGTCATACACATGTCCTTTGTTCCTATTGCGGTTGAGTGACACTGGGCAGCTAAAAAAGAACTGATTTCTCAGCTCCACAATAAACCGGTATCAACTGGAAAACAATAGGTCCTTCTTCAGACCCATCCCAAAACGTCACCCATTCCTTCTCTCCAGAGATGCTGCCTGTCCCGCTGAGTTACTCCAACATTCCCCTCTTGTCATGAAATTGTTTTTGATTTCATCTCGTACTGTATTTGGCTTCTGCAATTTGGAAGAAATTTGAAGCTCTAATCAAACATTTGATTGAAAATATATATATATATTGTTTTGATTTTCTCTTGTTGTCAAATATGTCCTCATAAAAGAAGCAGTGTGATTTTATCTTATTGTTTTATATTTGGTGCTGAATATTTACCTTTTAAATTCAGGTGATTTTTCTCCGGTTGAATGAGAGAAAAATGCAATTGGAATGAAACTACTTTTCTAATATAAACTGTCTAATCTCACCATTCACACTCGGTACACTAGGACAATCGGTGGCATTCTGCTGCCAAAATGCAAACATAGATCTAATTATGAAAGAAAGAACTTGCATTTATATAGCACCATTCATCCCAAATAGCTTCACAGCTCGCCCAGTCTGACAACAGAAGGTTCTTGCATTTTATAGCGTTGCAACATATTCCAGTTTTCAATTTGTTTTTATTTGTTCTTGAGTTCAACTCCAGGATCTCCCTGCGGTGGATGCAATTGAAACATTGTGTCCAAATTCTATTTGAAATTAGTAGACGTTATAATTATAGGCATAGCACTTTTCTATGCATGTGTAGGAATGAACTGCAGATGCTGGTTTCAACTGAAGTAAGACACAAATAGCTGAAGTAACTCAGCAGGTCAGACAGCATCTCTGGAAAAAATGAATAGGTAATGTTTTGGGTCAGAGCAGACTGCTGAAGAAGGGTCTTCAGTCTGAAGTTTAGTAGTCTGAAGAAGGGTCTCAACCCGAAACGTCACCTATTCCTTTTCTCCAGATATGCAGTCTGACCCGCTGAGTTACTCCAGCACTTTTTGTCTATCTTCACTTCTCTATGAACCATCTCAATCAGGCAACGTAAAATACATATTTTTGTTTTAGTTTTTCCTCATATCTAAAAATATTAGTTGATTTAATCCAGAAGTGTAACCTAGTGTAAATTTTATTAATGCACCTAAAGTGGGTACATTGACAAAGATTTTTGATAAGGGTATCCTGTTCATTGGTGAGTAATTATCAGTTTTATAATGATCACTGACATTGATTTTTGAAAACTACATGAAACTCTAAACTCAGTTCATTTGTGACCACTGGAGCTAAGATTCTCATCGCGTCTGCAAAAATCTTTTGAGGAGTTGTGTTCAGGAGGCCAACAAATGTTTTTTTACAAGAAAATAACATTGCATTAGACCTAAGCTAATGCTAGGAAATTAACATTGCATTAGGTCTAAGCTGTTGCATGCTTGTGGATCTTGAATGGTTTCTATAAGCAGAAGAGAATCAAGGATTGGGTTTGGGAAAAGATACTCCAGGGATGGGGTAATAATTAGTTATTAACTAGGGTGGCACAGTGGAGTAACAGCAGAGTTGCTGCCAGAGACCCGGGTTAGACCCTGACTGCGGGTGCTGTCAGTATGGAGTTTGTACGTTCTCCCTGTGACCGCATGGGTTTCCTCCCAAATTTCAAAGACATCCAGGTTTGTAGGTTCATTGGGCTTCTGTAAGTTGCAAATTGTCCCAAGTGTGTAGGATAATGCTAGTGTATGGGGTCGGCGCGGAGTCGCTGGGCCAAAGGGACTGTTTCCTCGCTGTATCTCTTGTCTGTTTTCTTCTTGTGAAAATATTGGAGGTAGAACGGGAAGAGAGAGAAATGAGAGGATGAGGTTCATGGTGGGAAAAAACGGGGTGGGGGGGGGGGGGGTTGGAGAGAGGATTGCGGAGGGGTTTTGGAGGATTTGGAGAAGATAGATAGAGGCCAAGGAGAAGTTCTTGGATGGGACAGTTAGGGGATCATAGATAATGTTAAAGGTAACGAGGAGAAATGGCAGCGAGAGGGGAACGAGATAAAGGATGTGGAGAAAGCAACAAATGCATTGGAAGATGGTAGAGAGTGAATAGAGAAGCAGTGGAGTGTATTGACAGAGGTAGGGGTCCAATTTTGGTATTAGATGTGTGTGGTCAATTACTGAGGTTCTTAAGAGAGAACAGGAAGCAGTTTTAAGGAACAATGATTCATCTTGAAAGATTCTTCACTGCTGGTTTTCCCGGCCACAGTCATGGCAGGAACCTCACCACGAAGTCACGCAGAATCAGACCATAGCTCTTCAAGTAAGACCCGTGCCCACAGGGACACTTGCCCAAACTGTGTGTACAGTAAAAAGTAATGCAAATGACAGCACAGTGGCACAGCGGTGGAGTAGCTGCCTTACTGTGCCAGAGACCAGGGTTTGATCCTGACTACGGGTGCTGTCTGAACAGAGTTTGTACGTTCCCCTGTGACCGTGTGGGTTTTCTCTGGGTGCTCCAGTTTCTTAAATCATTCCAAAGACGTGTAGATTTGTGGGTTAATTGGCTTCTGTGAAAAACATGTCCCTTGTGTGTAGGATTGAACGAGTATATGGGCTGATTGCTGGTCGGCACGGACTCAGTGGGCCAAAGAGCCTGTTTACACACTGTGTCCCACAAATTAAATGTAAGTGATTTCAGTTGCGCGTGTCGCCATGACTGCGACAATTGAGATATAATTCGTGGAAGCACGTGGACAAGCATAAAACGCGCAGTGGGGGATTTTGGAGTAGAATTGTCAGCAGTTTGTGTTAAATTTTCCCAATGCCAATCAGACATCCTTGTTAGCCTGTGGATCCTTCTGCCACACATTCTCTGACTCGTTTAACATCGAGCACTGCCAATCACAAATCAAAGATCACCATTGAACTTTACTGAAAGATCTGGAGAAAAAGGATGGGTGACATTTCCGGTCGGAACCCTTCTTCAGACTGAAAGTAAAGGGGATGGGGCAACTGGTGGTAGGAAAATGCCAGAAAAAATCAGGTCCGCAATAGGAGGCCAAGGAAGGGTGGAGTCCATAATTGTCCATTGTCGGCTGGGGATAAAGATGGGACACAGTGATGCAAACCATGGTCTCTCTTCGAATAGAAACCAGCCTCTGCAGATCCTCCCTATACCATCTTCACAGCAAAGTTTAGTTTAGTTTAGTGAAACAGCGTTGAAACAGGTCCTTGGGCCTTCTGAGTCCACGTCGACCGACAATCGCCATGCACTAGTTCTATCCTACGCACTAGGGACAATTTACATAAGCCAATTAATCCACACCTACTAACCGACACCAGAGCACCCGGAGAAAACCCATGCAGTCACAGGGAGAACGTACAAACTCCATACAGACAGCACCTGCAGTCAGTATTGAACCCAGGTCTCAGGTGCTGTAAGGCAGTAAATCTCCCACCGTGCCACACCTAATCAGCTGTGGTAGCAAATCAAATGCACCGGGGAAGACCTACATCTGTATTGTGAACGATATTACAAGGGACCCCATCACAGGGGAGTTCCGACAGATTTTGTGGATCCTATATTAAGTGTGGAGACTGCAGGAAATCTTAGCTGAACAATGTTTGAAGAGGTGTCATCAGCCATTTTAAGCAAGTTACTTAGCTTCAGAATTCTGCCCATTTTGAAATGTTCAATTTCTGGCCTTTGGCGATCAAGGAATCAACTGCACAGCTAGCAAATGAAAATTGCAAACCACTTTCATTGCTTTTTAAAATATTTATTATCCTTCATACTTCCAATTTCACTGCTCCTTATCACCATATCATGCCTCATTCAGTCTGCCAACTAAAAATTGGTCAATGATTAAAATAAATTGAAGTGCAGTGATTAGGTTTTGGTTTAGATATAATTTTCTTTCTTTTACGACGGTTGTGTGCTATTTCTTTAAGTATCAACTCAGGTGCTTTATCTGGAGATCAATTAAATAAATGATGAGTTCTCCAATCCAGTTAGCAAGATTATTTATTTTACTTTACACTCCCATGAGAACTGCCTTGCCCGCTACCAGCCTAGATCATAAACACACACAGCACCTCTTTCCAATAATTCAAATCAATTGTTCAAAATGTGCCCTGCGTGACGTGAATTACTGACAGCCAGAGTACAAAGTTTGAACATTGCACTTTAAAACATCCTACTAAATAAATAACCTGTGCTGTTTGCTAATGATTTACTAAGAATTGATTATGAATCCTATCTTATGAAGTCAAATGGCCAATTGCCTTCCTTTGCTTAGCTCTGAGAAAGTACTGTTGCAAGCTGAGTAAGTAGCTTGGTGACCTGACACCGGTGCTCTCTTGCTCTGTATCAGCGCGGATATGTGAGAGAACCAGCCATTTATTCTTGCGTTTCTATTGCCTCTTCATAGAAAATAGTTCAGCATTTTCTTGCCCGACAAAGCAGCCAAGACTGCTGATGTCGTGACAGGAACTTTGAACGCACTGAATCCTATTGATCTGCAGCATAACAATAAAAAAAACAAGATGACATTGACACACCTGTGCCATGCAGAGCTCCCTTGAGTCCTCAATTAAATAGCAAGCTTCAGCCTGACTACCTAGTTGGGTGGGTATAAGTGCAGGTAGTTCTTCCCTAACAATTAGTTAGGAGGAACGGTACCTTATCTACTTTAGCAGAATGATGCCTGGATTAATGGGGATTTAGCTACAGGAAGAGTTTAGTTTAGTTTAGAAATACAGCGCGGAAACAGGCCCTTCGGCCCACCAAGTCCCCACCGACCGGCAATCCCCGGGGGGTGGAAGATTGCAACCTTCACGTGGTCCGCCCTGTTTTGACTAATGCAGTCAACTCGACGTGCACAAACGGAAGATCAAATAGAACAAGTTGTCCAACAACTTTAGGCTGTGCACGCCACACGAAAGAAGGAGAAGGCAATCCCCGCACATTAACACTATCCTACACACTAGGGACAATTTCACATTTATACCAAGCCAGTATATGCTGCAAGCGCTGTAAGGCAGCAACTCTACCGCTGCGTCACTGTGCCACCCAGAGGGGTTAGACATACCTGGATCAGTTTCTCTTGAATGTCAGAAGTTGCGGGGAGAAATTATAGAAATCTACAAAATTATGAAAGGTACAGATTGGGTAGACAATCAAAACCCAGGCACTAGTGCCATCCTACACAATAGGGACAATTTACAATTTTACCAAAGCCAATTAACCTATAAACCTGTATGCCTTTGTGATATTAGAGGAAACTGGAGCGCCCGGAGAAAAACCATGCAGTCACGGGGAGAACGTGATTCTGTGCCGTAACTGTGCAGTGAACACTTTAGACTTCACTTTACATTTGAACTTCAGAGATACAGCACAGAAACAGCCCCTTTGGCCCACCGAGTTCGCAACAACCAACAATCACCCCTTACATTAACACTATCCTACATACAGGGGATAATTTTTCAACTTGGTGAAGGAAATTAACCTACAAATCTGTACGTCTTTAGCAGCTATCTGCAAAAGCAGACTATCTGCAAGTGATTTAGTTGGTATTATACAAAGGAAATTTCAATACAGAAATTAAAAAAAGTAAGCAAAAGCATTTTTATTTAAAATATTTAAAAAGCAACACTTCTTTAGAAATCAAACTCTATAGGCAAGAGAGAAAATGTTAGTGATATTTAATTTCATGGGAGAAACAATAATGAAAGAGTGAAATCTTTAATTGCACATTTATTATAGTAACATCTCTACAAGACCCAATTAGGCACAAAACTATCTAAGAAGACATTGAGAGGGGCAACTGAAAGATTGATTAAAAAGAAACTATCTTTAATCGGACTCTACTAGACATTATCTTGCAATGTTTTTTACCCTTTATCTTGTATCTGTGCACTGTGGATGGCTTGATGCAACTATGTATAGTCTTTTCACCGACTGGATAGCAAGCAACAAAAAAGGTTTTCACTGTACCTTGGTACACTAACAATAATAAACAGAACTAAATTAAAATGAGTTTGTACAGCAGGAGAAGCCTTGCAAACACATTCTAGACATTGAACTAAAGGTAAGGCCACAAAGGGGTGACAGGAATCATGGATGTACAGTCCTCCAGAGCAGAGGGAACATGCGGACGGAAGGACACATGACGAGATGTGGGCACCCACCGGCACAGGGCCAGGTGGAGCAGCCTTCGGACGCTCTGCAACGTCTTCGGCACACGGGGGGCAAGCTGGCGCCAGTGCCCACGCCTCTCCATGTGTCCTTCCGTCCGCATGTTCCCTCTGCGTTGGAGGACTGCCAGTTCGTCTTCCTCAATAGGGATGTCCATCGGACACCGCTCCAGCGGCCGTACGAGGGTTCCTACATGGCTCATCTACATTCGTCCTGGACATGGGGGGTCGGCATGACATTGTTTCGGTTGCGCGGCTGAAGCCGGCGCATATTGACATTGATCGGCCAGTGCTGGTAGCGCGATCCCGTAAGCGAGGGCGCCCTCCGTCTAAGGTACCTCCTCCAGTGGCTACTCCATCCTCTGCACTTGTTGATCAGTTGCCCGTTCCTGTGCCGGGCATGGCGCGCACCCGGGCTGGCCGCCGTGTGCGCCCTCCTGTCCGTTTCATGCCTCGGGTTCTGGGGGGGGGGGGTCCTGTGGCGGTCCCTGGCGGTTAGGTCACTCCTTGGGTCATCCCCCTCGGCTCATGTGGGACAGGGGCGTGGGTCTGCGACGGGGTTTCCCAGGTCCTACTCACTGGTGTGTGTGCTCTCGCTGCTGAATAAAACTACTTCTGAACCTGCCTGACGTCTGGCCTTTTCCTGATCTCGCCCAGGCCATTACGAACACATGATTAGAACATGAACAGGAAAGAAGTGGATTATTTTTTATGTAATTAAAAAATGTTTGACCAAAATTGCGCTTCACCACCAGAAAGATAGACAAATGTTTCCAATTGATTTAGTTTAATTTGGAGGTACTGCGCGAAAATTGGCCCTTCAGCCCACCGAGTGCTCGGACCAGCAATCCTCGTGCACGAGCATTATCCTACACACTAGGGCCAATTTACAATCTTTACCGAAGCCAATTAACCTACAAACCTGTACGTCCTGGTAGTGTGGGAGGAAACCGGTGTACCTGGGAAAAATCCACGCGGTCACGGAGAGAACGTACAAACTGTACAGACAGCACCCATAGTCGGGATTGAACCCGGCCCTCTGGCAGCCACTCTACTGTTGCACCACCATGCCACCAAAATTGGCTTCAAAGTTGAATGGGTGGATGTGCCTGCTCAGCCACTGAGGCAGCCAGTCTCCTTCCGTGAGAATGCCCATTGTGAATCAGACTTTAACAGTCATTCTTAACACATTTCAGGGTGAGCGTGAATTGTAAAGCTACGAATGGGCTTCCTGCCAACTGCCGCAGTCCGTTCATTGCCACATTTTAGCTGGAAAAAGTTAGTGCTGCAAGATGCAGAGTAAGCATAACCAGTGTGGTAAAATGACCAGTTTACAAATTCTCAGGCTCAGAGTCTAACCATTTTCAGCATCTAGTGAAGATCCTAAACCTGTCGTTATGTTTTTACTTCAAAGGTTCCTCTTTCTATGTGGTTTTATATGTTCGATTTCACTTTGTCATCTCACTGTCTGAACTGTTTTTGCTTCTAATCCCTCTCTCCCTCTAGATTACACTCACATTGTTTTAACTGGTTCATTTGCTCTTTCTCTCCATCTCGATGACTCTCTCTTTGTCTACATATCCTCATTCTTTCTAAATTTCCTATTTGCAACTGGATCAAATTTCCTCTTACTTCAACGGAACTTTGAATCTGCAATCTTGTTCGATCTGCAACTTCTCCCTTCATCGTTAGACTGCTCTCTCCCTCACAAGCTTTTCTCTCATTTCTTCCACGTGCAACAGAATGCAGTTTACTCTTGGGCCTAAACCATTCTTAAACAAAAGACGCAAGAGTGAAATACTTCAAATGCAAGAAATCTAAAATAAAAAAAGAAATATTACTGAAAATACTCAGCAGATCAAGCAGCCACTGTCGAGGTAACAAAAAACGGAGTTAATATTTGAGGTTGCACATTGCAGATGTTTCAGGAGTACGGGGAAAAGTTAAAGTCTCAGATGCAGAAGATGTGGGGAAGGAGGGAAGGAGGGAGTCAAGGGAAAGATTTATGATGGGAGCGAGCCATCATAAATGACTGAAGAGCACAGAGCAATAGAGGAGAAATGTCTTTGGACAGGGTGGTGAATCTGTGGAATTCATTGCCACAGATGGGTGTGGAGGCCAAATCAAAGGATATTTTTAGGATGGAGATTAACATATTCTTGATTAGTACGAATGTCAGGGGTTATGGGGAGAAGGCAGGACAATGGGGTTGAGAGAAAATGATAGAATGGTGTAGACTTGATGGGCCAAAGGGCCTAATTATGTACCGATAACTTATGAACTTATGAATTACAAAACAGATCTATGATACAGATGGGAAGCCATTAACCCCCTTGTGTCTGTGGTATCCAGCCCACCTCAACCTTTCTCTACTGAGTCTGTAGTTCTATGGGTCATTTTCAGCAAGAACGCATCCAATGCTGTCTAAGGATAGTGGGAATTTGTGCCTCTGTACTTCTCAAAAGTACCAGATCGCTTCTGTATGCTGGGTGAGAAAAAAATCCGCAACTTCCGTTCACTCCTTCCATTAATTACTTTAAATCTATAGCCCCCTAGGGTTGGAGAAATCTGCTGGGGGACATAGATCTCACACTTATTATGAGATAGGGGAAGTGATTCAGCTGATTGGGGAGGATCTTCTTCTTGCGTATGGCGTGCACAGCCTAAAGTTGTAGGACAACTTGTTCTATTTGATCTTATTTGATTGTGCACGCCAGGTTGATTGCATTCATTGAAACAGGGCGGACCACGTGAAGGTTGCAATCTCCCACCCCATTGGGGAGGATCAATAGTCAGGATAGTCTGGATCTAACCTGGGTCTCTGGTGCTACCACTCTACCACTGTGCTGCCCCTAACTGGATGTCAGTACTGAAGGCTGTGGGTGACAGTGTAAGGCAAAAGAGGGTGTTAATAAAAAAAGTAAAGAAACAAATAATTAATCAAGAAAAGTATAATGGGAGTAGAACAATTATTGACTAAAACTGAAAACAGGAAATGAGAGAAGGCGGGCCTAACATTGTTTTGTTTCAAATGGAGTCATGCCATGTTGCACAGTTCATGATGATTCAGCCATTCTTACATCGAATCTGTGACCTATGTAGAACTGATTAGGGATAGTTTGCACAGTGTTGTGCTTGGAAAATCTTGTCTTGCGAATTTGTTTAGTTTAGTTCAGTTTATAGATATCGCGCGGAAACAGGCCCTTCAGCCCACTGAGTCGGTGCCGACCAGCGATCCCCGCATACTAACACTATCACACACAAACTAGGGTCAATTTAAAATTATACCAAGCCAATTGACTACAAACATATAGATGTCTTTGGAGTGTGGGAGGAAACTGGAGCACCCGGCGAAAACCCATGCAGGACACGGGGAAAATGTGCAAACTGCAAACAGACAAGCATCTGTAGTCAGGATCAAACCTGGGTCTCTGGTGCTGTAAAGAGGCTGTCCCACTGCGGCGACCTAATTGGCGAGTTTAGAAGAGGTTGCCCTCGACTCATACTCGCAGCATGGTCGACACGAGGTCCGAGGAGGTTTTTGTAACTCTCCTTCATGCTCGAGAGTAGTCCCCGCATACTCGAGGCCTCAGCTAGGTTGCGGCGTATTTTTCAACATGCTGAAAAACGCCCGCAAGTAAAAAAGGTTCGCCATGGAAAAAATCGATTTTTTTTTTACTCGTCGGTTTAGTCGAAGTAGGTCATAGTAGGTCGGCACGTTATTCGTAGGTAATCGAGTATAGTTGAAGTTATACAATAAAACAAAACAGAACCCACCACCATAATACAATACAAACAAATATCCTTAATAAACTACTATACAACTATGTTACAATCCTTCTTGAGGATGCATTCAACACCCTGCGGTGCCCAGCGGTCCCTGAACTCCCCCAGGGTGCCTGTGGACAGGGCGTATTCCCTTTCTAACCCCATCCGGGCACGGATGTAACTCCGGAAAAGTGTAAACCTCTACTTCTTTGGGAGTGTGGGATGAAACCGGACCCAGTGAAAACACACGCAGGTCACGGGGAGAAAGTACAAACTCCATACAGACAGAAACTGTAGTCAGGATCAAACCCGGGTCTCTGGCACTGTAGGGCAGCAACTCAACCGCTGCGCCACCTTCTCAATAACAAGGCGGAATAGAGTTCAGGTAAGAGAGAAGAGGTTTGTGGGGGATCTGAGGAGTAAGTTATTCACAGAAAGTGTAGTTGGTATCTTGAATCAGCTGCCAGAGGAGGTGGTGGAGGCTGAAACAGTAACAACATTTAAAAAGCAACTGATCAGGTGCAGGGCAAAGGAGGTAATGGAATGAATGCATGTAAGTGACATATGTATGTACACGCATGATGATCGACATTGACAAAGTGGCACGAAGGACCTGTTTCTAAGGTTTATATAACTGTGTCTCTACGACAAGGTGGGACAATAGGGATTCAGCTTGCCAGCATACTCAACCCAACAAATTGCACACAAATCATTTTAGATTGAACTTCACTCTACTCATGGGATGAACAGCTTCTTATGTATTCATGAAAAAACTTTAACAGAGTTAACCTGAATTAACAATCTGTATAAAAATCCACTACTAATTCAGGAAAGTTGTAGTTTTAATCCTTCGGGTTTAGAAGGAAATTAGTTATGTTTCCCCTAATCTCTCACCAAATGAAAATCTTGAACCTCTGCCAAGTACTTGTCAGCAACGTTAATAGTTGAGAGCTGTTTACAGCTTGATGAGTGTGAGTCAGTCTAGGAACAGCTACCCACAATAAGAACAATTCAATTTATCATTCTGCTGGGTGTAGGTTTAATCAGGGACTATTGCAGATATTGGTGCTAATAGCAATACATATCTGTTCCATGTTAATCATGGTTAGGGAGTGACAATGACAAATATAATTAGATTGAGATTTTTCCACACTGAGTATACTCAGTAGATTTAGTTTAGTTTAAAGATACAGCACAGAAACAGGCTCTTTGGCCCACCGTGTCTGTGTCGACCAGTGATCCCTGGTCCCTACACGCACCAGGGAAAATTCCCCAATTTTACCAAGCCAATTAACTTACAAACCTCTATGTCTTTGGAGCGAGGGAGGAAACTGGAGCACCCGGAGAAAACCCATAAAGGTTACGAGGACAACATACAAACTCCACCCGTGTTCAGGATCGAACCTGGTTCTCTGGTGCTGTATGGCAGCAACTGCATCGCTGCCCACAAGGTGTGAGGGTGGAACCCAGATATGGGTTTTATAGACTGCTTTGCTATTGACATAGACATTGGACCCAGAGTTGAAATCAGTATTTACAAGGACAAAAAAATATGGTCAAGGACACAACCAAATAGTAGCTTTTTCATCTCACATTTTAATTTTATTTTTTACAAAATTTCCTTTTTTTCTTCTTTCTTCCCCTTACCTCAACCCATGCCTTTTATTTAACCTGAACTTATGATTTAACCTGGGTTATGATTCAAGGTTTAGTAACTTCTAGTAACCATTCCACCGGAGTAAGCCCAGTCAATGACTTTTTGACTGTGAAGTACCTTTTAGTCCAACTCCATTCAAATATCATAACAGATTTACATTGTAAAAACCATGTCCAATGTTCCATTCAAATGAATACAAGGATAAACTAAATCAAACATAGTTGCATAACCCATCCAAAATCCCTAATTTTATACCACTGACAAAAATTAAAATAAATTGCAATAGATTTTCATCTGCCTTATTTAGTTTAGAGATACAGCACGGAAATAGGCCCTTCGACTCATCGAGTCAACGTAGACCATCAATTACTGATTCACTCTAGTTCTATGCTATCCCACTTTCATACTCCCCATACACAAAGGGGCAATTTGCAGAGGCTAATTAACCTACAGATCCCCACATCCTTGGGATGTGGGAGGAATCCGGAGCACCAGTTGGAAAGCTACTCGGTCAAAGGGAAAATGTGCAAACTTGGCACAGGCAGTACGCGTGGTCAGGGTATCTGGCGCTGTGAGGCAGCTTCATTAGTGGGCGGCCCCACAGTAGTGTGCGGGCAGCATGCCAATGGGTGCTGTCTGTACAGAGTTTCTACGTTCTCCCTGTGACCCCGTGGGTTTTCTCCGGGTGCACCAGTTTCCTCCCACAAGACGTACAGGTTTGTAGGTTAATAGGCTTCGATAAAATTGTAAATTGTCTCTCGCGAATAGGATAGTGCCAGTGTACGGGGTGATCTCTGGTAAGTGCAGACTCGGTGAACCAAAATGCCTGATTCTGTGCTGTATCTCTAAAATCTAACATCTAAAGTCTCTACCGGCTCTGCCAGTGTACTGCCCACATATCATGTAATATTACATAGCAGTTACCTGGTGATTTTTTTTTTTACCTCTCTCAAGACTAAGGCAATAAAGCCATTTGTACCATCTCAGCATGACACAGCAAACTTGAAATCTGCTGGTGTAAAAGTCTAGGCAGACATCTGACAGTTCTGGATGGTTAGATGGGGCACTGCTCCAAGAGGCCGAGCCTGCGGAACAGATGTGACCGGTGGTGGCACGGAGTGGTGGAGCAGCGGGGGAAGACATCAACGGCTGTGCTTGGTCAGGCCCACCCAGCACTGCCTCCTTGACAACAGGCCTTTATGGCCAGGTTAAGAACTCTGCATTTATAACAACTTGGACTTGAAAATGGCATCATGCCTGGCGATTCTTGTATACTGTCTCTATGTGCTATTCATATGCACATGTATTGATTTTAACATGTATAGTAATTATTTTGCTGAACTATATGCAAAAAAAGAATGTCACTCTATCTCAGTACATGTGACAATATGTACCGTTGAAAGTATCATTGGGTCTCTTTATCAGACCTTAATTTTAATCTTAAATTTTAATCTTAATCTTAATCTTAAAATTCAGATATAGGAATAGCACTAGATTAGGAAAGAAAATGTTAATACTTCTAGCAAAGTGAAAGTCCAGTGATAAGAAGCACGCGTTTGCTGATGTCTTGGTGAAATCGGTAATTGTGAACGCAGGCATTATTCTTGGCAACATTCAACGATTTTGCCTGATTATGTGAGTTCAGTTTAATTTAGTTTCGTTTAGAGAAACAAAGGTAAGCATGCCCTCTGTCCCACTGAGCCTGCCAGCAAACACCCATACACTAGTTCTATCCTCCACACTAGGGACAATTTACAGAAGCCAATTAATCTACCAACCTGCATGTCTTGGACTGAGGGAGGAAACTCTAGCACCTAGAGAAAACCCAAGTGGTCACAGGGAGAACGTGCTCCCGGGGAAAACCCACGCGGTCATGGGGAGAACGTACAAACTCCGTACAGGCAGCACCCATAGTCAGGATCGAACCTGGGTCTCTGGCGCTGTGGGGCAGCAGCTCTACCACTGCGCCACTGTGCCACCTCATATGGCCTTCGTAGTACATTTTAGTTACAATGTGAAGTAGCATGTGGCACGCTAGATGTAGGTACTAAAGAACGTTAATGCAGTAATAGCTGGGATTAAACGTATTAATGTGGAAGAATTTGAACGTCCAAGAATAATTGCTGTTGGCATAATCTTCAGGCGTCTTGGGCTGGGCTGTGATCCCAGGCTTCTGGATATATACTACACATTTCCAGAGTAAAGTCATCAGTCTGAACTTTGCTGGTTCCCCTTTCAGTTCTTCTAGACGGTTAAGAGAAATGGCAAAACTACAAGCAAACCTTTTTTATTAGTATTTGCAGGATGAAAGAAAGCAAACAGCACAAATAACAGATGATCAAATGGTCAATCTGTTCACCAAATAAAATGTCGAATCAAGTTGCAAAAAGGTGGGGAAATGTGGATTCTGCCGAGGTGTGGCTGGATCTTTGCATGGTGGTAGCTTTATATTAATGAGATGGGGGAACGAGAGAGAAAAAGGATTACATGGCACCAATATTCCATTACTAACACAGTTTAATATATATCGGCGCATTTTTGGTGGTAATTTCTAGTGTGAAAATTAAAAGGTCTTACAAAGAGGGCGACATGATGGCACAGTGGTAGAGTTACTGCCCCACAGCACCAGGTTCGATCCTGACTACGGACGCTGTCTGCACGGAGTTTGTAGGTTCTCCCCGTGACCGCGTGGGTTTAATCCAGATGCTCCAGTTTTCTCCCACATTCCAAAGACATACAGGTTTGTAGGTTAATTGGCTTCAGTTAAAGATGGCAAATTGTTCCTAGTGCTAGTGTACGGAGATTGCTGGTCGGCACGGACTTGTTGGGCTGAAGGGCCTGTTTCCATGCTGTACCTCTAAACTAATCTAATCTAAAGAGGGAAGAATAAGTGCAATAGTTTACAGCCCTATCTCCTTCTGCAGAAAGCAATGTGAACATTAAATGAGAAGAGAATGAATTTGATCTCAGTATTAGAAAGTGGGCTCTTTAAACTTCACCAGTGGAATGCATTGTTAAATTCTCCCCTCCCCTCCGCTCCCTCACCCATTCGCCTCAACTACCTCCATGATTCAGGTTCCATAAGACCAGAAGTCAGAGGAGCAGAACGAGGCCATTCATTCCCACCAAGTCTGCTCCACCATTTCATCACGGCTGATCTATTTTTTTCCCACTCAGCCCCATTCTTTTGCCTTCTTCCCGTAAACTTTGACACCCTAATCAAATCTTTCTTGACCACGTAACGATCACCAGGTTAATCTTGCCCTTGTGTGTCACATGTACATTTGCAATTTTTACCAGCAAGCAAGAATTGTTAGATGTTACCAGACAGCCCATTACACAGGAAAACCTCTTCCCACAAAATCGGTAATAAATATAAGTTAAATTGATTTTCAGTTTGTTCTACCGCATCGGTAATTAATACTGTAATTCTTTTTACAACCTCCCCACCTTTACTCACAGATAGTTGCCTGAATGCATCCCATTCAAAGAATTCCCCTCTCCAGAATACAACACTTGATGTTATTCAGTTTCAGTTCAGATTTGTTTATTGTCACAGTTCACTGAGGTATAGTGGTAAGCTTTTGTTTCGCACTAACCGTTCAGCAGAAAGACAGTACATAATTACAATCGAGCCATTTCAGTGTACATGATAAGGGAATAACATTTAGAGTAAGGTAACACCACTAGAGTCCGATCAAAGATAGTCCGTAACAATGAGATAGATAGTAGTTCAGGATTGCTCTCTAGTTGTAGTAGGATGGTTCAGTTGCCTGATAACAGTTGGGAAGAAACTGTTTGAAGCTAATAGCTGAGAACAGCTATTGGAAGCTGGTCCAGTTTAACTGCAGTGAGTTACTCTTGTGTCCTTGAAAAAATATTATGTGATCCCTTGAATAGAACAGAACAGAGTTTTAGGAAATGTTTTCCTTATCACTTGAATTAGATTAATCTTTCACATCGATTGTTAGTAGTTGAGGTTTTCCTCATCTTGCGTTTTAGATGAAAATAAACCTCAGCCTGTGGGTGTGGTCAGAAAATGTCTTCACAATAATGCGACTTTATAAAAACAGGACAAATAGCTCAAAAGAGAGATAGAATAATATTGTGATTATTCAAAACTTTCCCAATGGCCTTTGACGTAAAATGTTTATGCAATTTGGAACAGCTACGGCAAAGCCTTGGTTTGGGATTAGGGTTTAGGTTTAGTTTTTTTATTGTCATATGTACCGAGGTGCGGTGAAAGCTTTATTTTGCGTGCTATTCAAACAGATCAGCTATATGTAGGTACAATCAGTTTAAACTTAGGTACAACAGATAGAACAAAGGGGAAGATACTGAGGACATAATCTAGTTCTCAGCATTGTAGAGCATCGTTTCCTTAGACAAAGCCCAATGTCCTCAATGGGGTATGGATGAAACGAAAAGTGCCCCAGCTTATGGAAGGACAGTTCAGAAGCCTGATAACAGAGGGGAATAAGCTGTTCCTGAATCTGGTGTGCACTTTCCCGGTCTCTGTTTCATT